>QRDG01000150.1:836982-1311737 GCA_012064385.1 Puccinellia tenuiflora
CCCATGTTACCCCAAACACGTGCTCCTCTTGCCACATACATGTCCACCACCATAAATTGCATTTCTGAGCAGTGGGGGGCCGGAGACTCCGGTGTCTTGCACCGGAGACTCCGGTCTGACCTAAGTCTCCGCCCTAAGCCACGGAGACTCCGGTACCCCGGATACTCCGGTGCGCTTAGGCCGGAGACTCCGGTCTCGGCTGTGTCGCTGGGATCCAAAAGGGGATCGGGGTGAGGAGTTATTTCACAACTCCTCATTCACCACCGACCCCAACTCCTCCCCAGCCGCCGCCCACCGCCTGGAGACGCCGTCTGGCCGCTCCCCGCCACCGGAATCCGCCGACCAGCCGGCTCCCTCTCCTCCCCCAACGCTGGGGAACCTTCTCCCCACCTTTGGTCTCCACCATGTCGAGCAGCGGTACATCTCTCTCTCCCTCTCTAGGTTTCTTCCTAGTCCATGGATTGAGTGTGTGTTTGATGCTCCCTATGGTGTAGAATCCTTTTGCTGGTTCTTTTCTTCTAGGGATAACAATTTTAGAGCAAATGGCAACAATTTGTGACCTAACCCTAGGTTTCCAGCCTCAGGGCCGGAGACTCCGGTGTGGCCAGACTATCCGGCCCCTAAGACCGGAAACTCCGGGGTAGATTACCCATTGGTACCATTGTGCTCTCCAATTGTTATCTCAGTGGCCCTCCTGGACATGTATGCTCATCGCCATGCTACCCCCTTTCTGTTTATTCACAGGAACTTCGCGAGTCAAGAAGCTTAGTCACAACCCAAATAAAGTGTGTCTCGGAAAGATTTTAGGGGCTCTCGGTGCTATTTGGATGAGACAGAGGATGATCGCCGTGTTCAGTGTGATAGAGGGGCTGCTGCTAGAGAGGCTTCACGAAAAAAGGCTGACGAGGCATTCCTTGAAAAAGAGAGGGCAAAGAAGGCAAGGTTTGACAATTTGACCACCGTAATTGGAAGGGTAACTCTGAGTTTCGATCCATGAGGATGCAGCCCTTCTTTGACATGCCACAAAAATTCCCCACCCTCACTTTTAGAGAAGAGAGCAAGAGCTAGTGATGAAGGATGTTTATGAGAAGCTGTCGGGCCCCAATATTGTGTGTGCAAAAGGTGCTCAATCTCTCCGCTCTAAGCACCAAACCGTATTTTCAAGAGGCCGTATGGATTGCCCGTAAGCTTGGGTTGGAGCACCTCATCACACTCAAACAAAATTATGATATCAAGTTGGTGCATCAGTTCTTTGCAACGGTTCAGTTTGGAGAAGATGAAGATGTTACTTTGACTTGGATGACCGGGCCCATCAAGTGTGAGTCCTCCATGACAAGGTTTGGCGAGTTACTTGGGTATGTGTTCTGCAAGGGAGAAGCTTATCAACGAAGAATTATGCATACGGAAGGGGTTCAATATGAGAAGGGCACAAGATGGCACCCCTCTATCTCAACAAGGTTGCCGTTGGTTCCAACAAGGGTCTCCTTCCCACCTTCAACATTCTCCTCCGCATGTTTAGATGCAACATTGCACCTCAAGCCGGGAATGTGGATGCCATTCGTGGAGGGCTCGTCAACCTTCTCATTCATTCCCATGAGGTACTTAAAGCCGGTGTCAATTGCCAAGGGTATGAAATTGATGTGATGGATTTCATTAAGTGTGAGTTGCATTGGGCCATCCATGAGATGAAGAATACGGTGTATGCACCCTATGTTATGAAGCTTATTATTGATCAAGTGCCAACTCTCAACCAAGAGCATTTTACCATTCACAAGACCGGCACCCTTCAAGTCAAGCATGACAAGCCTTCTTCCTCTAGCGCTCCCTCTCGTGTCCCTTTTGCCTCAAGTGATGAAGAAGAAGATGTTGCTCCCGTTCGAAGGAGAAGTAAGAATGCCGACCCTCCCTCATGGCTTAGCAAGGGCAAGGCTAATGTGGAAAAGAAAATGAAGAAGCTTTCTTGGTTTTAAAGGGTGATGATTAGAATGAATGTTTGCCTCCACAAGGAAAACCACCAAGCCTACAAGGAAAGGAAGTTGATTATCTCTAATCAAAACAAGTTGTACAAGGAGTTGGAGAAGAATAGGGACAAGACTCCTCCTCCAATGGTTGTCGAAGAAGAGGAGCAACAATCCTCCGATAGTGAGAAGACTGTGAGCTATGACCGATGGCATGCCAAACAATTCCCATGGGCTGACTTTGATTTTGAGGAAGTGTTCTTCTATGGCTTCTTCCTCGCGCAACACCGGCAAGGCTCCGATGGTTCAGAGGGAGATTGAAGAGGTTGATGATGACGAGGCTAGTGGATCGGAGTATGATGATGATGATGATGATGATGATGGTGATGCCACCGAGGAGGACTCCGAGTGATCTTCATGGGATCGTTAGCATCGCCTTTCTTCCTTTTTGGTGTCTCGATGCCAAAGGGGGAGAAATGGTTCTAGTAGGTTATTCATGGGATTTGCATGGGTCGGGCACAAGCATTTGCTTTTATCATTCCTTGAGAGCTTGTGTCCCTTTATATTTCGTGTGTTGAACTTTATTTGCTTTATTTGCTGCTTCTATGTGACATGTGGATCTTGGTGTCTTTTTATTCTTGAGGAGACATGGTATCGGATATTATCTATGGTTGAGTTATTTGTGAGGTGACATATGCATTGGAACAACATTTTATTCTCATGCACATGGTATGATTGTTAACACAAAACTCAACCCCTATAATGTCATGTCTCTTGGTTTGCAAATAGATATATATATATATATATATCATGTCATATTTATTTGTGGCATCCTCTTCCTATATGTGTGTTCCCCTTTATGTGTATCTTGATTGATATGCACACATTTAGGGGAGGTGCTATTTTTTTTACATGATATGATCTATTTGTTTGTAAATCCTAGTGTTGTCATCTAACACCAAAAAGGGGGAGATTGAAAGAGCATTTCCTAAACCCTATTGGTTTTGTGTGTTAGTTAACAACACTTGATTATATAATGTGACGCTAAGTGTTGCAGGTTAATTGTCATAATTTTACCCTAAGCATCAACCACCAAAAAGGGAAGATTTGGCAGAGTTTTGTTTGCTGCAGGTCAATCCTAGGACGGAGTATCCGGTCTGCCAGGGCCAGAGTCTCCGGCCCCTGGATTTCCCTGCCTTTCGCCAGGATGTGGTACAGTACTGGATACCCCTCCGGAGTATCACCGGAAGGTGCCTGGAGTCTCCGTCCTGTTGAGCTTCATCAACAAGTCTCCGCTGGTGTGCGGAGTCTCCGCCCACACCGGAGTATCCGGTCCCCCCTGACCGGAGTCTCCGGCCTTCTCCAAGTGAACAAAGTGTGGTGCGGTACTGGTGACCCCGGAAGGAGTCCGGAGTCTCCGGCCCACGCCGGAGTCTCCGGCCCACTTAGACCGGAGTATCCGTCCCTAGTGGTGTCCAACGGTCAGAATTTTCAGAGGGGTATAAATACCCCTCCACCTACCTCAAGACACTTAGCTCGTCCAGCATTTAAGAACCCTAAATTCTCAGAGATGAAAATCGATAGATCTCCCAATTCCTCCATCCAAACTCGCTGACCTTTGGAGGATTGAAGGAGAAGACCCGGATCTACATCTTCACCAAGCCGTTCTTCATTTCCCCCTCATTCACTTGAGGATATTCGTTTCTAGGGTTAGCATTGTGTTACCCTAGAATTCTTGTGCTTACTACTTGTTGTGATTGTGACAGATGTATTGATTTGAGAGCCCCCAATTGAGTTGTGGGTGTGTGCCCCAAAACGTTGTAAAGGCTCCGGATTCCGCCTTGAAGGATTTCGATAGTGGAAGGTGAACCAAACCCTCGGGTGCGGTTCATCGGAGAATAGGGTGAGGCCTTTGTGGCATCTTGAGTAGGCCTCTTGTGGCGAGCTCACACCCCTCCAACGACGTACTCCCTTAACAAGGAGGAACTCGGGAATACATCCTTGTCTCCGCGTGCTTCTACTTTCGGTTATCTCTTTCCCTTAGTTGCCTTTACTTGTATCGTTTTAATTGCCTAGTTGCTTTAGTTTGCTCTTCATATAGGTAAATTCACCGTAGTTGCAAATCGAAAAAGAATTAAAATTGGTGTAGCACCTATGCACCCCCCTCTAGGTGCCCATACGATCCTTTCAATTGGTATCAGAGCCTTGGCTCTTAAGCTAGGCTTCACCGCCTAAGAGAGTATGGGTGACGGCGATGGTGTTTCGGGTGGTGGGACTCCTCCGGTGTCCATGGATGATCTCAAGAGCTTGGAAACAAGCTTGACATCATCCATGAACACTCAAATGGAAGAGTTGCGTGCTATGATGAGGCAACTCTTGAATGCCAATAAGCCACCCGCCGCACCATCCCTAGAGGCCAATGCTTCCGCCGCGCATAGTGGGGAGGGCGAACAACTCAGTAATGAATCCCCACCGAACACGCCGGCGGGGTAGGAGTCGGACAGAGGATCCGAAGCCCTCCCGCCCCCGATTCTTGCTGACGACGGAGACGACGAGAGTGTGTCAGCGCCGGATCTCTTCGGACATTTGGTGGGGAAGCGATGGGGCTTCTCCGGTGCCAAACGAGCCCTGAGGTGAGAGTGGACATACACCCTGATCCTTCCGTGCTTGCTAGGGATTGCGTTTGCCCTGACCGTCATTGTGCGTTTGCAGGTCCTCCGGGTCCGGAAGCCCTCGGAAGCGCGCTCATGTCGATGAAGATGAGGAAGCGGGAGAGGCCGCGGAGAGCTCCGCGGCGGTTGCGGAGGAGTTCCCGTCTCCTGTCAGGACCTCTCGGGGGGCTGGATCCCCGGAGAGAGGAGCCGAAGGGTTGCCGCCGATGGCAGCCCGGATGTCACCCCCTCGCGGGCAGGAACAGGTCACCCCGGGTCGGGACCCGACAACTTCCGTACCGTCTTCAGGTAACTCCCTCCAGAGTCATCTTCGTCTCCCCCGGGTGACCGTGATGTCATCCCCAGAGGCTGACGTTTCGTTGTCGATGCAGATCATGAGGCGGAGGACCGCGCCGGGGGCACGGGCGATGTTGAGCCCCCAGCGATCTGCCCAGAACTTGGCGCCGAGACCGAGCAGGCTCCCGGCGGCGCCTCAGTGTCGAGGCCCGCGAGCCCCCACCCTGACCCGCGGGCAGCAGACCCGTCGCCAGGGTTCTCGAGGACGTTTCCCAATATCCGAGAGATCTTGGCCTTCAGGAAGGCTGAGGTTGAGTGGCAGGCGCCTTCTGCCTCCTCCCGGGAGGAGGAGGAGGTGCGTGCCTGAGAGGAGCGGGTGGCAGCGGACGAGGAGATGCTCAAAGCTCGCGAGCTCAGGCTGTCTCGTCAGCATGAAGAGTTGCAGCAGTGTCTCCGTACGTTTGACGCTTAGGAGAAGGCCTACCTCGAGGTAGAGGAGACGTTCCAGGCCAGAGCGGCCCTCGACGAGGAATGCCTGGAGCAAGGGATGGTGAACGTGTCGGGGTGGACTCGCATTGAGGTGAAAGCGAAAACAGCGGAGACCATCCGGGCGAAAGACAAGGCTATAGCGTCGAGAGACCGGGAGATCTCCAGGTTGAAGAAAGACCTCGCCTATGAGGTGAAGCGCCGGGGACAAGTCCGGGAGGACTTCCGGTGGGCTCGAGATGAGCGGAACGAGCATGCAGCGAGGATTGCGTCGTTGATAGCCACTATCGATGCGCAGAAGATAACTCTTGCCGAAGCTGAAGAGTTCAAGAAGAGCGCAGGTGCTCACCAGGTCGCGCTGGAAGAGAAGATCCGGAATCTGGAGGGCGTAGTGAAGTTTCGGGATGAATCCGCCGAACGCATGAACATCGTGCGGCGGGCCGAAGCCAAGGAACTTGCCGAAAATCGGGAGGCCATGGAAATGAGCAAGTCGAAGGCGCAGATTGCCTAGGACCGGCACGAGGAGCTATCCAAACAACTCAAGGCGGTGCAGGGCGACCTGGCGATGGCCAAGGAGGCGCACGCCAAGGAGGAGAGTGATTTCCGCAGCCACCGGCGGGGCAATGACGAGCTCCTGCTCCAGATGCACGCCAGGTCGTCGAAGATCATGGATGCACTGGCTGCACTGAAGGTGACAGGCTTGCCCGCCCTTTCGCGGGGCCACTCCTACTCCCTCCGGTGTTACCCTTCATTCCTAGAGCTTGTGGCTTCACTTCTCGGTGGCATCAAAGGGAGCGTGATCAAGGCCACCCTCCAGGAGGGGAGGGTTCCGGCCCGGTAGGTGGCCACCCGGTTCGTCACGGCCCTCCGTCGGAGGCATCAGCAACTTCCCTCGCTGCCTCACCCCTGAGATGTTGTCCGATATCGAGGTAACCCGCCAGGTGAATGAGATCATGAAGTATCTCTCCCGCGAGGACGACATGTGATCCTGAAAGCAAACAGGACAATACCAAGGATTGTGAACTGCGTTTTGGGAGCTGTGCCACTAAATAAGACTTGTAAACTTGCACATCTAGAATGTAAATAAACTTTTTCCAAGTTTGATCCGTTTTATTGCATTCGTGGAGGCTTAACGCTCTCGGGAAGGGTTAATGGACGTTAGAGCTAACCAGCCATGGGCAATCAGACGGATCTGAACTACCGACACAGGGCGCATCCCCCAAGAACCCACCGTTTTTTTACCGCACGGACCTCAGCCCACGACTCCACTGCCCGAGGGAAATTGACAGTTTCGTCGCGGAGGCCCCACCCCAAAACAACGCCTGCTTTCATCTTAGCCAAAATGCATAAAACAGATGCAACAAGGAAAAAGCCCGTGCAAGTACGTTTATACTTAGCTCAGTGTCGACCTCCTTAGACTATTTCAGCAATTGTTTCGTCGCGCTGTCGCCATGGCGGGTCTTCTATGCCATTTTAAGACATAACTCTGCCCTGCCTGCGGTTACCCGCAGGATCATGGACCCGTGCTGAAATAGTCGCCTGCCCAGCCAGCCTCCACTGGTGCAGGACCTTATTAGCTAGAGCCCCTCGTGTTCCCGACACCGCATGAAGGCATGTCTGTCTTGCTGACACTCTTATGGTGCCGGTCCGGAGACCCTCTCGTTTCCGGTGCCACTTGAAAGCACGTCCGCCTTGCTGACACCCGCATGGTGCTGGTCCGGAGACCCTCTCTGGCTCTTTATCCTTGTTGCCCGGAGGCCAACCATTTCGCAATCCAGTACTTCTGGGGAGGTCCCTTTGGTATCGGGTGTATCGTCACAATGTGACCCGGCAGATCCCACTCTTCTCTGGGGAGGTCTTCGTGAAAGAAAGCTTGATTCCAACTGGTGACGGTCATTCTCTGACTTTCTTGTGTTCTTTGCGTTGCTGGTGGCGAGCAGGATTCGTCTAGATTGTCGGTCTGAGTGGAAACGTTGGCGAAGGTTCTCGGTGATTTCTTTTTCTTGGCTTTCTTTGGTCACGGGTTGAGAAGGCAGTCCCTGCTGAGGTGACCAATTTCTCCACAGGTGTAGCACTTCCCGCTTCTCGGACGCTTGTTGAGCTCTCGGCAGTCATCAACATTGTGTCTATCGGACTGATGATACGAACACCAGGGTCCTGGCTGACCATCTTCGCCCAAAGGGATCTGGATCTCTTGTGGCACATAGACGTGGGGATCTCTATCGGAAAGCTCGCTCCTCTTGCTTATGCTCAGACTCTCCTCCTCTCGGAGGAGTGCCACGGGTGGTGTTTCCAAGCAAAGTCCCTCCTTCGCTCCGCGTGTCCGCGGGGAAAGAGGTACATCGATGCTTGTAGCACTTCCTTGAGGCTTCTTCTCATTGGCAACCGGGCTGGTGTGCGCTGCTGGGGGGACGAACTGAATCCCGCGAGCTTGACCTTGGGCAGAAGGCGTCGCCGAGGATTTGTCAGGGTTGAAGCCGAGCCCCGGGTACCGCAGATACTCCATATCGATCCTGGCCTTTTTCTTCCGCGCCATCCTTGGCACAGTTCTTGGCGACGCGGCCGAGGCAGATCTTTGTCGTAGAGCTCGACGACGTGGTCGGTGCAGACCTTGTCAAGAACTCGGCGGTGAGATCGACGCAGACCTTGTCGAAGAACCTGAGTTCGATGTAGGGTCGACGCAGAACTTGTCGAAGAACCCGGCGACGAGGTCGACACAGACCTTGTCGATGAACTTGAGGTCGACGCGGACCTTGTCGGAGAACCTGACGACGAGGTCGACGCGGACCTTGTCGATGAACATGAGGTCGACGCGGACCTTGTCGGAGAAGCTAGCGACGAGGTCGACGCAGGCCTTGTCGAAGAACCTGGCAACGAGGTCGACGCAGACCTTGTCGGAGAACCTGATCGAGATCTCGAAGAAGATCTCGAAGTCGATGGAGACAAATCTAGCGCTTGCGCCCCCTACCTGGCACGCCAGATCTCGTGTCTTGGATCACGGACACCAGGAGTAAAGTATACCCCCTTTTCAGGATCAGCACGGGGCGCGAAAGAGGCTGGGAGATGTCGACCGTCGGGAGAACCTCGTTGAGACCCCCGATCTACGTACTAGCAAGCAACACAGGGACACAGAGAGTTTACCCAGGTTCAGGCCGCTCGGAGGCTAACAACGCTACTCCTGCATGTCTGGATTGAGTGGTTTATCATGGCGTTGGCTAGAGGTTGAAGACAAGCAAATCATGTCCCGGAGGAGATCACCTCTCGCTTCTTCTACTCTTCATCTGGTGCGCTACCTAGCCTAGCCTCTGACTCTCGAGAAATCCGTCCGTCCGCCCGTCCCCTCCCTCAGGTGCCTTGGTCCTCCTTTTATAGGCTAAGGGGGTCCCACGAGGGCACCTTTGGGGACGGAGGGGTTTTAGGCGGGAAAACCCCTCCGGGTTCTACTTATGGGGTGACGTGGCCTCCTCTCGTCCAAGTATTCTTATGACGGGGGTTAGGTGCGGTCGCCCACCTTTTGCAGGGCGGGCTGACAAAGGCTGACACCTTTTCCGACCGTGTCCCCCCGCGGTGCCTCCGTCTTCTTGGCGCCCAAGTCTTCTAGGAGCTTACAACCGGTGCTGAAAAGCTTATCCTCTTCGCTTGTACGGAGGTTGGATCCTGGAGGTGAGCCTGGCCTCCTGCCGGGCGTCCGGGTCCCCGGGAGCTCCGCGTCGTCTGCTGGGTTGAGGGCGACCCCGGGAGGTCTCCCAGCCCTTAGTCGTGGTTGTCGATGCCATCCTTGCCTAGTTGCCGTGGGGCAGATGTAACAGCCCCAATTTTGGTAGCTGAAAATATGAGTAAAATTTTCACTTTTTGCATCTCATTTGCATCATGGCATCGCTCATTCCTATTTGCTTCACATGAAATAATAAGACGCAACAAATAAGAAACCACAGATGGTTATGTGAATGGTGAACAAAATTTTCAAACCAACTAAACATATTTGTCCAGGAAGTTCCAACAACAACAAATATAATTGTTGCCAACTTTAATGCAATGGCAAATGCAATTATTTGAATAAAGCCCTAACATGCAAGAGAGCAAATTCTGAAATGTTACCACATGAAATGTTTTTCAAATGGGCTGCAAATTTTACCATAGGTTCAAAATATTATATTATGGCTTTGTGAATTTTTCCAGAATTTTTAAAAATAGTTAAGGGCCTCAATTAAATACTTAAAGCCTGGTGGATTTTCTAAAAACTGGAAAAAGGAGAAATCATTGACAGTGGGTCCCCACTGTCAGCACCATCGTCACTATGGCGACAGGGAGAACCCTGGCGCCATGGCCGCCCCACCATGGCCTCCACCGCGGCCCCCCTTGCGTCCTGGCCACCCAAGGAGGATAAGAAGGACCTCCTCGACCACATGCTCCTCCCCCCCTCCTTTTTCCCCGTGCAGGAACCCTAGCCGCCACCGCGCCATGCCCGTGACCTAGCTGGACACCGCCGCCGTATCGCCGTCAATTGGAGCCTCCCCGAGACCAGCTGAGCTCGCCATCGTCCTCCCCTCGTCGTCTACGTCCTTCGGTTAGCGGCAATCAAGCTCGGGAGCCGGGGATCGCCGCAATCGACCTCGCCTTCTCCGCCTCCGACCGATGACCGCCGCCACGTTTCCGTCGCCGTCGGCCCTCCACTACCACCGTCAAGAACACCCACGCGCTCAGGGTGAGCTCACGGTCCTTCTGGACCTCTTCCCCTCGCCCCTCCCCCTCCGCTTCGCCGTAGCTAGCTAGGCCGAAACCGTGCCACCGCGGTGGCTCATCGCCGGCGCTCCTCCGGTGATCTTTTGGTCACGCCTCGCCACCACCTAGTTCGCCTCAGTTCGTAGATCACTCCCGTGCCCTCCGTTAGAGCTAGGTCGGCGCGTAGCAACGGGTGTGTCCTCGCCGTTGCCGCCGGTCACCGCGCCGCGTCGCGTCGGTCCTGGCAGCCCGCGCTGGTCAAACCTGCCAGTGGCTCTCCTGGCCGACGTGGATGCCAGCGTGGCCCGGCCCCGCCGGTCAGCCACTGTGGCTAGCACAGCCCGGGTACAAAACGTCTCGGCCAGTTTCTGGATTTAATTCAAAAGGCAGAAATTTCATCCAAATTTTGAATTTGAATAACTTTTGAACCATAAGTCCAAAAAATGCAAATAATATATCAAAATGCTTAGGAAGAAATTACCTATCTGTTATTGCCAGTGGTAGAATTAATTGACCAAAATAAAATGCCTATAATTAATAAAAACAGAGATGGCAGATTTAATTCAAATTTTGGAAATTGCATAACTTGAGTTATACTCATCCAAAAATTATGAATAAGCTCTCAAAATGTTCAGTGAACAATTATCTACAAGTTTATGTCATTTGAGGGAATTTTAGATGCAATGTTGGTGTTGTTTAATAAAATAGTTAAAATGGCAGAATTAAATCAATTATTAAAAATATCATAACTTGTTGAATAATGATTGAAAAATTGCAAATGATATATCAAATTGATCAGCAACTCAAATGCTATCTATACATGTTAATTTCACAGCATGAAAATAACTTTTACTTTGATGTCATTTTCGAGTTGGTTAAAATGATTTAAATTGCATAACCGTTTAAATCACCGTTTCTTCATCGTTAATCGGAAAATTGCAAACGAAGTACCAAAATGATCAGTATGACAATATATATCTAATAATGTCATTTTCATGCATTTAGGACCCATAATTCAGTACTGGACATTTTGGATAATAATGCAATTCACTAAGTTAAATATGGAGTTGTGACCCGTTAATTGCTATATTTAATTTAGGGGTTCCATTTAACTTGTGGGACATGCCCAATATGAATTCAGTGCATAATTGACCATCTCATCACGATTGTGCATTGCACCTTGTATTCGTGTCATTTATTTCGTTTCCGTTACTTTTGTGTTTCGTTAGATTCCGGAGTCGAGGTTTCACCACAATACCTCTACGATCAACGCGCCCAGTACTATCAGCAAGGCAAGAACTAACCTAACCTTCTTGGCATCTAGCAGCCTACTGGTTTTATAAACTTATTTTATCCACCATAATATTGCATGCGATTCAAATGTCTCTTTTGGTCAATATTTAGAGTATCCTACAAATGCATGTCTTCCCGAACCATCACATGTCTCCCCTCCTATGAACCATAGGTTTGATGTGTTGGTCGGAGACAAAGATACAATGGATGTATTTATATGCTTAGCTATGCTTAGCCATGCTTAGTCGTATGCTAGTTATGTCCGTTGATTAATTCCATATTGATGATGTTGGGGGAATGATTCGGGCGTGGTGGATACATGTGATGCTTAATTAAATTGCTAAGAAAGCTGGGATGAGTTGCCATCGGGGATGGTGTTTTGTCTCGTTCCTGCCCCTAGGTGCGAGTTCTTTACCTCTTGAACCAAGACTACCGTGCTACCAACGGTGGGGGTATGGGCCCCTTACTAACTGAATAACTTGTGCGGGCGTATCCAAGGGTCCTCTAGTTTGCGCTTTCCATTTGCGAGTGTGTGGTCGGTGATCATGATGATGATGATGATGTGATGACGATGGTGGTGATAGGAGTGGCGATGGGGCAGGTTGTTGAAATAGGCACTGAACTTGTCCTGTCGTCACGATGACCCTTGGATAGTCTCATGCAAGGTAAAGGTTTAACCGCGCCCGCCCTGCTGGCTTTCCCCGGAAGAGAGCTAAATGATCAGGCAAGGGGTCGGACGGTACCAATGGATAAAAACAGTACCCCCCCTGCAGGCTTTAATCTTTTCGAAAAGCCGTGTCCGCGGTTATGGACGACTTGGGAATAGACGATAAGATCATAGAGAACATTAACTTAATTGATATGGCAGCTAGAGGTTGCATAATCAACGTTTGGTAAAGGTTCATTTCCTCGAGGGTGATTCGAGGGAGTGCCTTGGTGGAGATGAGGTGCTTCTGGTTACAAATGGTTCGTTGAGAACCACAGATGAAAGTTTACTCTCTTATCCCTTTTCGGAAAACATTCTGAGTAGACGATGCAAAGGGTCCTGAAGTCTTTGAAAATGGAAAACTAGCTTTATGCAAAACCAGCTACATTATACAGCATTAGAGCCTCCGTCAGCATCGGGCCTATATCGCCCTACTAATTCTTGCGAGTACGTCATACTCAGCCTTGCTTTGTTGATTATTATTTGTTTCAGAGGAGGACGCCACCGGACTGGAAGGTGGGTTCTTTATCGATGTCGACGAGTAGTCTCGGGTTCCCAGGTGGCAGCTTGGGACGTATCGGAACAGGCTGGCTGGGATATGTTATTGTAGGCCTCTTAGGCCATAATTTGGATCTTGTTGTTAGACAACTATATTTGCTTCCCGCTTGATGTAATGATGGGTCTGCGACCTCTGATTGTGATATTTGCTATCTTTCTCATATATGAGTTGAACTATAATCTCTTGTGTTGTAGAGTCTGTGATGAGCCAGTTGTTCCGCAGTCTTGGTCTCTTAGCTATACGTGAAAGCGATGTCTGAGCTTATGGCATGATCGAGGTGTTGTGTGCCGATGATGTATTCCGAGCACGCCTGCCAATGTGTTTTGGCCTGGGATTGGTAAACCCAGTAACCCTCGATTGTGTAGCATGACCGGTTACACAACGTTTCACTGTATATCTCTGGGGTCGGGGCGCTACAAATTGGTATCAGAGCAGTACTGCCTGTAGGAAACCCGTTCTATTGGTCGATGTCGAGTCTAGTTGAAAATTATTTATAACCTAAAAATGAGTTGTGAAAACCTTCTTAGGATTCTTTTTACTTCTTACCCAATTCGCTCTAACTCTGAGTCACCTTACCTCTATTTGTGTTAAAGTTGGGTCAAGGTTTAAGGATCATCGGGGTTGGGTTCTTACCGTCTAGATTAATTCATGAGTATCATTTCCGTTCCTAACTGTTGAACTGTTCTGTTATTGCTACAGATGACGCGTTCGGGACTTGTTGTCTATCTGACTCGCTGTGAGGGTGTCCGCGGGTTTCCCGCCTTGTTTGCTGCGGCCTTAGCCAGCCAGGGTTGCCCTTGGTACCCTGAGTACGTCGTGTACGAGGAGCACATGCCATACGGACAGGGGCAATTCTTCTGTGAGGCCCGTGTCCTGACTCCGGATGGAGACGGAGTCCAGCACCAGAGTGTAGGTGTGGGCATGACCGTGGAGCAGGCTGTTCAAGAGGCTGCGTTCAACGGCCTCTCCGTGTACCGCGGAGACTGTGACTACCTCGATAACCCGATGTCAGATTTTTACCACTTTCCTGCTGCTGAGGCCGGTCTGGAGGGCTGCTACGTTGCTAGTACTCAGACCCAGCGACCGAGCCAGATCACGGCCACCGAGCTCTTATCGAGATGGTGAGGGCGTTGGACCTTCGTGCCCGTCAGTGGTACCTATACACGGTGGCTGCCCGTGATAGTCACCGGAGCACTCTGATGGCTTTGGAGCATTATGTCCATGCCGGGATAGTTTCCCCAGATCTCCTCTCGCCGCTACCGATGGAGCTGCCCAACTACATGAGCAGCCCAAGAGTGGGTGGCACCATTCCACCACGTGGACCTGCTCGAGACACCGGTGGCGATGTCCACACGCCGCCTTATGATCGCCAGCCAGCGAGTGCCCGCCGTTTCCTCACTCGTTCTGTGCGTCTACCGGCGAGTGCCCAGTACTTCTAGGAGATCGGTGTCTACGGGTACCTTGTATCGTATCCTTGCCTTCCTGCGTGATGAGCAAGATACACACTATCTGTATTGGTTGCCTTTCGAATTCTAATTGTTGTATCGAACAAAAAGACTTGTATCATCAGCATTTCCATTCGTGTAATGCAGACTAAGGCATTTGTAAGCTCGTATCTGAAGCACATAATGGGTTTTATTCCAACTGGCTTGTGTTGTCATGTACAAATTGTTATCCCTGCCATGTTGATGTGATGATACCTGTTTCCCTCACTCAATCCTGATAAATTGTTGCCATTCATATTCT
The DNA here is from genome assembly GCA_012064385.1 of Puccinellia tenuiflora. NCBI lineage: Eukaryota > Viridiplantae > Streptophyta > Magnoliopsida > Poales > Poaceae > Puccinellia > Puccinellia tenuiflora. Next base: position 851,401 of record QRDG01000150.1, read on the forward strand.
CTTGTTCGGGTCTAAGCGCTTACTTGCTCCCTATCCACTTCGGAGAGAGATACTAACTGTGTCCTTGTTCATATCTCCAGAATGGCTCCTACCCGTCGTAGTGAACAAAGCAATCCTGATCCACCGCCGCCACCCACTATGGCGGAGGTTCTGATGATTATCGAAGAGGGCCGCGTGCGCAACGAGAACCTGCTCGCGCAGCTGGTGCAGCAGGGTGCACGCAGGAACACTGAATGCAGCACCCTCACTGAATTCCTGAAGTCCCAGCCTCCCACCTTCGCTTATGCTAAAGAGCCCTTGGATGCTAATGATTGGCTTCGCACTCTTGAGCGCAAGTTCGTTGCCTTGCATGTTCCGGTGGCGGAACATGTGAACTTTGCCACCTACCTGCTGACTGGAGCCACAGGGTCCTGGTGGGAAAGCCATGTGTCCGTGGTTGCGGCTGGCCATGCTTTCACTTGGACTGAATTCCGCACTGCCTTCCGTGCGGCCTACATTCCCCAGCCAATCATGGACCTGAAAAGGAGGGAGTTCCTGGAGCTGACCCAGGGACGCATGGATGTCCAGACTTATGTGCGTGAGTTCAACCATCTCTCTCGTTACGCCCCCCGGGACGTAAACAATGATGAAGACAAGCAGTATCTGTTCCGCAAGTGACTGACTCCGCGACTCCGTCATGAATTGCTGCCCTTCAAGTTCCAGTCTTACCAGGAGCTGTACAACCTTTCTCTCACTCTGGAGCAGGGTAGGAAGGAACTGGAGGTCTCCAAGATGCCTTCGCAGGGGGACCACCAGGGCTCCTCTTCCTCCGAGGGCAAGAAGCGCCGGGTATTTGTACCTACAGCGTGGTGCCTAAGGCGCCCCTCATGCCAAAGTCTTCAGGGTACAAGCCACCCCCGCCTCGCCCAGCTACCTCGACCTTGGGTGCGGCTGGAAGTGGTTTCCGCCCTCAGTTGCCTGCACCGCCGAGGCTCACCTGCTACAGCTGTGGCCAGCCCGGTCACTACTCAAGGGACTGCCCTGGGAAGGCACCTACTATCGCAACACCTGTGCCAGCACCTTCTACACCCGCAACCAAGGCTGTGAGTACTACCCGTGGCCGCCTGAACCACCTCTCTGCCGAAGAAGCTGAAGAGGACCCCGGTGTTCTCATGGGTACGCTTCGAATTAATGATCATCTAGCTTCAGTCTTGTTTGACTCTGGAGCATCGCATTCATTCATGTCCATAGCATATGCACACAACCATCAGATACCGTTCGTGAATATGGACAACCCACTAGTGGTTAAAACCCCAGGTTCTAGTTGGTGAACTGACTGGATGGCTCCAGACATCCAGATTACTATAGGCTATTGGTCTTTCCCTTTCCAGCTGATAGCCCTGAAGACAGATGGTATAGATGTCATTTTGGGCATGGACTGGCTAGTCAAATACCATGCTAACTTGAATTGTGCTGCCAAGTCGGTCACAGTGGTACACCCAACTGTCGGGCTAGTAAGTTACTGGTCCCCTTCGTCCGCAACCCCATCCGCCGCCAACCCTCTATCCCCGGAAATCAGCCTATGTTTCTTGGAAGGCACCACACCGCCTGAAATGCATGAGGTTGCCGTGGTGTGTGACTTTCCCGACGTCTTTCCAGAAGAATTACCTGGCATGCCACCTGATCGAAGTGTGGAATTTTTCATTGATGAATTGGTTCCGGGAACCGCCCCAATTTCTAAAAGGCCCTACCGTATGCCAACGGAAGAGCTAACTGAACTAAAGAAGCAACTTGATGAGCTGTTGGAAAAGGAATTCATCCGTCCGAGTAGCTCACCTTGGGCTGCCCGGTCATCTTTGTCAAGAAGAGGGATACAAATGTTCCTCGCTTGGTTGTTGATTACCGCCCTCTGAATGTGGTGACCATCAAGAATAAATATCCCATTCCCCGAATGAATGACCTGTTCGATCAGCTAGCTGGTGCAAAGGTATTCTCCAAGATGGATCTGAGGTCAGGCTACCATCAGATAAAAATCAGAAAGGAGGATATTCCAAATACGGCTTTCACTACCCGTTATGGGCTATATGAGTACACCGTCATGTCTTTCGGCCTCACGAATGCTCTGGCTACATTCATGAGGCTGATGAACTCCATCTTCCATGAGTATCTCGACAAGTTCATCATAATTTACATTGATGGCATCCTTGTCTACTCCAAAACCGAAGAAGAACATGCTGAGCATCTTTGGCTAGTTCTGACCAAGCTTCGTGATCATCGTCTCTATGCCAAGTTCTCCAAGTGTGAGTTTTGGCTACAGGAGCTCATCTTCCTTGGTCATATGGTGTCAGCTACTGGAGTAGCGGTTATACCTGACAGGATTCAGTCAATCCTGGATTGGCCAACTCCCAAGTCCGTCAAAGATATCCGAAGTTTCCTTGGGTTGGCGGGTTATTACCGCCGATTCATCGAGGGCTTTTCCAAAATAGACAAAGCCTTGACTGATCTACTCAAGAAGAACAAACAGTTTGTGTGGTCAGACAAAGCTGAAGAGAGTTTCCAAACTCTCAAGGTCAAGCTCACTACCACCCCGGTGCGTGTCCTTCCCGACACCGCCAAAGACTTTGTCGTCTATTGTGATGCATCACTCAAAGGTTTGGGCTGTGTTTTGATGCAAGAAGGCCACATCATAGCCTATGCCTCCCGCCAACTCAAACCGCATGAACTCAACTATCCAACTCATGATCTGGAGCTTGCGGCCGTAGTTCATGCTCTGAAGCAATGGAGACCCTATCTGTTGGGCAACCATTGCGAGATCTTCTCGGATCATCAAAGTCTAAAGTATCTCTTCACCCAGCCCGATCTGAATCTCCGACAGAGAAGATGGTTGGAGTTGATCAAAGACTATGATGTGACCCTCAATTACCAGCCAGGCAAGGCAAATGTGGTTGCCGATGCGCTGAGTCGCAAGTCTTATTGTAACACCTTGATAGTTGAGCGAGCTCAGCCCGCTCTTCATGAAGAATTTGCACGTTTGAATCTGGAGATTGTTCCCTCCGGATATTTGGCTAACCTCGAGATCAAATCAACTCTCGAGGATGATATCAAGGCCGCCCAGCAAAATGATGCTGAAATCTTAGAGATCAAAGAGAAAATAGCTAGTGGGAAGGCTAACTGTTTTTCTGTTGATGACAACGGTGTCGTCTACTTTGGTAACCGTTTAGTGGTGCCCAAGAGTGGAAACACAAAAGAGTTGATCCTCTCCGAAGCTCACGAGTCACCCATCTCTATTCATCCGGGTAGCACCAAAATGTACCAAGATCTTCGCCCCCAATTCCGGTGGTCTTGCATGAAGCGCGAGATCGCCGAGTATGTCGCTGAATGCGACGTCTTTTGCCGAGTGAAGGCTGAACATCAAAGGCCAGCTGGTACTCTCCGCCCTATAGCCATTCCCGAATGGAAGTGGGATGAAGTTGGTATGGACTTCATTACCGGATTTCCCAGGTCTCAAAAGGTAAATAATGCTATCTGGGTCATCATCGACCGTTTGTCAAAGGTCGCCCATTTCCTCCCGGTCCGTGCTGATATTCGAGCAAGCCAACTTGCTGACTTGTATATGGCCCGTATTGTTCCTTTGCATGGGGTTCCACTGAGGATTATCTCAGACCGTGGTAGTCTGTTTGTGTCCAAATTCTGGCAAAGCTTCCAAGAGGCTCTGGGAACCCGCCTCAACTTCAGCACCGCCTATCACCCTCAAACCGATGGCCAAACTGAAAGGGTGAACCAAGTTCTTGAGGATATGTTGGAAATCCAGTTGGCATATTTGCAAGGTCGGATGGAGTTAGCTTTCAGAAGCCGACCAATCTCTTCTTTGATACGATCATAAATTGTCGGGTTGAACTTGCGAGCCGGCTGCTTATGTGTCCTGAAGCCGGCTTTTATCGGTAACCAATACTCGACGAGCTCTCGGCTTAACCCGGGCATCTCGTGGTATTCCCAAGCAAAGCAATCCACGTATTCCTTTACTAGCACGATTAACTCGGATTTATAATCGGCTTCTAGATTCTTGCTTACAAACGTCGGCCTGGGAGTAGTGCCATCCCCAATATCTACTTCCTCAAGCGGGTCGGCTGACGTAAAACCCTGTCCCAACTTATCCATGTCGTCTGGTTCTTCAATTGCTTCACACATATCGTTCCTCTCGGCCTGATACTTGTCCAGACGCTTTTGCAACCACTCATCGTTGGCATCCTTTTATTTGAGTCGCAGATACTGGCATGAATCCATCCCTGGTAGCACTCAGGAAATCGAATCCGGATAAATCACGTCCCGAAAGACATGTAACATTTGAATGTTGCCAATCAACAATGGACTCGACTAAAGCAATACATGCCGAGTTATCAGCATGAACGACTTCAATCTCGTCATTGATCCATTGTACAAGTTGCTGGTGCATGGTGGATGGTAGACACTGATTCGCATGGAGCCAATCCCGTCCAAGTAGCACATTGTAATTTCCCTGCACCTCAGCAACGAAGAACGCAGTAGCCAAAGTCTATTCCTTCTCCTCCTTCGAACCCGTTCAGTACCATCTTCGTCTTCATTAAATCATCATCCTCTAGTTGTAACTTCTTGAAAATGGAATACGGCATCAGGTTTACCACAGCACCTCCGTCAACCATCATCCTGGTAACCGGCTTTCCATTGATATGTCCTCTGACGTACAAAGGCTAACGGTGCTTAACCGGTCCCTCGGGTTTCTCGAAGACGGCATTCTTGGGTCCAAAGTCGAGTTACTCTACCTCACTTTCCTCTTTAATAGCGCGGAATTCAGCAGGCAAATAATATACCATGTTAATGTCCATGCCTACCCGAGTCGGCGTACTCTCATAATCCAGCAAGTCTTCCTCTAGCAAATTTTCCGACTCGTCCGTTATTGATTCCGACAACTCTGTTTCGCCTTCTTCCGGCTCCTTGCTGGGCGAGTCCTCTACCGGGCCTTCATGTGCCGACTTGTCTTCAGTCGGCTTATCGCTTGCCTCCAAATCTGCTGCTTCTACCTTATCTGCCCATGATGAATAAGTAATGGCCGGTACGGAAACCGGCTCCGTCTCATCGCTTATAACAGGACTTGGTGCAATCATCAAAGGAGTCGTCGTAGGAGTCGGCTTGGATACCCAAACTTGAGCCGACACCATTGGTTTTTCAGCGTTGAATTTAGCATCTGTGACTCACTCAGCTTCTCCTTCCGCCTTTTCCCGGTTTCTTACCCTCTGCAGCTTCCGCCTTTGCATCTTCGTTATACCTGGCGGCCACCACTTTGGCTGGGTATATTTTGGGTCCCGGGGTTTAGCTGCTACGGCTTGGCTGGATCCGGCTTCATGGTCACTGGATGTCACTTGGGCATGATAGCAAGTATCGGCTCGTCATTTGCCGGCTCGATGGCCGGGTCCTTCAATTTCAGCACGTGCGTTCCAATGACCAATGAGTTATTTGGGACCAACCCACCTCCCAGGTCAGCTGCTTTACCTCCTTGCACCTTAACTCACTAGTATGAGGAGTCACCAGGATACACAAGTCGGCCCTGCACAGTTTGCCGAATTGCTTGACGCTTAGACTCCCCAGCCGATTTCTGATATTGGCCACTCCCTTCGATAGATGGTGACCTAGGCCGCTTCCCATGTTGCTGGTCCAACTTTGACCCAGCCTGGCACACGTACTTGTTCAGCAGCATGTCGAAAGTCGGCTTGATTCTCTTCGTCTTGTACTCAACCTGATTTGTTTTCCACTTGCCGACTTCCGGGTTCCTGGGCTTTATGAACCTGGGTGGTGATTCTCCTGCTCGTGGTTGTTGCCCCCCGAGTGCGGAGTTTTTGATGGTGATCTTGATAACCTCCTGTCCGTTGGGTTGCCGGCTCAATGTGATCTGCCTCCTTGCTTCCTTGTTGCCGGCTTCTTTCCTGGGCTCACCAATAACCACATTACATTTGTTATCGCCTTCGGCTACCGTTGGCTGAAGAAGAACTTTCTTTCCCTCCAAATCTAGCACGTTCATTGGGAACGGCTGTGTGTCAATGGCCATGCCAGCAAAGCTCAATCGTCCATCGTTGAGGGTCGATTGAATCTGTCGACAAAAGACATTGCAATCATTAGTAGCATGAGAGAAAGAATTGTGATTCTAGCATCCTATTGCTTTCTAAACTTATTTTATCCACTATATTATTGCACGCGATTCCAATGACAATTTTGGTCAATGTTAGAGTCTCCTATGTATGCATGTTTTTCCCCTGAGCCATCACATGCTTCCCTTCCTATGAAACATAGGTTTGATGTGTTGGCCGGAGACAAAGATATAATTATGGTTTATATATGCTTAGCCATGCTTAGTCGTTTTTCCATTTATGTCCGTTGATTAAATTCCATAATGATGATTGATGATGGAATGTTCGGACAGGGTGGTTGTTGTTGGTACTTAATTAATTTTGCTTAAAAGGCTTGGATGAGTTGCCATCGGGGATGGTGTTTTGCCTCATTCTTGCCCCTAAGTGCGAGTTCCTGTCTTCGGAACCAAGGTCTGAGCGTGCTGCCATTGGTGGGGACATATGGAATCCCCTTTAACTGAATACCTTGTGCGGGCATATCCAAGGGTCCTCTAGTTCGGTTTTCCATTTGCGCGTGAGTGGAAAAGAGAATGTTGCGGAGGATTTGTGTTTAGGTTGTGGCGATGGGGGCAGGGGCTGAAATAGGCTGGGTAAACTTGCCCTGTCGCCACATATGACTCTTGGATAGTCTCACGCGAGGTAAAGGTTTAACCGCGCCCACTCGCCGGCCTTCCCCGGAAGAGGGCCAATCAGGTGAGCTGGACGGTACCGGTGGGTAAATTAGTACACCCCTGCAGGGTAAATCTTATCGAAAAGCCGTGTCCGCGGTTATGGACGCCTTGGGAATGGATTTACAGGATCATAGAGAACCTGAACATTAATTAAAATTTGGCAGCTAAAGGTTGCATTACAACGTGTGATAACAGGTTCATTTCCTCGAGGGTGATTCGAGGGAGTGCCTTTGGTGGTGATGAGAGATGTTTCTGGTTACTAATGGTTCGCCGAGAACCGAAGATGCAAAATTTACTCTCTTATCCCCCTTTTAGGAATCTTCTGAGTAGTCGATGCCTTTCGGTCATTAATGACTTTTATAAATGAAAATCAGCTTTATGCAAAAGAAATACATATACAGCTTTAGAGCCTCCATCAGCATTGGTCCTATATCGCCCTACTAAACTTGCGAGTATGTCGTACTCAGTCTCTCTATGCTGCCTTTATAATTGTATTTCAGAGGAGGACGACACCGAGCACGCAGGTGGTTTCTTCCTGGACATCGACGAATAGTTCGGGGTTCCCAGGTGGCAGCTTGGGACGTTGGAACAAGCTGGCATGTGGTTATGTTTATGTGTAGGCCTCTTAGGCCATATTTGGATCTTGTTGTATTAGACAACACTACTTCGCTTCCTCATGATGAATTGTTGGGTCGGTGACCTTTTGTGTGTAATATTTGTATTCTTCTCGTTATATGAGTTGCGATATGTTTTTGTGTCGTAGAGTCTGCAATGTGCCAGTTGTTCCACAAGTCTTGATCTCTGTATTATGCTTTGATAGCTATGCCAGTGTTTATGGCATGATCGGAGTGTTGCGTGGGAGCGGTAATCCCATGCCCTTCGGTTGTGTAGCATAGCCTGTGGGTTACATAGCCTCTCTGATTAATTCCGGGGTCGGGGCGCTACAAGGCCGGAGGGGCGAAAGAGGGTGCCCCACGCGGCCAGGTACAGGGGCCGTGTGGGCCCACCTCTTTTGGCCCTCGTGGCCCCGTTTGCGACGATCCTTCTTCCTGAAGATTCCTTGTGACCTAAAAACGGCTATATAAAGAACCCCCCGACGTTTTTCGAGGGGAGAGCCGCCACACGAGAGAAACAAGAAACAGAGACCAGGAGGCTGCAGATTGGAGGGGGGAAACTCGGAGCGCTGCCGGAGAGGTCTCCTTCTTCTCCATCGACATCTCCACCGTCTCCATGATGAAGAGGGAGTAGTCCACCTTTGGACTATGGGTTTGTGGCAGTAGCATATGTATCTCTCTCTCTCTTGAGCTTCACTAATTAGCACCGTATGAGCTGCTGAACATGATTACGGTCATCGTTGTATTACCTTTGTGGTGGATCTTTATATGAGTTAATATATGTTGAGATTGCAATGTTTATTTAGTTATGAAAGTAGATGCATATTATGTACCCCGTTCTTGTATCCTTGTTTTGATCAAGCATGTTTATGAGAGCGTGTGAGGGGGAACGTGTGCATTAGTTGGAGTAACGGGGGTGGTGATGTGATAAGCTGACAACTTAATATCGCGATCCATTGGGTGTTTACCTTACTTTGTTGCCTCACTAGGGATAAACCAAAATACCATGTTGCAAGGTATGAGGAGTGACAAGCCTCTACCTATGACTAGATCCAGCATGTTCTTATTTTCACTTCATGTCATTAATCTTAAGGCTATACTCTGAGTCATCGTAATTACTGAGGTGTTATGATTTAGTTCGCATCTTGGTGGAGTATAAGTGAGACTAATAATCAAAAGGTCTCTATGTTAGGACGTGATGCCCATATAATTAGTAACATGTCATTAAACTTGTTTGCAATCTCATATGTTAATCCTATGTCTACTTATTTGCCACACTATATTAAAGAGAGAGTGCATGTGTGAAACCATGAACCCCGGTCCATTTTTAATCATAGAAACAACTTTCCAACCACTTTTAAGCATTTTCTACATTCAGCCATTTTAAAATCAGAAAATACAAAAACACTTTTATTAATTGCATACACATATAAAAACCCCAAAAATATCATCCATCATCATTACTATCATCCTTGCATTACTACTTACCACCATTGCATATTTATTTACTTTTTTGCATTCATTATTATCTTAATATCATTCTCACACCTTGTGCTTGACAACCACTTGGTGAGGTTGAGGGCACAAAGCAATCTACTTTGTTTGCAGGAAATCTAGAGAAGGACAAGGAGATAAAATCCCCACTACTGATTCCCCGAGAGTTCGATATTAAACCCTCGAGTCACCCTCGTGGGGAAAAAACTTCCACTTCTACATACTCTGCACTTGGAGGCTCAACCTATCCCATATATTATTTTCCTTTTAGGGTATCAAGAGTGCTTGTTGGCGTAGTTGAGGGAGAAACACTCTCATCAATTTCGTCATCACGTGTTTTTTCTGGCGCTGTTGCCGGGGAATCATAGCTGGAAGGTTTTATCCAAGTCAACTTCATCACCAACTTGTGCTAACACCTAAGCTTGGGGAGGTTGCACCTACGTGAGCATCATCTTGTCCATCTTTACCTTCAAGCATTTTTATTTTGTTTTGTTATTGTCTTGCATATCATTTTTAGATTTCGGTTTGCATTTTTTTTATTTTCAGTTTTGCATTTTTTTTTGCATTATTTAATTCAGTTTGCATTATTTAGTGTCATTTTATTTTCAGTTTTGCGTAAAAAATTAAAAACACATAAAAACTTGCTAAAATGGGTGATAGGACTAAGTTGTGTGACTACACAAATACTCCAAATGATCAATTTATTGCTAAACCTATTACCACACCTGAGATACAAGCTGATAGCTATGAAGTAAGTCCTAGTTTGTTGAACTTGATAACTAGGGAGCAATTTGGTGGTAGTGCTGTGGAGGATGCCTCTATGCATCTTCATGATTTTGTTGAAATCTGTGACATGCAAAAATTTAAGAATGTTGAAAGTGATGTTCTAAAACTGAAATTATTTCCTTTCTCACTTAGAGGAAAAGCTAAGGAGTGGCTGCATTCATTACCTACTGATAGCATTAAAACTTGGAATGATCTGAAAGAAGCTTTCATTAAGAAATATTATCCTCCTGTTAAAATTTTGCAAAGTAGAAACAATATTCTATCTTTTAGGCAAAATGAAAATGAACATGTTGCTATGGCTTGGGATAGGATAAAACTTATGCTTAGAACTTGCCCATCACATGGAGTTAATGAATGGACCATACTACACTCTTTTTATAATGGTCTGAATTACATGTCTAGAAATATACTTGATTCAGCTGCTGGAGGTGCTTTTATGGGAAAAACTATAGTAGAGGCTAAGAATATATTGGAAAGCATTTTGCAAAACTATAGTCAATGGCATACTGATAGAGCACCTAGTTCATCTAAGAAAGTAAACTCCATAGAAGAAACTCATGATTTGTCATCTAAGATGGATACTATTCTTGCTTTGCTTAATAAACCTAGTGTTGAAAATATTCCTTTGCAAAAACTAGTTGGTAATAATTCTGAAAATATTTATGTCAACTTCATTAGGAATTATGGAAACAATGGGTATGGTAACAACAATTATAATTCTTATAATAAACCTCCATATGTTCCCAACAATCGGCCTTTTGTTCCATATCCTAATGCTAATGATAAATGGAAGCCCGTGTCATCAAGTAATGATAATTTTGAGGCTAATAAAATTCTTATGGAACAAGTTGCTAGTCATAATACCATGATACAAGAGTTGAATAAGTCTGTTGCTTCTATTAGTTCTGATATTAAAAACTTACAGCTCCAAGCTGCAGGACTAGACAAAGCCCTTTCAAAACTTGCTGATAATCAAGACACTTTATTGAGTATGTCTGCTGGAAAACCACAAGCACCACCTGTGGTTGGATTGAATTCTATTAATATTGCTGAAAATGTTCCTCTTACTTTGGAGGAAACTCTGAATGAATTGCTAAATTATCCTGAATATCTGTTGCCTTTTATGTCTCATCTTATGGTTTTAAAAGAAGAAGTTAGTAAAACTGAACATGATGAAAGAAAAGTTGAAGAAGTTAAGATGCTTAGTGAAGTTAATGATCCTTTGCTTGATTTAGAGAATTGTACCTTGCATGAATTAATATCTATCTTACAAAAATTTGCAAGTGATCCTTCTATTGATGTTAACCAATCTGGTTTTGGTTCCTATATTGCTAATCATGTCTTGAAAGAAAAAATTGCTAGATACAATCAAGAAGCTATGATACCACCTAAGCTTGGGGATATATGGATCCGCAAGGTGCTAGTAACTATTGGAAAAGAGACACACCATGCCATACTTAATCTATGATCTAGTGTCTCTATTTTATCTAAAGAATTATATAAAGTACTTGAATTAAAGAATCTTGAAAAATGCTCTGTTGAACTTGCACTTGCTGATAATACCATTAAACGTGCTTTAGGAAAAGTAAGTGATGTTATGGTAGAGTTACATATGACTTTTGTACCTGTGGATTTTCTAATCATGGATATGGAGAATAAAACCTTTAGTCCTATTATTCTTGGAAGACCTTTTCTTCGTACCACAGGGGCTATTATTGATTCAAAGGAAGGGAATGTGAAGTTTCAGTTTCCACATAAGAAATGCATGGAAGACTTCCCAAGGAAGAAGGGCACAACTTTTGAGCTCCCTCATGAGCTTCATCTTCGGTAAACAACAAGTAAGTAAGCCTAGCTATATGGCTATAAAGAAAGCGCTTTACGGGAGGCAACCCGGTTGCTTTTATTTGGATTTTCTTTGTGTCCTCTTGCTGTAAAAATAGATTGTTTTCTTAGCTTAGTTTCTGGAATTTTGAATAAAGTGCCAAGTTTTACCTATTTTGGTTTGAAAAAGTTGCTACTTCTATTCGGAGATTTTATTCCTGCACGAAGTCTGTACACGGTTTGATTTTTCATTGCTGTTATATAACTCCGATTGTTCTGATATTTTAACTGTAACTGAAAAGTTTAATCCTATGTATGCCTGAATTTTTTCAGAATTTTTAGATGAGTTTAAGTAGGACAGAAAAATACGTTTTGCTGCTGCTGTTTTTCTGGACAGATTCTGTCCCATATTGTTTTATGCATAGTTTGAACTTTTGAGTTGAATCTTTTTGATCCAATTGAGTTTATGAGTAGGCATACAACATTATACACTCTCTGATCATTCATATGAATTTTAGTCCATAGATTATATGCAGAAAGAAGCCTATTTGTTTATCTCTACTAATATCACCCCACAGAAAAGAAATGGGAGAAACAGTGTCTTGAAGTTTTTTCACAGGGATTGGTGGAGATGCACCATGAGTTATCCAAGGATGGTGAAAACCATAAGCTTGGGGATGTGGAGAACATCCCCACTGAACCAACATACTCTCGGTTTGCACACGTCTAACTTCTGTTTTTCATTTGAAACACTTTATCGCATAAACTTGGAGCGTCTTTTTGTTTGTTTTTGCTTTGATTTTTATTTTGTGAGACCACCACACTATCATTTATATATGAGAAAGCTACTGGAAATATGGGTTGAAATATCTTGCATGCTTTTGTTGTATTGGGAAAAGGGATGTCTAAGTTGATTTTTAATGACACATATAGTTGCATGATTCATGAGCTTCTTTATGAGTAATAATTTGCAAATGCTTTATCATGAGCTATCTTTTATTCATGTTTTGATGATGTATGTTATTTCACCTTGTTTGACATGAATTAGTTAGTTCTATGGACACTCATGCATGCATCTAGATGGTCATATTTCTCCCTTTTGCTAGCCCAAAAATTCCAACAAGTAAAAACTTGTTTCCAACACTCTCAACCCAAGTTTTTCCAGTGAGTCCACCATATCTACCTATTAGCTTTATGCTATTCCAAGTATGTTTACCATGTTATTTGTGTTATCTATACCTCTAAATGAAAATGATTATGTTATTTATTGTAATGGGAAAAGTTGGTTAAAAAGCTCTCGCAAACTTGATGCACACTTTATTTTTATTGCATTTAATAAACATGAACCATTGTGATTAATATTATGATGATAGTGGCTTGATAAATGTTTAAGGTTGGGAGTTAGCCCATATGTGCTGTCACATGCAAAGCTTTCAACATGTTCCATCATTTATTTAGTTGATATCATGTACTTTTGTTTATGGATGCCTATCATGGTGAAATAATGTGGAAATAGAGTAAGTTTAAATGAGTTTGTATAAATGGTTAGAGAGAAAACTGGGCCGCTAATCTAAGCCATGCATCATTCATGGTGGAAATTTACTTACATGCTATTTTGAACTTTCTGTGATACACCCTACAATAAAAAGCTATATCAAGTGGTAAATAAAAAGGGTGTTGAGGTTGTTCATTATGTTTGTTTTTCTTGTTGTTTTGATGTGGGCTTGATCCATATCATGGGACAAGAGGTACCCTAGTTGAGGCTCTTGATAATACCATTATTACTTACAATGATAGATAACTTAAACTTGCTTTGTTTCCCAAGATGAGTAATCATGGTGTAGGTACTTGTATTCAAGGGGCATGAGACATCTAACCTTTACTTTATCAAGGCCACTACTCATATTTGCTTTCACATTTAACTTTAATCATTCAAGATGCTATGATAGGGGAATGAGAGCTTGACACCAAGTATTACCATTGCAATCAATAACTCAAGTAGAATAGTTTGGAGGATAGATGAAACTTATGCATGTTTTACCTCTACTCATTTATATATCCTTTCCAAAGTGTCCACCTTTTACTTTCAGATTTTCATCTTCACTCTATGAACAATGTAGGATGTTCTTACTTATCATATTGCATACTTGTGGTCCATATTACTATCTTTTATGTTACACTTTGTGAACTATCATTGAACATCCTCGCATTGAATACTTGATATCACTTTATAAACTGTTTGCATATTGCTACTTCTTTGAATTAATGAATCATTTGACTTTATGTTGCAGTAGAAATCATCTTTTATATCCATGTTGTCATTATATTGCAAAGTTCATGTTAGTTTTATCACTTTCATACTAGAGGACGAGCATGAGTAAAGCTTGGGGATGTTGATGCATGTAAAATGCATACATGAACTTTGCACTATAATATTTGTATTCCGTTTATATTTGCATCATATAAGGGGTATATTACTGTTATTTAATGATTTTTGGTAATTAATAATGATTTCCCCTTTTTTATGGAATTAATCCTGCGCAGGCAGAAAACCTCTATTTCTTTCCTTATTTATTTCAGGGCCTTAACGACGTCATAATGAGCTGCAAATTTACAGGGATCATTATTTTGGAAGGAGGAAGACCTAGGAGCGAAGGAAGCAAGCAAACGGAGGCCGGAGGGGCGAAAGAGGGTGCCCCACACGGCCAGGTACAGGGGCCGTGTGGGCCCACCTCTTTTGGCCCTCGTGGCCCCGTTTGCGACGATCCTTCTTCCTGAAGATTCCTTGTGACCTAAAAACGGCTATATAAAGAACCCCCCCGACGTTTTTCGAGGGGAGAGCCGCCACACGAGAGAAACAAGAAACAGAGACCAGGAGGCTTCAGATTGGAGGGGGGAAACTCCGGCGGAGCGCTGCCGGAGAGGTCTCCTTCTTCTCCATCGACATCTCCACCGTCTCCATGATGAAGAGGGAGTAGTCCACCTTTGGACTATGGGTTTGTGGCAGTAGCATATGTATCTCTCTCTCTCTTGAGCTTCACTAATTAGCACCGTATGAGCTGCTGAACATGATTACGGTCATCGTTGTATTACCTTTGTGGTGGATCTTTATATGAGTTAATATATGTTGAGATTGCAATGTTTATTTTAGTTATGAAAGTAGATGCATATTATGTACCCCGTTCTTGTATCCTTGTTTTGATCAAGCATGTTTATGAGAGCGTGTGAGGGGGAACGTGTGCATTAGTTGGAGTAACGGGGGTGGTGATGTGATAAGCTGACAACTTAATATCGCGATCCATTGGGTGTTTACCTTACTTTGTTGCCTCACTAGGGATAAACCAAAATACCATGTTGCAAGGTATGAGGAGTGACAAGCCTCTACCTATGACTAGATCCAGCATGTTCTTATTTTCACTTCATGTCATTAATCTTAAGGCTATACTCTGAGTCATCGTAATTACTGAGGTGTTATGATTTAGTTCGCATCTTGGTGGAGTATAAGTGAGACTAATAATCAAAAGGTCTCTATGTTAGGACGTGATGCCCATATAATTAGTAACATGTCATTAAACTTGTTTGCAATCTCATATGTTAATCCTATGTCTACTTATTTGCCACACTATATTAAAGAGAGAGTGCATGTGTGAAACCATGAACCCCGGTCCATTTTTAATCATAAGAAACAACTTTCCAACCACTTTTAAGCATTTTCTACATTCAGCCATTTTAAAATCAGAAAATACAAAAACACTTTTATTAATTGCATACACATATAAAAATCCCAAAAATATCATCCATCATCATTACTATCATCCTTGCATTACTACTTACCACATTGCATATTTATTTACTTTTTTGCATTCATTATTATCTTAATATCATTCTCACACCTTGTGCTTGACAACCACTTGGTGAGGTTGAGGGCACAAAGCAATCTACTTTGTTTGCAGGAAATCTAGAGAAGGACAAGGATATAAAATCCCCACTACTGATTCCCCGAGAGTTCGATATTAAACCCTCGAGTCACCCTCGTGGGGAAAAAACTTCCACTTCTACATACTCTGCACTTGGAGGCTCAACCTATCCCATATATTATTTTCCTTTTAGGGTATCAAGAGTGCTTGTTGGCGTAGTTGAGGGAGAAACACTCTCATCAATTTCGTCATCAGGGACCAACAAGCTTCAAGTTGATCAATAGGTGATTGTGGAGGACATTGGTGACTTGGCTATTTTTGAAGAATTAAGGGATCTTCATGGTTTTATTTCTCAAGCCAAGTCAATTGGATTATCACATATCTATCTCATATCCAATGCTTCCTCCTTGCGGTAACTTGTATTTAATTCATATATACATTGAAAGTTGCTTGCTCCCTTGCATGTGTTAGTTTTGTTCCTAGCATGTGCTTGTATATGATATGCTACTTTCCTACTTGTCTTGTTACTCAAGGTTATGTATGATAGTTGTGTATCATGTATGTGTAATTTGTGTGTTGAGCTTTATTGAATCTTGTGTGGATTTCATTTGGCTCTTTGAGATATTAATGGACTATCCCATTTTGGGGGAGTGATGTGCTTTGTGCACCTCACAAACCTAAAAATGTGTGTACATGAGGCACACCACCTAGTATTGATATTTCAATATTATCTAGCTACTATGTGGTATGTCATATTCATGAGAAATTCAAATTCTACAATGTCCATTAATTTCTCTAGTTGGTTTTATTTGCCTCTTGTTTAAAAATAAAGTGAATTATCACATTATGGGGGAGTAATAAGCTATGTGCATATTACAAATCCATAAAAATGTGAATATTTGAGGTTTGCCACTTAGATTTGATATTATAAATTATCTTTTTCCTATGTGACATGTTTGCTCAAACAAGATCCAATTTTCCTTTTGGTTATTCTTTGGCTCTTGTTTGTGTGAGTTTGCTTGGTGTGGTTTTTCTCTAATATCCATTTCCATATATTATGTGAGAAACCATTTGTCTCATCTTATTTTAACCATGACTTTGTCGGTTGGTTCGAATAATTGAAACTACCAACAAACCTTTTTCAAAATATGGCATTTTAAATTCTTATCTCTTGCCATATGCTTATTTGTTGTGAAGTTGGTCATGAACATCATTCCTATATACCATCAAGAAATATCTCCATATACTCCTTGTCCATGACAAGTGATACTAGTAATTGTGGTGGATTTTGTAGATAATCTTCACTTTGGCTCTTGCGTTAAATTGCCCTATTTATTGTCTTCTTTGCCTCTTGCAAGGATCCTATTTTTCAATCGGTAGTGTTTAGTGTTGTAAATAAAATATGGAGAGTAATGATCCCTTGTGTGTGCATTTTGTATTCAAATGCAAATATCTAAGATAATGCATTAATCTTGGGGGAGCATTCCTTTTTATTTAGAACACTATTCTATCTATCAATATTTGATCCTTTCAATTGGCATTTGATTCTTTATCTTTTGTGCTGATACCTTCAATTGGTATTAATTGGAATTTAATATCTCCTCCATAGATATTTGTCTCAATTGATATTTATTGTGAGAGTCTTGATACCTTTTTGCTTTTGTTTACTTTACTTGATTCTGGTCAAGTATTATCCCCTTCTTGGTATCTTTTCTCCTAGTTGGTATTTTTTTGTTTTTAATTGGTATCTTATTTTCAATTGGTGTCTTATCGATCATTTGTTGTGTTGATTTGATTCCTTTTGATATCATACTTGATGTGTTGATGTGTTTTGGAATCAATCATATGTTGGTTTGATTTTTCCTCAATCATGTGTTGATTTGGATTTTTATAGAATTTGGACAACCTTTTTTTTTGTATGACACTTTGGTGTGCTCTCTTCTTGGTTTACTTGGTGTTTTTGTCCAAATTTTATCCCGTTTGGTTCTTGTAAGTCTATGTATGCATATTTACTAATATATATTTTATATGGCATGCTAGTCTTTCTTGATCCAATATATAGGGGATACTTCACCGAATCCAAAATCGGCTAAGATGTGCATGAAATTCAATTTCATATCTATATGCACATATTTATGTGGAGTGTTTCCTATATATTGTAGTTTATCTAACTACTATGGGACCCAATGAGTTTGGGAACCATTTTGTACTCTAATTTTGTTTTAGGTACAATGGAGATGCATTGGATGCTTGCCTCATTCATAAAGAAGGTGTTCTCACCGTGTGATGGTCGGAGTCAAGATTTGATGTCAAACCAACTCTCATCATCTTCATCGCCAATGTCATCTCGGTAACAAGTATCTATCCCATGCATACCTTTCTAGTTTTCAACCTTGTGTAGGTTGCCTCTTGGCATGAAATCTCTTATATGCAATTGTTGTGGTTTTGGCATTTTTCTTCACTTAATATATCTTTGTGATATGCGTGTTGAATTTGCAAAAACATTTTCTTCAATTGATGTTATCTCTTTGTGATACTTGTTGCCTATCTCAAAGCATCTTCACTATCTCTTGTTCCCTTAGTGATATGTGTGATGCATTTGATATATTTGAAGTTCATTTATATACAATGAGATAAATTTGAGCTATGTGCTATGCTTTTAAGCAACAATCTCGTTTTTATATTTATGACTTCCTTTTGGATACCTTGTTCTCTTTTTCCCGAACCATTTCGTATGTATATGTTTCTTTGTGGATGTATATCTTCAATGGTTTGTCTAATTAGAAATCTATACATATGAGAGAGGTCACCTTTTAGTTGGTATCTTAATTCTTTTGAGCTACCTTGTTTTTATCTATTAGTCTTTGGTGGCTCCAAATTTGTCTCATGAGTGCTTGTCTTATTTTTATTGGTATCTTTACTCACTCTTGTATTTGTTGAAGATCTTTTAACTCATGCTTACCATGGTGAGCATGTTGAATTTTATTGGCTAAATGATCTCACTAGCTTTTGGCATTTTCAATTGGTTTTAGTTTCCAATTGGTATCCCTAAGCTTGTGAACATATTTCTGTAAAAGATATTTTTATCTCGGTTGGACCTATCTTATGATGAATTTTTGAAAATTGGTATCTCCTTATGGCTCAACCACATCTTTGGTGCAAGTGCTATGATTTGCTTTTGCATTATGCACTATTGCACTTGTTGCGTGTTCTAGATGATTTTGGGGGAGCGAGGATGCCATATTTGTGCACTCCTCATGTGTGCATGAACATTGGGGAGCTTCTCCGGTTTTATTTAGAACTCTCGCTTTGGATCTTTTTTTATTGCTTTCCTCCTTTGTGGAGATTTAAAAAAAATGAACTAATTTCTTTGCAATCTTTTCATCCTCAATATAGTTTGATTTCCTCTAATTATTCGTTAAAAGGGATTGTCATCACCTTTATGGAGGAACTTATATTATATTGGCTCTCTAAATTTTTCTTCCCATTTCGGCAATCGATGCCAATGGGGGAGAAGTTTAGAGGGTTTAAGGGAATTTGGGTTTTATGCTTTTGTTGCATTTTCCACACATGCGCTTGCATCCTTGCTCGTTTGTCTTGCAAGGATGCTTTATTCATTATATAAACCCTCTTAATAAGGGATTGTCATCAATTACCAAAATGGGGGAGATTGAAAGTGCATGGTTGCCCCCATGCATGGTTTTGATAATTAATGACAATCTCTATGGACTAATGTTTGCATTGAGCTATATTTCTAGTGTGTCCATTTGAGTTGCTTGATCTCCATTTGTTGGAGTCAAGGCTAAGGGAAGAAAAGTTTGTGTTGATCAAGGCTAAGTGCATGTTGATCAACACTCAAGTCCAAGTGAAGATATGCCGAAGAGGTGTTTCTCCCATCTTGGTGTATGGGGGAGCTTCATGTGAATCTTCACCAAGCGAAGCGCAATCAAGAAAGATGGTGCATCTTGAGGAGATGAAGATCGTCTTCATCGACCTCAAGTGGATTAATGCGCATGGCAAAGGTATGATCTTGATAGGGCTTCTATTTTACCGGTCTCATATTGTTTAGTGAGAGACCGGATTATAGGATAGATAACCGTACTATCAAGAGGGGCTCTCGACCGAATATCGTGATCGTATCGCCGTAGAGAGCACAAACCTTTGCATCCATGCAATCATCTTTATTGGTTCTTATTTTTCTCTTATCGTGGTGTGGTCTTGGTGCTTGTCGTGCTTGTCATGACAAGGCCAAGTTCACCGAAAACGGTTTTTCTATGCGTCTTCTATTGCGGTTTCGGTATTGGAGATTTTGCCGGTTTATCCGTGCGGAAGATTTCACTCTTCCATTTCTTTGCAAAATCTCCATTGCTTGTTTGCCATGTTCAAAGGTTGCTTTTGTCGACCTCTTTCCAACAAAATTGGTTTTACTTCTTTCGGACTTCAATTGCAAAAGTTATTGCATTTCCGATTTGCAAATGGGAGCTTTTACCTTTCCCCATTTATTTTTATAATATATTCTTGGACTATGATGTTTCTATGCATATTCTTGTAGTGCTCGTTGTGACGATTCCAACGAGTCCAAGATTATCGAAAACGGAGTTCGTGGGCGAAAGTTATTGGGGTTTTATTATCGGAAAGTTTTAAAACAGAAAATAGAAAAAGAGAAAAAAGGGTGCAGGCCAGCCAGTCTGGCCGGGCCCGAGGCCGGCCCCAGGCCGGGAGGCTTGGGTGGGCTGCCAGCCCTTGCGCGCGCGGCCTGGCCAGCCTAGGCCGGGGGCAGGCCGGCCGGCTCGGGTGCCCTCCCGGCCCAGCTCGGTGCCAGGCCGGCCCAAGGCCGGTGCCTGGCCAGGCTGCCTGCGTTGCTTACTCTGTTCGATCGCTGGTTTGGTTCGCTGGAAAGATTCCCAGCCGGCCTGGCCGGCGTGCAGGCCGGCCCCAGGCCGGGGTCTCGGGGCTGCACTTTTTGCCCCCAACGGCTCCATTTTTGGGGCCCCTATAAAAAGGGCTTCTTCCCCAAATTTCCTGTAGAGCTCATTTTCTCTCTCCCCACCATTGTTGCAATCTTTGAGAGCTCGATTCCTCCACTTGCCTCTGATGATTCTTGCCCAAATTTAGGGAAACAAGAGAGGAGATCTAGATCCACTACTCCACCAAACAAAATCTCCTCTAAGTGAGGGGAACTCGTTGGATCTAGATTTTGGAGTTCTTGGTGTTTCTCCTTCGTTCTTCCTCCTAAATCGCTCCATAGCATTAGTTGCTTTGGTTGGATTTTGGGGAGAAGGATTTGACCACTTGGTGTGTTCTTGCCTTTTGCATTAGGTGCATCGGGTTGTGTTCCCCACGGTGATTCGTGGGATTGAAGGTTGGGAGCTTGTTACTCTTGGGTCATTGGACCCTAGACGGTGTTGTGGTGATTCTTGGGAGCCTCCAATTCGGTTGTGGACGCGTGCCCCAAGCTTAGTGGTGTAAAGGCTCCGAATTCCGCCTCGAAGGATTCCGATAGTGGAAGGTGAACCAAACCGTTGGGTGTGGTTCATCGGAGAATAGGGTGAGGCCTTTGTGGCATCTTGAGTAGGCCTCTTGTGGCGAGCTCACACCCCTCCAACGAGATGTACTCCCTTAACAAGGAGGAACTCGGGAATAAATCCTCGTCTCCACGTGCCTCAGTTATTTCTATACCCGAGCCTTTTACTTATGCAATTTACATTGTGATTGCCTTCGTGCTTGAAGTTCATATCTTGCTATCACCTTGTTGTCATATTGCTTAGCATAAGTTGTTGGTGCACTTAGGAAAACCTAGTATATTAGGTTGTTGGCTTGTTAATTTAAACATCTAGTTTTATTCCGCATTTATCAAGCCCTAATTAGAAAAGGTTTAAATCGCCTATTCACCCCCCCCCCTCTAGGCGACATCCGGGACATCGTTTGTTCTTTCATTAGGTTGGTGGAAAGATGTAACTTGAAGTAAGGAACAAGGCAAAAGAAACGGATTTGAATTTGATCTTGTACTAGCAAACATGCCCGTGCGTTGCAACGGGAGATCAATTTTTTTATGTTGTAGCTAATTGATCCCGTAATGCACGTTGCTGTCGATTATGGGAATACTTGAAAGTAGAACAAAAAAGCTCAAGGCATTGAGTCTAAAAAAATGAATGCCATATATATCTGGTTCTAAAGTTCAAATATTCATGCAACAACATAATAATATTGGCCAAAACCATGTAAGATCATACAAAATAACATGTCTTTGTTGTTTTTCTTAATAATAGCAATAAAAATACACTATGCAATAATTTGTTGAATGCAGAGAAATACATGCCAGGTCATATATAAAGATCATGTGCTCTTAGTTTTTATTGGCAGATATGACACTTTATCTTCTCTTTAGACAATATGAAGAACCCAAATGGTCCTGCAAAGCTTTTGAAGCCTGGTAGCTACACTCTTCTCGAAATTGCACTCGAAGAGAGCCGAAGCTCAGACTCCCATAAACTATCTGTAGCATGTCACGCTCTAGGGCATTGTTGATCAGATCAACAATTTCTTTCGATTCATAGACGTGGAGCTTCTGGTACTTCTCCCTCATGCTTCAGATTGCTTTCATCCGTGTACACGCCTCCACAGAGCAACAATTAGCATTCTCCTCTAGTCGTTGGCATCTAGACATTTTTACAGGCTTGTCACACCTACAACTATACTGTTGGATGTCATCATATTTTGGGACTATTTTCTCCTCTCCAACTTTTTGGGTCCATAATCTTCAGAGTAGTATCAGCTAAATAGAAGAATAAATTATTCCAACTTTTGGAATAGCAAAATATTTCATAATTGCAAATCCCGTTTAGGATAAGAAATTGAGCAAGCACATTACCTTTGCATGAAATAGGAATATATTTCTTCTAATCTAGCAGTATCACCTACTGTTGATCTGCCTATCTGCCGCTTGTTTTGGCCTAACAATCATATATTCCCTCCGTCCCAAAAAGGATGTAATTTCTTTGTCTAAAATTGAATGTATCTAGACACTATTTAGTGGCCAGATACATTCAAATTTGGACAACAAAATGACATCCTTTATGGGACGGAGGTAGTATTAAAATCTTTCTGCATCAGACAATTGCTACAGTAATACTTTGCTGCTTGTTGAATGTAGACACTGTGAATGCAAAAGTTTTAATCACTGTTAGGAGTACCATTTATTACTGAAAAAATAACATGTTTTCTACCATAAGACATGAACTTCATTAGAAGAGCCGTCTGAAAAACTTTATCAGAATAGCAGAAACTATCAGACTACAACTGCACTTACGTGAAGCTGCAGTCACAGGTCCACTCTACTATAGATCATAATAGCTAAGCGGATATTAAGAACAAACCTTATGTCCTCCTCCTTTCTAGTCTCGCCGTGCTCATGCACTAGGCGCACCACAAACCGCTCGCCCCGCGGTAGCTACAAGGCGGAGCAGCTGAACCTGCATCAGAACGTCTCCAGGAAAGGGGGTAAGGTCATGCTGGTGTAGACGGGAGATGAAGCTTCACCGGAGGGGGGCGAAATCCATACTGGCGCCTCTGTTTGGGAGCTCCGCGAGCCGAGGGGGCGGCTGTAGGGAAGGGCTCACTGGAGGAGGGCGAAATCAACAGTTGCGCCGACTGAAGCGATGCATAGACTGAACAATTTTGTAGCTCTGAACATTTGGAGTTCTGGAGTGACATCAAATACAATCGTTGCCCTCTCCTCCCAATGTACAACGACGGCATCCCTCCTCTGCAGCAGCGCGAGTCCATAGCCTCGGCGGTGCCTCCGCGGCCGTCCTCCCTCTCCTCCGCGGCGGCGGCCGGATCAGCAGAGAACGTCTGCATCTCGCCTCCTTGTCCGGCTCCTCTGACTACTGCTCCCTGTTTCCCCATGGAGAGCGAGTTGGGGGCTCCATCGATCGGAGAGTGCTTTACGACGGGCGGCACATGGTTGGCGCCCCAGGAAGTTTCTAGATGAGATGTACGAAAAGGTATAGAACGACCGACGACCAAAAAGAAAGGTTCGATCGGAGCGATGCGAACCGTTACGTCAACATACGCGGTGGCAATGTACACAATTATCTTCGTTAATAGGGGCAATATAAAAGTTGGACGAAAAATTTGGGAGAAGCAACTCTTTCTTTATTATTAGGTATAGATATGTTGAGATATGGAAATTTTATCGGTCGATAGTTTGAAAGGAACGGAAACACACGTTTCGAATCTATTGATCCGTTCGGTGGACCGACCTGGTCGTGGCCTAGTTGGGCCGGTGCTGGGCCGCGCGAATGGCCGGTTGGGTTGGGCCGGCCCGGGCTGGCTTGTTTTTTTTCTTCTTTTCTTTTTCATTTTCTGTTCTCTGTTTTTTTTCTTTTATAACTTTTGATGTAGGCCTCCAAATCAAGTCAAATAAAATTGTAAAAATTTATAAAATCAAAATAACCATTATAAATATTTTGGAACCTTTTCCATAATTTTTCAAATCTTGAAAATTTCAAATTATTCATAAAAGCTATTTGACACCTTTATGTCAGTTTATAAAATAGGATTTTATAAATTCTTTTTTTCGAGTTCAAATAAAATGTAGAAAAATAGTACGAGTAATATCATTCAAACTTATAAACTCAATACAATAGTTTGGGACAAAACACTATATTTAAAAGAGTTTTAGAAATCCTTTAAATACAAAAACCCACTTAATTATGGGCTTTGCCAAAATATTGGAAATACTTTGCCAAAAGGTTTTTAGGATTTTGTAGAAATCCAAATAAATATGTTATTTCCAAAGCTTTAAAAGTTGAGATTGGAAGATAACGGAACATTTAATTTAAAATAGAACTTTGGAAGATGTCCCAATAATCTTCTATAGAGGTTTTCTTGATTTTTGGAGACTTTATTTATTTATTAATAAAAGTTTTAAATTTTGTGATTTTTAAAACATTCCAAAGTTTTGGGATGTTACACACGGTGTCCGTTCCGAGTTGTTTGCCGGCTTGTAGATGTCGATGATGTCACGTCACCCGGTGCTTCATTTGCCGGGTTGTCGACATAGACTTTGCCGAGTCGTCGATGTAGACGTTCCCGAGTCGTCGATGTAGACCTTGCCGACTTCTCCTGCCGGCTTGTTTTGATGCGAGTCGGAATTTTTCTCCGGGTTCTTTCGACGAGCTGCTTCTCTTCGCTCGAGCTTGTTTACACTGGTATATGTGTAGCCCCCAAGCGCCGAGTTGTTAACTTGTGACGGCTTGGAGCTTGTACTGATAACTCATAATTTCAAATGATGTAGCCCCCGAGTGCCGGATCGTTTGCCTACCACGACTCGGGACTCCTTGATGTATAACTCACGTTCTTCAGCTTTGAACGGTGTAGCCCCCGAGTGTCTGGTTGTTTGCCTGCAGCAACTCGGACTCCTTTTGAGGTACCTGAAATAAAATTTGTGTATGCATTACACTGTTCGTGACATATAAAAAAATTAAAATAGATATTACAACGATTGGCTTTATTTATGTTCAAATGTTTAATCGTTCGACTCGACTAAGTAGGCTTTCGCGGCGACTTTTTCGTGCAAATATGATTTGCTTTGTCGACAAAGGCCTCTGTGCTTCAGAGTCGATCTGGCTTTGTTCATATGCACTACTTGGCCTATTGCGTTTCGCATCTGACTTAGTAAAGAAATGAACGTCCATCTCCTGAGCCAGGATACCTATGTTTGGACTGCGCTCATGGCACTTACTCCTCTTTGGCAACCTTATGACTCAGAAGAGTTAATAGCCCCCGAGATTAACTCAAAGGTGTTAACTTTATTTAACTTACTGGAAAAATAAAATATAAAATTTAAATAAAAAATACGACTTAGCTTGTTTTTTCTCTGTAGTCGATGACGCTTGTGAGCCCGCAAACCACCGGTCGAGCTCATCGAAGTCGGCATAGCCGAGTTGACCTGGTGGGAGTCGGAGACGGCCGGTCGGCATACGTACACAGTAGCCTAGACCGCTTCCTTTTTTTCTTTCTTTCCTCGAGTCGCACGAGTACTAACAGCACCCGGTTTGTATTTCCTTTTCTTGCACGTTATCTCTCCATGCAACGTAGTAGCTCTTTTTTTTCTTTCTCTTTTGATCTTTGCTCCCTCGGGACTTGCACCTTGGCCGGTTCCATGCTCTAATTTTATTGCCTTCTTGAAGCGACCGTGTCCGTGTCGAACTTGAGACGTGTAGCAAGCAACCTTTGAATCCGAGTTTTGGACATAGCTGTAGTCGAGGATGTCTTGGACACGAAGTCGACGCGGACGTACGAGTCGGCAGGGACGCGGGAGTCGGCTTGGGGCCGCGGAATCACAAGCCGCACTACTTGACAACATGATCATGGCGACATGGCGATGATGTCCAGGCGAACGAATTGCTTGGCTGAAATCTCCAGATAATTTCACGGATGCTTGCGAGGGACAAAGTTGATGTCGAGCCCCCCCCCCCCCCCCCGCACCTGCCGTGTGGATGAAGAACTTGATGCATCCGAGTTTCTTGACCGATGCGGTGATGAACTCGCCGTCGTCGTTGATGAAGATTGGACCAATCGAATTGTGAATCCACGCGCACTTAGCCCCACGGTGGGTGCCAATGTCGATGGTATAAATTGACGGTGCAGATACGGGACTATGTACGCGCGGGCATCGTCGATGTGGGTTAGTAGACGAACGACACGGGATACAAGATTTATACAGCTTCGGACCCGGGAAACATCATCCGGTAATATCCCTACGTGCTGTTTGTGGCTAGATCTTATTCCTTATGCTCTTGGTGGAAGTCGCCGATGAGGCGGCTCTTATATTGTGTAGGTCGGGAGTTGAGGCTCTAAGTCCTCTGTTCCCTCTATGTTCTGTCTGTTAGATCGTCTGGATCTGTCTGTCTTGGTGCTCCCGGCTCCTCCTTATTAAGGTGGAGGGCCGGGTTACAAGTTCAGTCCTTATAGGACACGACTAATCTATTTGGAGTCGGCAAGGTGAGTCCTTGTCCTACTCTGATTGGAGTCGGCCTGCTGGGCTATCCCCTGGTGGGCCACGTTAATCTTCCATGTTGGTACCCGTGTCCCATATCCATGACACTATAGCACCGGTTTCTTGTGTTTCTAAATCTCTTGATATAATCGGATACCGATTCGTCATGCTTCTGTTTAACCGATGTGAGATGGGACAACTTTAATTCAATTTCTCCGGCAAAGAAGTGCTCATGAAACTATTGCTCCAAGTGAAACCAAGTGTGTATAGAATTAGGAGCTAAAGCCGAAAACCAAGAAAAAGCAACCCCAGTTAACGACAAAGAGAATAAGCGAACTTTGATGTGATCATGACTAACTTCGCCTAATTGATCCAAATATTGACTAATATGCTCCCATGTCGACTTGTTATCCATCCCATTAAATTTAGAAAACTCAGGGACTCTATAGCCGGGTGGATAGGGTTGTAGATCAAAATATTCGGGGTAGGGCTTAACATAGGTTCTATGCTTAGGCATAACCCCGAATTTGTCATATGCTAACTGGTCCAATTTTTTCCTGAACTTGACCACCAAATCGTCTATGTTGGCCGGTTGAGTCGGAACAGGAGAAGAATTGGCCACAGGGCCGGCTTGCATCCAAGGAGCAGAATCTGAATTTGGCATTGACCCGCGTCCCAGAAATCGCACCGCTAGTCCCGTCTGCCCTGTCGGGTAGGATGAACTCTGGATCGGAGTCGGACAAGGAAGTGCATTAACAAGCCGGTTTTCCCTGTATGGGCTCATCGGTTGTGTGTCCGATGTCTGGCCTTGGACGGTGTTTTTCTTATCCTTTTCATGTTCCAACATAAGATCATAAACATTGTTCGTACCTTGAAAAACATGAAACTGAATTTCGGCTAATTACAAAGGAGAAAAGGTACTGTTACTTACAGCGGGTTTGTCGGTGTTGATGCTCAGAGGTACATATTCCGGCTCCTTGATCAGGGCGGTTACGCCTTGCCGATCTAACTTGGAGCTGGCAAAGTAAAACTCCTCGTCTTCTTGTGCCCACTTCAGTCGTAGCGCCTCAAACTCCTCGTTTCTCTTCTTCTTCCACTCATCCAGGACTTGGCGTTGTGCTTCCGACAAATCCTTGAGAGTAGGTTTGATGATGTTGTCGGTGGTGATGGCAGACAAATCTGTAGCCATAGAACTGGTCATTGTTGCCCGATTTAGGTTCGAAATCGTCCCCAGCGGAGTCGCCAAAAAGTGTGTTGCATCAAAAACGCGTCACACGAACACGTCCTCGTGTACCCACGGTGCCGGGGGAGATACTCCGCAACTCGCCCCGCGGGAGGCCGACTTACAGTGCGATACGCAAGACAGCAAGCTGGCGCTTTTTAGAACCAGACGCCCCAGCCCCCTGGGAGGGACCCCGTCAGAGGAAGCCGGCGACGATTGGCTGAACTAAGCTGAACTAAGCCGGTATGGTGGCACAAATGGCAAAAATATTTGACTTAGGGAGTTGGATGCATGAGAAGTATTCCCTCTCAGTACGGAATTTTTGGCTTAGCAGGTTATCAAGCAAACACATAACATCAACTTGGTTCAATGAATGACTACAGATATACATCATGCATAACCACTAGACTTCACACCGTCTACCTTGTTAGCCAAACCAACTCTTTGCAAAAGAATATCTAGACTTTGAAAGCTACCAAGCATGACAAGCACCACAATTTTAAAGCTTTACGACAGTTCTTTACTAATCTACTCTTACTAGATGATCCACAAGTTTAAGCATTAATCTACTTCATATCTCTAAACAATTGACAAGTATCAAAGATTGAAGACAATGATCCACGAGATTAAGCAGTACTTTTCACACTTCCTACATGACAATTTCCACTCAACGAAACACCAATCAACTTATTTGAAACAAAACTAAAAGGGTGAAACAACAAGAGCAATACTTCCTAACTACAAAAGCTAACAGCTCTGAACAAGAGATGCTTGAAAACAAGAACTGGAAGAAAAATAACGAAGGCTAAACACTCAACACATATAAGTGAAGAACATGAGTGTATAATGAAAAAGCGGAGCGTGTCTCTCTCCCAAACAAGCATGCATGGATCCAAATTATTGCAAAGACCAGAGAACAAAACACAAACAAACTGAAAGTAAAAACAAACTGACGCTCCAAGAACAGCCCATAATGTGTAAAGGAATAAAAATATAGTACCATGAGAGAAACCGATGATTGTTGATGAAGAAGGGGATGCCTTGGGCATCCCCAAGCTTAGACGCTTGTGACTTCTTGAATATTTCAGAGGAGGGTCCAAGGGGAGCCTCCCCAAGCTTAGGCTTTTATCCCTTCTTGATTTTCCTTCATCACCTCGCACTTGGATACTTGAAAAATTCCTTCACGCAAAACTTATAGCAACTTCATTAGAGGGGTTAGTCCACAAAAACAATATCTTCCTTCAGTTCCAAAGCACATATCATGAACTTATTTTTTTACAACATTAGCTACTATTGCGTCAAAAACGCGTCACACGAACATGTCCTCGTGTACCCACGGTGCCGGGGGAGATACTCTGCAACTCGCCCCGCGGGAGGCCGACTTACAACGCGATACGCAAGACAGCAAGCCGGCGCTTTTTAGAACCAGACGCCCCAGCCCCCCGGGAGGGACCCCGTCAGAGGAAGCCGGCGATGATTGACTGAACTAAGTCGGATTTGACTGCTCTTAGCTCGGTTGTCGATATTCGATGAACTCACGCAAAGTCGCCGAATAACGGAAGCAGTAACAAGGGTTTGAGGGTAAAAAGTAGGGTTTGTATTGATTGTCGATTGTTTGCTTAATTTCAATCAGCCATCACCTTTTACATATATAATGAGGCGGCTGGACTTCCCGTACAAGCATTGTATTTATACAAGGATTACAACTCGTGGTGTAAGTCGGTTTCTATCTAAATTAGGTAAAAGCCTTGGGCGGCTTCATATTGGACCTGGACTTCAAGCGCCCATCTCCGACTTCTTTTGGAAAGTCGCCTTTTGTCCTTCCGTGTTGACCTCGAACCCATCCCATCATACAGCATCCGACTTTAGCTTTGGGCTCCCAAGCATGAATCAACTTCACGTCCGGCTTTCCTGGCGCGGCTTCAAGAATCTTCAGAAAACTCGAATCTTGCCTGCGCCGGGTTCTGGCTAAGCCGGATGGGCTTTTGCTGGGTTGTAACTTCAGGCCTTCTCTGGGTCGCCTTTATCCCCTAGATGAGCTTGAACCTGTGACCTACCAAAAACGGGTGCTAACAGCTACTGTCACAAAGGTCTAAGTAAAGCTCTATCTTTGAAAAAGCTTCACTCTGCCCGTGAAAGAAGCAATGCAAAACTAAAAACAGAATCTGTCAAAAACAGAACAGACTGTAAAGATGAATTTTTTCGGGGCAATTCTGGACCTCGAATAAGAAAACTTAAAACTAGAGAAAGGTATACAAAACCCTGATGCTTGCTTTTCAAAAATTTCAGCCACAGATGACGTTCTGTGATTTTTTGGATTTTCTAAAAGTGAAGAACAGAAATCTATTTCTAGACAGCAAACTCACCAATTAGTCTTCCTCTCTTTAGAGGCTATTCTTGGCACCAAAAACCAAAACAAAAAGCTAGAAGGGAGTTGTTACAGAAGTTACATCACCCAAAACTCAAAGAAACCGAAAAGAAATAGAAGGTAAAATAAAATGGGTTGCCTCCCACAAGCGCTTTTCTTTAACGCCTTTTAGCTAGGCAAAAAGGGCAAATTCAAGTTTTATCAATAGAGCCCAATTCAAAACCACTCTTTGTCTTACCAATGGAATCAAAAGGTTTATTTATCCTCTTCCTAGGGAAATGTTCCATCCCTTTTTTTAGTGGGAATTGAAATTAATATTGCCCACTCTCATATCAATAACTGGACCAACAGTTCTAAGAAACGGTCTTTCCAAAACAATAGGACAAGGAAGCTTAAAATCAAGATCCATAATAATAAAATCAACGGGAACATAATTACCATTAACCATGATGAGAACATCATCTATTTTACCCAAAGGTGTATGCGAAGTGGCATCAACAAATTCACATTCAAATCACAATCTTTTAGTGGTCCAAGATCAAGGGCATCATATAACTTTTTTGGCATAATAGAAATACTAGAACCAATATCACACAAAGCATTACACTCAAAATCATTTAATTTCATTTTAATGGTAGGTTCCCAAGCATGCTCTAATTTCCTAGGAATAGAGAATTCACATTTAAGCTTTTCTTCTCTCACCTCAATGAGAGCATTAGTAATATGCTTAGTAAAAGTCAAGTTCATTTCACTTGCATTAGGTGTTTTAGCAAGCTTTTGTAAAAACCTTATAACTTCAGTAAGGCTACAATTATCAAAATCAAGATCATTGTCATAAAAAATAACAAGAGCATTTTCACCTAAAGAATCCATATTATCAAAACTTATTTCAGCATTTTTATCAACAACAGTTTCTGTGTTGACTGAAAGTTTTTGGTTCTTTTTAGGTATGGTAGAAATTTTCCCAACTGCAATACTTTTACCATTAGCATACTTAGGTGCTGTAGATGACTCTTGAGAATTCAACATTTTAATATCCTCATTAGTATAAATAGTGCAAACATTAGCAACCGTACTAATTTCAGTAATTTCAGCCTGTTTTTCTTCTCTTTCCCACCTAGCATGTAATTCGGCCAACATTCTCATATTATTATCAATTGTAACTTGTTTGGAATTTAAAGTTTTATGTACCTTAACATCATGAGGCAAAAAATTTATTTTAAGGAAATCAACTTCATGAGATAGACTATCAACTTTAATAACAAGATTATCAAGTTTCTCCAGTATTTCTTCAACAATTTTATTGAAAGCCTTTTGTGAAGTGATAAAATCTTTAAGCATGCTTTCAAGATCATAGGACACACCTCTATTTTGGTTCTAAGAATTACCATAAGAATTGCCATAAAGATTACCATTATTCAAAGGATAAGGTTTACAATTATTATTACCAAAGTTGTTAATATAAGCATTGTTGTTGAAGTTATTCTTAACAAAATTAACATCAACTTGTTCCTATTGAGCAACCAAAGAATCTAAAGGAACATTATTTGAATCAATAGGAAATTGTTTGCTAGCAAGCATAGACATAATCATATCAATCTTATCACTCAAAGAGGAGATTTCCTCGACAGAATTTACCTTCTTACCACTAGGAGCTCTCTCGGTGTGCCATTGCGAATAATTTGCCATCATTTCATCCAAGAGTTTTGTTGCAGCACCTAATGTGGTGGACATGAAGGTACCTCCAGCGGCTGAGTCTAATAGGTTCCTTGAAAAAAAAATCCTCCATAAAAAGTTTGGATGACCATCCAAGTAGTCAGTCCATGAGTGGGACAGTTTTTAACTAGAGATTTCATTCTTTCCCAAGCTTGAGCAACATGCTCAGTATCAAATTGTTTAAAGTTCATAATGTTACTCCTTAGTTGTATAATTTTTGCAGGTGGATAATAGTCCCCAATAAAAGCATCTTTGTATTTAGTCCAAGAATCAATACTATTCCTAGGCAAAGACAATAACCAATCTTTAGCACGTCCTCTTAAGGAAAAATGAAAAAGTTTCAGTTTTATGATGTTGCCCTCTACTTATTTATATTTTTTCATATCACATAACTCAACAAAGTTATTCAAATGAGAGGCAGCATCATCACCACTAACACCAGAAAATTGCTCTTTCATGACAAGATTTAATAGAGCAGGCTTTATCTCATAAAATTCGGCTGTTGAAGCCGGCGGAGCAATAGGTGTGCATATAAAGTCATCATTTTTTGTGCTAGTGAAGTCACACAACTTGGTGTTCTCAGCTGAACCCATTTCCACAATATAAAAGCAAGAAACTAAGCAAAACAAAAAGAGACTAGTTCCTGGAATTTTTAATTTTTTTTGTGTTTTTCAGTTTTAGAGCAAACGAAAGGCAAAACAAGACTAACAAAAAATATACTAAACAAGACAATAACAAAATAAAATGAAAGGATGTGTGAAACTCCCCTAGCTGAAGCTTCCAAGTCCCCGAAAACGGCGCCAGAAAAAGCTTGCTTATGACATGATCACACGTCGCTGGGGAACCCCAAGAGGAAGGTATGATGCAGTAGAGCAGCAGTTTCCCTTGATTACAAAACCAAGGTTATCAATCCAGTAGGACTTGGAGAAGGCTTAGCGAGGTGTCAATCTACTCTGGCGCTTGTAGATTAACGCGGACCTGGACACAATCACAAACAAACTACTTCGCCCCCAACGAAACAGAGAGGTTGTCAATCTCTCCGGCTTGCTGAACACAAAGAATTAATTGTGTGGATGTAAGATATGATGAGAGTGAAATATGACCAGCGAGCAAATGATGATGAAAATTTATTAAAACGGTTGTAAACAATATAGGAAAATAGGACCGGGGTCCACAGATCACTAGCGGTGTCTCTAAAAAAGATATACATGATGGGTAAACAAATTATAGCATGGCAATTGACAGAATTGTGGGCACATAGCAATGCTATCATAAAACAATATAGTTCACCGTTTCATCTAATATGGGTATTACGTCAAAATTCATAGATCATTATCCAACTGCATCTATGACTAATAATCCACTCCGGGATCGCTATCGAGCATGTCACCCAAAAGTATTAAGTTGCAAGCAACGGATCATTGCAATAAGCAAAGTGCATAATGTAAGCAATGTAAATAACACAAGGAAATCACACCGTTGTTTTCTCCCTAGTGGCAACAGCACATCTCTAGTCTTAATCATTTCTGTCAACCCGAGCTCAGACAAAGAGAGGCATGAACCCACTATCTAGCATAAATACTCCCTCATACAACACTAATAATTACGTGGCCAAAGTATCCACTAGCATCGTAGAGCATGCAAGATCATAGATAAAACACAACACATAGATGAACAAAAGTAATGACTTCCACAATTCATCAGATCCATGCAAACACAATCATGTAGCAGTTACAGATAATATGATCTTGATCATGATAGGCAGCTCAAAAGATCTAAGCAATGGAGTAGAAGGCGGAGAGACAACCATCTAGATACTGCTATGGACCCGTAGTCCCGTGGTGGACTAGTCACGCATCACTCCGGAGGCAGGCATGGTGGATGCCTCCGGTGTCGATTCCCCTCTCCGGCAGGGTGCCAGGAAGAGCTGCAGAACCCTCCCGAACTAGAGTTGGCGATGGTGACGGCCTCGGACGTCTTCTGGGAAATATGATCGGGTACTTAGGGTTTTCAGGTCGAAGACGATTTTATAGGCGAAAGGGCAACTCGAGACGGTGCCAGAGGGCACCAGGTGGGACCCAGGCGCGGCCTAGGGTGGGGCCGCGCCTGGGGGGCGTCTGGAGGCTGGGCGCCTCCCCTTCGGGCGCCCTCCTAGCTTCGGACTTCTTTCTGCTTGGAAATAATTCCCGTAAATTTTCAGCGCATTCCGAGAAACTTCACAGAACAACTTTTCTGAAATAAAAAGACAGTAGAAAACAGGAACTAGCGCTTGGCATCTTGTTAATAGGTTAGTTCCATAAATCATGCAAAAATGATATAAAAACATGTGGCACTGATATATAATCAAGCATGGAACATGAAAAATTATAGATACATCGGAGACGTATCAGTGATCTTTTGGGTCTCGCTAGCATCGCTCCTTCTTCCTTTTTGGTGTCTCGATGCCAGAGGGGGAGAAGAGTTCTATTTGGACATCCGTGGGATTTGCATTGGTCGGGCACAAATATTTGCTTTTATCATTTCTTTATAGCTTGTGGCCATTTATCTTAGGTTGTTGAACTCATTTTCTTGTTTGCTATTTCTATGTGTGGAACTTGTCGTTAATTATGTGTGAAGACATATGGTTTTCGGATTTATCTATGGTTGAGAATATTATTGTGTGTGACATGCATTGGAATTATCTATATATATTTATATATAAGGTATGGTTTCCATCACAAGTCTCAACCTACCTTTTAATATGTCTCATCTCTTTGCAAATGAAATTTTTGTATATATCATGTTATAATCTTATGTGTGGTAGTTATTTCCTATATGTTGTGCTTTTGTATTCCTATGCAACTTGTTGGCATGCACACATTTAGGGGGAGCTATCAACCTCTTCACAACATGATATTATTTATATTGCAAATCCTAGTGTTGTCATCTAACACCAAAATGGGGGAGATTGAAAGAACATTTCCTATCCCTAGTTGGTTTTGTGTGTTAGTTAACAACACTAGTGACCTTTTAATGTGAAGCATAGTGTTGCAGGTTTTTAGCGAATTTATGCTTATAAGCTGCGTCCACCAAAAAGGAAGAAAAAGGCAAGGAATCAATGTTGCAGGAAACTCCAGGACCGGATTCTCCTGCCAGCCAGGACCGGAGTCTCCGGTCTCAGAATTTCCCTGCCCTGTGCCAAGGAAGTGTCACAGTACTGGATACCAATCCGGAAGGGACACCGGAGTGTCTCCGGAGTCTCTGGTCAGGCTGGAGTCTCCAACCTCTGGTGACCGGAGTCTCCAGTATGCCTGCGTTGGCACCAAGTTTCCGGAGGACATGCAGAGTCTCCGACTAGGCCGGAGTCTCCGGCCCCTACAGACCGGTGTCTTCGGTCTGGTCATGAAGACCAAAGAGTGAATTGGCATTGGACCCCTGTCCGGAGGAAGACCGGAGTTGGGCCGGAGTCTTCGGTCCACACCGGAGTCTCCGGTACACTTACACCGGAGACTCTGGTGTAAGTAGTGTGCAACGGCTAGAAATCGAAGATGGGTATAAATTCCTTTCTCCTACCTTGGAGAGGTAGCTCGACCAGAATTGAAGAACCCTAATCTCTTGCAAGCTAAAATCCTTAGATCTCCCAATCCCTCCACCCAAACTCGTTGATCTTTGGAGGATTGAAGGAGAAGGCCAAGATCTACATCTTCACCAAGCGGATTTCCATTTCCCCCTCATTTGCTTGAGGATTCATGGCTAGGGTTTCCTCTAGGAAAACCTAGTTTGTCGTTCTCACTTGTTGTATTGTTTGAACAGATTTGGTGATTTGGGAGCCCCCAATTTGGTTGTGGGTGTGTGCCCCAAGATTGTTGTAAAGGCTCCGTATTCCGCCTCGAAGGATTCCGATAGTGCAAGGTGAACCGAGCCTTTTGAAAGAGCATTTCCTAAACCCTATTGGTTTTGTGTGTTAGTTAACAACACTAGTGATCATCTAATGTGATGCTAAGTGCTGCAGGTTTATTGTCATATTTTTACCCTGAGCATCAACCACCAAAAAGGGAAGAATTGGCAGAGTTTCCTTTGTTGCAGGTCAATCCCAGACCGGAGTCTCCGGCCTGCGTGGGCCGGAGTCTCCGGCCCCTGGGTTTCCCTGCCGTTTGCCATGTTGTGGTGTGGTACTGGATAGCACTCCGGAGTATCACCGGAGGGTGCCCGGAGTCTCCGGGAGACCGGAGTATCCGGCCCCGGGTGACCGGAGTCTCCGGCCCTGTGAGCTTCATCGACAAAGTCTCCGTTGTCGTGCGGAGTCTCCGGCCACACCGGAGTTTCCGGCCCCCCTGACCGGAGTCTTCGGTCTTCCCCGAGTGTGCACTGTGTGGTGCGGTACTGGTGCCCTGTCCGGAGAGACCCCGGAAGGAGTCCGGAGTCTCTGGCCCCCTATCACCGGAGTCTCCGGTCTAAGTGGAGTCCAACGGTTAGAATTTTCAGAGGGGTATAAATACCCCTCCACCTACCTCTAGCCAGTTAGCTCGTCCAGCATTTAAGAACCCTAAATTCTTAGATCTCAAAATCGATAGATCTCCCAATTCCTCCATCCAAACTCGCTGATCTTTGGAGGATTGAAGGAGAAGACCCGGATCTACATATTCACCAAGCCGTTCTTCATTTCCCCCTCATTCACTTGAGGATTTTTGTTTCTAGGGTTAGCATTGTGTTACCCTAGAATTCTTGTGCTTACTACTTGTTGTAATTGTGACAGATGTGTTGATTTGGGAGCCCCCAATTGAGTTGTGGGTGTGTGCCCCAAAAACATTATAAAGGCTCCGAATTCCGCCTTGAAGGATTCCGATAGTGGAAGGTGAACCAAACCCTCGGGTGCGGTTCATCGGAGAATAGCGTGAGGCCTTTGTGGCATCCTGAGTAGGCCTCTTGTGGAGAGCTCACACCCCTCCAACGAGACGTACTCCCTTAACAAGGAGGAACTCGGGAATACATCCTTGTCTCCGCATGCTTCTACTTTCGGTTATCTCTTTCCCTTAGTTGTCTTTACTTGTATCGTATTAATTGCCTAGTTGCTTTAGTTTGCTCTTCATATAGGTAAATTCACCGTAGTTGCATATCTAGAGAATTTACCTTTACGTTAAGCCTAAAATCAAAAAAGAATTAAAAATTGGTGTAGCACCTATTCACCCCCCCCCCCCTTAGGTGCCCATACGATCCTTTCAATTGGTATCAGAGCCTTGGCTCTTAAGCTAGGCGTCACCGCCTAAGAGAGTATGGGTGACGGTGATGGTGTTTCGGGTGGTGGTACTTCTCCGGTGTCCATGGATGATCTCAAGAATTTGGAAACAACCTTGACATCATCCATGAACACGCAAATGGAGGAGTTGCGTGCTATGATGAGGCAACTCTTGAATGCCAATAAGCCACCCGCCGCACCATCCCTAGAGGCTAATGCTTCCGCCGCGCATAGTGGGGAGGGCGAACAACTCACTAATGAATCCCCTCCTAAAATTGATAATGGGAAGGAGGAGTACCATGGTGTTCCATTTAAGTACTCCGTCGACCCACCTATCCCGCATCCTCATATAAACAATAGGGGTGATCCACCTAAGTTTAATCCATCTTGTTTTTCTAATTGGCAATTTTCTTATGAGATCACATATCAAGAGCGCTTCGAGCGAGCTATGGAGAATCATCGAAGTTGGTTTCAAGGCCGTCGACCCAAACAACATGACAAGAAGAGAAATTGTGGCTGGTCAACTCAATGACTTGGCTCTCAACATAATTCAAACCGCCGTGGGAGAAAAGCACATGACTCACATCGAGCTTGCCACCACCGCCAAAGAAGCGTGGGATACTCTCACCCAAGAGTTTGTTGGCAATGAGAGCATGAAGAGGAATAGGTTTGAAGCTTTGAGCAACCAAGCCGAGGGATTTTTCATGATAGATGGTGAAGACCATGAAGACATGTATCGAAGTATGTGAGTGCCCTTTGGCCTTCTGAATCCACCGACTTGAAGAGCCTCCAAGGAAGACACAACTATCACCTCATGTCATCCAATGAAGTCATGCAAGAGATGGAGACATTCAAGGTGACCGCCAAGAACGCCGAAGACGCTCGAGCCCGTGCCATTGGAATGCATAGAGGAACTTCACTTACTTTGAAGGCCAAGGTTGTGGTGCAAGACGATGATGATGAGACTCAAGAAGAAGTGTCACATTGGGATCCAAAAGAGCTTCAAGATACTCTCAAGGACTATGCGGCTCTCATGTCTAAAGTCTTTTGGAAGAGTCCGTCCAAGGCAAGTGATTTTGTCAACAAGGCAAGTGGAAGGAAGGAGGGTGGCCAAAGGGTTCGTACTTTCTACAATTTCCAAGATAAATATCACTTTGTGGCCGAGTGTCCGTTTGAGAATGGAGAACTTCATGGAGGAAAGCTTGTTAGGAAGGACAAGTCAAAGGACACCCATTAGAAACCTTTCTTCAAGAAGAATGCCATCAACAAGAAGCCCCCAAGAATTGTGTTGCTTGCGCAAGAAGAGTACTCATCCGGGAAAGAAGAAGAAGAGACCACAAGTGAGGTTGCCGACATAGCCATAGCATCTTCATCATCCCCTTCTCTCTTTGAATCCCCCAATGAGAATGTCTCCAACTCCTCCGCAAGATGTCTCGTGGCCAAGACCGACGAGGTATCATCTCCCTCATCTCCTAAGGTTATGAGTAATATGGATGATGCTACTAGTCTTAAAATTAAAGAGGAAATATTTGCCTTCGATCATTTTATAACTAACATGCAAGGTGAAACCAAGAAACATGTTGAGGCTCTTATGAGTCAATATGGTGAAGCTCAAGAGATGCTTGAGATCAAGGGTAAGATTGAAAGAGAGGATGCTATGGAAATTGCATCCTTGAAAGACAATCTCGAAGAAGAGCATGAGCTTAGGGTTTCTCTTGAGGAACAATTAGAATCTATAGAAGAATCAAATGATTTAATTGTTGCTAAGCTCATTAAAGAACGTGATCATGCAATTGCTAAATACAAAGCATGTAAGAAAGAAAAGGTCGAGCTTGGTGTTGGTCATTCTAGACTAACCGAGGAGCTAGAGAAACTTTCCAAGGCTCACAAGGCATTGGAAAGTGAACACGCTACCCTCAACAAGGCGTATGAACAACTTCAAGCTCAACCGTTTAAAAATGATGTGCCTAGTTCGTCCCCTCCTATTACTTGTGATCATACAAATATCATTGAGGAAAATGCAAATATCAATCTTGCTAAGGCCATCTCCCTAGGTAAGAAACCTTTTGTTACATCACAAAAGGGGAGAGTTGGTGTCGGGTTTGTTGAGGAGGAAAAGAAGAAAGAGAGTTTCATGAAGGATCCTAGAGCTCCTCAAGCAAAGAAGACCCCTCAAGCTAAGAAAGCCAACATTGCTAGTGGTGGTGCCACAAGGGGCAAAACCACTAGTGATGACTTTGCGGGAAAAACTAACCCCCACTACATTTTATATGTTGATTATTATGGGGATAGCTATGCTAAGTTTGTTGGTCCTAGAAATGTGCCTATTGCTCGTTCTATTTGGGTTCCTAAGACCCTTGTTGCTAACAAAAGAGGACCCATTGAGAAATGGGGACCTAAATCAAAGTAATGCTTTCTTGTAGGACTATGCTTCCGGTGGGTCAAAATGGGTGCTTGATAGTGGATGCACAAAACAAATGACCGGAAGCAAGGAGATAATGACGGAGTTGAGACCAAATCTAAATCAAGCAACAGTCACTTATGGAGATTGATAAAAATCCGAGGTATTGGGTTTTGGCAAGGTGGTAACACTACCACAGAAAGGGTTAAAGGGAGGTTGGCACTCTGTGGCGCACCGTTAATAGGTGCGCCACAGAGTTATTTCTGTGGTGCATGTGGTTCCATGCGCCACAGAAATTTTCTCCTTTCTGTGGCGCATCCTTTGCCCATGCGCCACAGAATGTCCACTTTCTGTGGCGTATCCAACACCATGCGCCACAGAATGTCGGTGGGTCCCATGAGTAATCATTGAGCCAAAGTCCATCTGGGTGAATTCTGTGGCGCACCGTGGCTGGTGCGCCACAGAAACTCGACATTCTGTGGCGCATGGTGTTCGATGCGCCACAGAAAGTGGACATTCTGTGGCGCATCTAGCCCCATGCGCCACAGAAATATGATGGGCCCGGCACCAATGAAAAAATGCTGCACAATTCTGTGGCGCATGGGGCCACATGCGCCACAGAAAGTGACATTTCTGTGGCGCATGTGGTTCCATGCATCACAGAATTGTGCAGCATTTTTTCACCCCACGCCCCCCCCCCCCCCGTGGATCGCCTTTTCAGTTTTGCACGAAGTGAAAGAAAATGATAAAAAAATCAAAAAATAAAATCCTTTCAGATATAGGGAAGGTTTACGGTCTATTTGTTAGGAAAAATTTAAAATACACATTTTGACTTTTTTCCAAAAGTAGGTGAAAAAATATTAAAACGGGCATAACTTTTGCATACGACGTCGAAAAAATGCGTTTAATACCTTAAAAAAAACTAAAGAAAATTTCGGAACCGCCCTCACCTCGGTTTACCCGGTTGGACATTTCTCGGATTCTCAAAATTCCAAACGAAAAAAAAGTTATGTCCAACAGAAGAAATTTTCCAGCAAAATCATAAAAATTCAAAAAAAAAATACAATTCTGTGGCGCATGTCTAGCCCATGCGCCACAGAATTGTTGGGCGGGATTCCAAATTTCGAATCCCGCCGGCACCCCCTTATCTCCCTCTCTTTTCTCCTTCTCTCCTCCACTTCTCCCTCCACTTCTCCTCTCCCCTTCTCCTCTCCTCCACTTCTCCTCTCCCCTTCTCCTCTCCTCCACTTCTCCTCTCCACTTCTCTCCCCTTCTCCTCCCTCCTCCTTCTCTTCTCCTCTCCTCTCCTACACATCTTCTCTCCTCCTCCTCCACCTCCGGCCACCTCCTCCACAACTCTGGCGGCCACCTCCTCCACAACTCCGGCGACCTCCACCTCCGGCCACCTCCTCCACAACTCCGGCGACCTCCACCTCCGGCCACCTCCTCCACACCTCCGGCGACCTCCACCTCCAGCCACCTCCTCCACACCTCCGGCCACCTCCACCTTCGGCCACCTCCTCCACACCTCCGGCGACCTCCTCCACAACTCCGACGACCTCCACCTCCGGCGACCTCCGACGACCCCTTCCTCCACCCACGGCAACACGGTCTCCGACGAGCTCCGGCGAAATTCTGGCGGCCAGATCTAGATCCAGATCTGGATCTAGATCTGGCTGCCCTTTTTTGAAATTCAAAAAAAAATTAGTGGCGCACGGCAGTGGGATGCGTCACTAAAATATTTCTGTGGCGCATTAGGGACAGTGCGCCACAGAATTCCTCTGCATAGGGGTCCTGCCGAGCTATTTCTGTGGTGCATGACTCAGGGTGTGCCACAGAAAGTTGAACTTTCTGTGGCGCACGCCCGAGGTGCGCCACAGAAATAATTTTTGTGGTGAGAATTCTGTGGCGCACCAGGCAAACCTGGGGGTGCGCCACAGAATTCAAATTTGGT
This sequence comes from Puccinellia tenuiflora, assembly GCA_012064385.1. Taxonomy (NCBI): domain Eukaryota; kingdom Viridiplantae; phylum Streptophyta; class Magnoliopsida; order Poales; family Poaceae; genus Puccinellia; species Puccinellia tenuiflora. Next base: position 892,722 of record QRDG01000150.1, read on the forward strand.
GCACCACAGATAGCCCTTTCTGTGGTAGTGTAATCGCTAGGGATATCACCCTAGTGAATGTCATGCTTGTCAAAGACCTTGGTTTTAATTTACTTTCCATTCGTGCTCTTAATAAGATGGGTTTCGCCGTCTTCTTTGATATTTATGTTGTGGTACTCTTGTGGAGCAAGACTCTAAAGGTCGCTTTCGTTGGGTACGTCGAGGATTTTTGGAGAAAACCACTTCAAATTCGATGTGCCTATTCGGAAAGGCCGACAAGGGTTGGTTGTGGCATCGCCGCCTAGCCCATGTCAACATGAGAACTTTGCAAAGTCTCCACAAGGGTGGCCACATTCTCAGACTAAAAGAAGATATCTCTTTTTGCCAAAGATCGTGTTTGTTGGGCTTGTGTTGAAGGCAAGATGCATAATTCTCCCCATCCTTCCAAGTCTATTATTTCATCCAAGAGGATCTTGGAGCTCCTCCAAGTGGATCTTTTTAGTGCCGTTCCCGAAGCAAGTCTAGGTGGGAAGAAGTATTGCTTTGGTGATTGTTGATGAGTATTCAAGATTCACTTGGGTTTATTTCTTCAAGTCGAAGAGTGAGACCCAACAAACCTTCATCGACTTCTCCATTGAAATGCAACGTCAACACAATGTCCCCATATTGGCAATTAGAAGTGACAATGGCTCCGAGTTCAAGAACTACACCCTCAATGAGTTTCTTAGTGAAGAGGGTATTCGTCATCAATATTCCGCAACTTATACCCCTCAACAAAATGGTGTAGCCGAGAGGAAGAACCGGACTCTTATGGATATAGCAAGGTCCATGTTAGCGGAGTTTAAAACTCCGTTGGGTTTTTGGGCGGAGGCTATATCCACGGCATGCCACTCATCCAACCGGCTCTACTTCCGCAAAGGGTTGAACAAGACCCCCTATGAGATCCTCACCGGCAACAAGCCTAACATCTCCTACTTCCATGTTTTCGGTTGTAAGTGCTTCTATTTGATCAAAGGTTGTCATTTAACTAAATTTGAATCTAAATCACTAGAGGGTATTTTTGTTGGTTACGGTGCCGAATCCCACACTTATAGAGTCTATGATATAGCCTCACGGTTTAGTGTGGTGTTCGAGGAAAATAACGGCTCCCAAGTGGCGCAATTTCATGTTTCCGATGTAGATGATGTAATTCCTCGAGAAGCCATAAGAAGAATGGGTGTGGGATTTTTCCGCCCCATTGAGGAACCCCTTGTGGTGGATCAAGAAGGACAATGCTCTACTCAAGTGGAGCCTTCATATTCATCAGATTTACAAGCAACTGCTACTGGAGCTAATGATGCATCTGATCAAAGACAAGCTCAAGACCCTCAACAATCAGATCTGCCTCTTGTCGCCAGGACGGAGTCTCCGGCCATCTTGACCGGAGAATTCGGTGGGCCAGAGATTCCGGTTCCCCAGGCCGGAGACTCCGGTCTAGTTCAATCTGAAGGGAGTTCTGCTCAAGATCTTGGTCCTTCCACCTCTTCCAATAATGATGATATGCTTTTTGAGGATCAAGGTCAGCTCACCAGTCAAGACGGGGACTCAACTGATCAAGATGATCAAGTGATACCTCCAAGATGCAATGAGGATATCGAAGCCCGTCGTCGAGCTAGAGTTGCAAGAACCATGGAACTTCATGAACATACTCGTGAGAAGGTTATTGGTGATGTGAGAGGCAAAGTGTCCACCCGGAGGCAATTGGCAAACTTTAGTGATCATCAAGCTCATATTGCCATGGTGGAACCGAAGAAAGTGTCCGAAGCTCTTGAAGATCCGGATTGGTTGCAAGCCATGCATGAAGATCTCAACAATTTTGAGCGCAATAAAGTTTGGAAGTTAGTTGAGAAGCCAAAGGAGTGCCGCAATGTTATTGGCACAAAATGGATTTTCAAGAACAAGCAAGATGAACATGGCATGGTTGTGAGGAACAAGGCTAGATTGGTGGCTCAAGGGTACTCTCAAGTTGAAGGAATTGATTTTGAAGAGACCTATGCTCCCGTGGCTCGCCTTGAGTCCATCTGTATCCTTCTTGCTTATGCATCCCGTTATAACTTTAAATTGCAACAAATGGATGTTAAAAGTGCCTTTCTCAATGGTCCTTTAAAGGAGTTGGTGTTCGTTAAGCAACCCCCGGGGTTCGAGGACCCCAACTTCCCTAACCATGTCTACAAGCTTGATAAGGCGCTCTATGGACTTAAACAAGCCCCGCGTGCGTGGCATGAGCACCTTAGAGAGTTATTGTTAGACCGTGGATTTGAAGTTGGTCAAATTGATCCTACTCTTTTTACTAAGAGGGTTAAAGGGGAGCTTTTCGTATGCCAACTATATGTTGATGATATTATATTTGGCTCATCTAACAAAGCTTTTAATGATGAATTTTCAAAGCTTATGACCGATAGGTTTGAGATGTCTATGATGGGTGAGTTGAAGTTCTTCCTTGGATTTGAGATCAAGCAATTGAGAGGAGGGACTTTCATTAGCCAAGCAAAGTATATTCAAGACATGCTCAAGAGGTTTAATATGGCCGATGCTAAGGAGAAGAAGACTCCTATGGATACCAAGTGTCATATACAACTTAACCCAAAGGGTATAGATGTGGATCAAAAACTCTACCGCTCTATGATAGGTCCATTGCTTTACCTTTGTTCATCTAGACCCAATATTGTGTTGAGTGTAGGTGTGTGTGCAAGGTATCAAGTGGCTCCTAAAGAAAGCCACATGTGGTCGGTCAAGAGAATCCTACGATATTTGGTTCATACCCCAAGATTTGGTTTGTGGTACCTAAGGGATTCATCTTTCACTCTTCGTGGGTTCACGGATTCGGATTGGGCCGGTGATCAAGATGATAGGAAATCAACTTCCGGGGCTTGCCAATTTCTTGGTAGGTCTTTGGTGAGTTGATCTTCTAAGAAGCAAAATTGTATATCTCTCTCCACCGCCGAAGCCGAGTATGTGGCCGCCGCTATAGCTTGCACCCAATTGTTATGAATGAGGTAAACTTTAAAGGAATACGGTGTCAATTGTGACAAAGTGCCTCTTTTGTGTGACAACGAGAGTGCTATCAAGATCACCTACAACCCGATGCAACACTCAAGAACCAAGCATATTGAGATTCGTCATCATTTCATTCGGGATCATGTTGCCCGTGGAGACATTGAGCTAGCTTATGTGCCAACCAAAGACCAACTTGCCGATATTTTCACAAAGCCACTTGATGAAGCAAGATTCACTTATTTGAGGAATGAGCTAAATATCGTGGATTCAAGGAGCTTGGCTTGACCATCTTGCACACACATCTATAGGTTGACTAAATATTTGGTTTAGGTGTGGGCATGAATTTACGGGGAGTGTTGTCCTAATAAATTGGGCTCTCCCTCCCCCCAATATGCCTAAAGTAAAAATTCATTTGTCTCTATTTTCAAATTCATGAATTGTGAGCTTAAATGATGAGTGTTGGTTATGGACCCAAGATATATCTTCGCGGTGTCATGCCATAAACTCTTACATGCTGGCCTAGGCCACCGACCTCTTCCTTATGAAGAGTTGGTTCTTTTGGTGTTTTATTGGTTTTTATTGCAAATCTCTTGTTCTTATGGGAAACCCACTCAATCTTGGCATTTATTGAATTTGGTTCTTGCAAGTTGAGTGTGAAGTACCATCCCAGTTTGAGTAATCTATCCCAAGCCCCTCCTTGCCCCAAAACTTGCTCCTCTTGCCACATACGTGTCCAACACCATATCTGGCATTTCTGAGTTGTGGGGGGCCGGAGACTCCGGTGTGTAACACCGGAGACTCCGGTATGACCTAAGTCTCCACCCTAAGCCATGGAGACTCCGGTCACACCGAGACTCCGGTGCGCTTAGGCTGGGAACTCCGGTCTCGGCGTTTTCCAGGGGCTCCTAAAGGGGATCGGGGTGAGGAGTTGAATCAGAACTCCTCTTCCACCCCTGACCCCAAAACCACCCCTGCCGCCGCCCACCGCCTAGAGTAGCCGTCCGGCCACCCCCAGCCGCCGGATTCCGCCGACCAGCCGGCCTCCCCTCCTCTCCCAATGCGAGGGAACCTCCTCCCCTCCGTTAGTCTCCACCATGTCGAGCAGCGGTACATCTCTCTCTCTCTCAAGGTTTTGTCCTAGTCCATGGATTGAGTGTGTGTCTGATGTTTCCCTATGGTGTAGATCCCTTTTGCTGGTTGTTTTTCATCTAGGGGTAACAATTTTAGAGCAATGGCAACAATTTGTGACCTAACCCTAAGTTTCCAGCCTCAGGGCCAGAGACTCCAGTCTGTCAAGGACCGGAGACTCTGGTGCAGGCCGGAATCTCCGGCCCTTGAGACCGGAAACTCCGGGGTAGATCACCCATTGGTGACTTTGTGCTCTCCAATTGTTATCTCTGTGACCCTCCTGGACATGTATGCTCATCCCCTTGCTACCCCCCTTCTGTTCATTCACAGGAACTTCGCGAGTCAACAAGCTTAGTCACAACCCCAATAAAGTGTCTCGGAAAGAATTGAGGGGCTCTCGGTGCTATTTGGACGAGACAGAGGATGGTCGCCGTGTTCAGCGTGACAGAGGAGCTGCTGCTATAGAGGCCGCACAGAAAAAGGCTGAGGGTGCTTATCTTTAAAATGAGAGGGCAAAGAAGGCAAGGTTTGACAATTTGACCACTGTGATCGGAATGGGAAAATCTGAGTTTCGGTCCATGAGGGCGCAGCCCTTATTTGACATGCCACAAAATTCCGCCAACCCTCACTTTTGGAGAAGGGAGCAAGAGCTAGTGATGAAGGATATTTATGAGAAGCTGTCGGGCCCCAATATTGTGTGTGTGCAAAAGGTGCTCAATCTCTCCGCTCTGAGCGCCAAACCGTATTTTCAAGAGGCCGTATGGATTGTCCGTAAGCTTGGGCTGGAGCACCTCATGACCCTTCAACAAAATTATGATATCAAGTTGGTGCATCAGTTCTTTGGAACGGTTCAGTTTGGGAAGGATGAGGACATTACCTTAACTTGGATGACCGGGCCCATCAAATGCGAGTCCTCCATGTCATGGTTTGGAGAATTGCTTGGATATGTGTTCCGCAAGGGTGAAGCCTCTCAAGGAAGGATTATGCATACGGAAGGGGTTCATTATGAAAAGGGCAAGATGGCACCTCTTTATCTCAACAAGTCTGCTGTAGGTACCAACAAGGATATCCTTCCCACCATCAACATTCTCCTCCGCATGCTTAGATGCAACATTGCACCTCAAGCCGGGAATGTGGATGCCATTTGTGGAGGGCTCGTCAACCTTCTCCTTCATTACTTTGAAGTGCTTAAAGCCGGTATCAATTGCCAAGGGTATGAGATTGATGTGATGGATTTCATCAAGTGTGAGTTGCATTGGGCCGTCCATGAGATGAAGAATCCGGTGTATGCACCCTATGTTATGAAACTTATTATTGACCAAGTGCCCGATCTCAACCATGAGCACTTTACCATTCACAAGGCCGGCACTCTTCAAGTTCTCAAACATGACAAGCCTTCTTCCTCTAGTTCCCCTTCACGTGTCCCATTTGTCTCCAGTGAAGAAGAAGATGAGGCACCCGTTCCGCGGAGAAGTAAGAATGCCGACCCTCCCTCATGGCTTAGCAAGGGTAAGGAGGATGTGGCTAAGAAGATGAAGAAGCTCACTTGGTTTGAAAGGGTGATGATTCAGATTAATGTGTGCCTCCACAAGGAAAACCACCAAGCCTACAAGGAAAGGAAGTTGATTATCTCTAATCAAAACAAGTTGTACAAGGAGTTGGAGAAGAAGAGGGACAAGACTCCTCCTCCAATGGTTGTCGAAGAAAAGGAGCAACAATCCTCCGAAAGTGAGAAGACGGTGAGCTATGATGGATGGCATGCCAAGCAATTCCCTTGGACTGACTTTGAGTTTGCGGAAGTGTCTTCTATGCCTTCTTCCTTGCGCAACACCGGCAAAGCACCGATGGCTCAGCAGGAGATTGAAGAGGATGATGATGACAAGGCTAGTGGATCGGAGTATGAAGATGATGATGGAGATGCCACCGAGGAGGACTCCGGGTGACCTTGATGGGTATCCTTAGCATCGCCTTTCTTCCTTTTTGGTGTCTCGATGCCAAAGGGGGGGAAAGGTTCTAGTAGGTTATTCGTGGGATTTGCATGGGTCGGGCACAAGCATTTGATTTTATCATTCCTTGAGAGCTTGTGTCCTTTTACCTTTCGTGTGTTGAACCTTATCTGCTATGTGTGTTGAACTTTATTTGCTTTATTTGCTACCTCTATGTGAATTGTGGATCTTGGTGTCTTTTTAATCATTGAGGAGACATGGTGTCGGATTTTATCTATGGTTGAGTTATTTCTGAGGTGAGATATGCATTGGAATCAACATGTTACCCTCATGCACAAGGTATGATTGTTAACACAAACCTCAGCCCTTATAATGTCATGTCTCTTTGTTTTGCAAATGAAGGTTTTATATATATATCATGTCATATTCCTTTGTGGCATCCTCTTCCTATATGTGTGTTTCCCTTTATGTGCAACTTATTTGATATGCACACATTTAGGGGGAGGTGCTATTTTTTTACATGATATGATCTATATGTTTGCAAATCTTAGTGTTGTCATCTAACACCAAAAAGGGAGAGATTGAAAGAGCATTTCCAAAACCCTATTGGTTTTGTGTGTTAGTTAACAACACTAGTGATCATCTAATGTGATGCTAAGTGCTGCAGGTTTATTGTCATATTTTTACCCTGAGCATCAACCAACAAAAAGGGAAGAATTGGCAGAGTTTCCTTTGTTGCAGGTCAATCCCAGATCGGAGTCTCCGGTCTGCGTGGGCCGGAGTCTCCGGCCCCTGGGTTTCCCTGTCGTTTGCCATGTTGTGGTGCGGTACTAGATAGCACTCCGGAGTATCACCGGAGGGTGCCCGGAGTCTCCGGGAGACCGGAGTATCCGGCCCCTGGTGACCGGAGTCTCCGGCCCTGTGAGCTTCATCGACAAAGTCTCCGCTGTCGTGCGGAGTCTCTGGCCACACCGGAGTTTCCGACCCCCCTAACCGGAGTCTCCGTCCTTCCCCGAGTGTGCACTGTGTGGTGCGGTACTGGTGCCCTGTCCGGAGAGACCCCGAAAGGAGTCCGGAGTCTATGGCCCACACTGGAGTCTCCGGCCCCCTATCACTGGAGTCTCCGGTCTAAGTGGAGTCCAACGGTTAGAATTTTCAGAGGGGTATAAATACCCCTCCACCTACCTCCAGCCAGTTAGCTCGTCCAACATTTAAGAACCCTAAATTCTCAGAGCTCAAAATCGGTAGATCTCCCAATTCCTCCATCCAAACTCGCTGATCTTTGGAGGATTGAAGGAGAAGATCCGGATCTACATCTTCACCAAGCCGTTCTTCATTTCCCCCTCATTCACTTGAGGATTTTCGTTTCTAGGGTTAGCATTGTGTTACCCTAGAATTCTTGTGCTTACTACTTGTTGTAATTGTGACAGATGTGTTGATTTGGGAGCCCCCAATTGAGTTGTGGGTGTTGCTGCTGTATGAAAATAAGTTGGGTGGTGCCCCAAGCGAAGGCGGAATTGCAGCTAGTGGCAGTTTTCCCTCGTTTAACGAGCCGAGGTTTATCGAACCAGTAGGACTTTGAAATCAACAACGAGGTGAATGTTGAAGATCTCTGGCGCTTGACCTTCAACAGACATGGAACTGCACACACTCAACCAAAATACTTTGCCCCTAACGGCGGAAAGGTTGTCAATCTTTCCAGTCTCACAGAAAACAAAGCGGTTAATTGTATGATGAAATATGAAAAGTGACCAGAGGAGTAGTGATGATTAAAAACAAGTAAATGAGGTTGTAAACAATGTAAAAAGATGGACCGGAGGCCATGGGTTCACTAGTGGAGTCTCTCAAGTAATGAAATATGCATGTGATGGGTGAATGGATTACAGCTAGGCAATTGACAAGATCATGACACAAACCCAATTTAGCTATGACAAAAAGGACATGATAATATTTATGGAGGCATCACGACAAGGAACAAAGACCGTTGAGTCCAACTGTGTCTTTGTCTAAAAAGTCCACCGTGGGATCGCTATCCAGCCTGTCACCCAACGGTATTAAGTTGCAAGCAACAGACAATTGCATTAAGTAAAGTGCATGAAGTAAGCAATACTAATATCAAAAGAGACATTAACACCGCTGTTTTACCCTTAGTAGCAACAGCACACCCTCGCCCTTAGACGTTTCTGTCACTCGTGCCCAGGAACAAAAGGGGGCATGAACCCACTATCTAGCATAAATACCCTCTCTTGGAGATACACACAATCACTTGGCCAAAGTAACTACGCACATCGGAGAGCATGCAAGAACATAAATTACTCATATAAGAATCATGCACAATCTGAACATAACTTCATAATCCATCGGATCCCAGCAAACACATCACATAGCATTACAATAATCGATCTTGATCATGTTAGGCAGCTCACAAGATCATAAGACATGAAGCACAAGAGAGAGAGAGACTACCAACTAGCTACTGCCATGGACCCGTAGTCCAAGGTGAGACTACTCACAAATCATCCCGGAGGAAGGCATGACGATGAAGAGCCCTCCGGGATCGATCTCCCCTCCGGCAGAGTGCCGGGATCAGCTTCAGATTGGACCCCGAACTAGGGTTTTCGGTGACGGCGCGTCGGGGTCGAGTTTCTGGAAAATAATGGCCGCCTCGACGTTTTTAGGGTAAAAGGCAATTTATAGGCATCGGAGGGCGTCGAGGCGAGGTCCCAGGGGCAGGGCGGGCCCCACCCACGGGTCCACCTTGACCCGCGGCAGGGGGGCGCACCTGCCCTGTGGGCCTCCCCTCCAGCTCTCCTTTGGTCTGGTACTTCGTCGTGGCAAATAAAAATTCCTCGTAAATTTCCAGCGCGATCCGAGAATATTTCCAGAAGTAAATTTCTGAAACAAAAAGACAGCAAAAACAGGGAACTGGCACTGGGCATCTTGTCAATGGGTTAGTCCGACAAAATGCATGAAAATGATATAATTGATAGTAAAAACATGTGACAATATAACAAAAGTAGCATGGATCACTCAAAAATTATAGATACGTTTGAGACGTATCAGCATCCCCAAGCTTAACTCCTACTCGTCCTCGAGTAGGTAAGTGATAACAAATAATTTTTGATGAGACGTGCAACCAACACAATCTTGATCAAGATAGTGATGCAAATCAAAGGATGTGAATGAAGAGATACAAAACAATTGTCTATAATTGATAACAAGAAAGCAATGAATAAACAAGTTGAATCATCCAAGCAAAACCTTTCATAAATAGTATGTCAAAGACATGAAAACAATGTGATCAACATTTTTGACTAGTTCACAAGGATAATAATTCCATGACAAAAGTGTTTGAGAATCAACACAAAGGAAGATGTAAGCATTAGCAAAGAGCTTCAACTTCCAACGGCTTATCTTATAGATAAAGTCAATATAAAGATTCATGTTTATTCTTGATAATGTAATATGCTCAACGATACCCAGGGTCAATGCTAGATGTTTGCTTTTTGTGGAGATAGAAGGAGAAGGAAAAACTGACTCAACATTAAAAGTAAAAGAAAGGCCCTTCGCAGAGGGAAGCAGGGATTAGTCATGTGCTAGAGCTTTTTGGTTTTTAAAACAGAAGTAAAATGATTTTGAGGTATGCATGCTTTCGTCAACGACTTCACAACAGAGAAGCTATCTAGTCCCTCATGACAAGCAAGGTTTTTAGACTTGTGAGAGCAGCTGGTTTTTAGAAGAGCGAGTACGCTCTTCTTTCTCCTTGGTTTCACCACTGTTCAATGTTTGGGCTGATTTCTCAGATTTGCATTGTGCGGAGGAGAATTGTGAGTTATATTTATATTTTTCTTAAGCTGCTCTTGGGTTGATTCAAGTGAAGATGTAATCCATCAACACCGGGTGAAAGGGGGGGGAAATTACCTCGCTCGTCACAAGTTATATCTAGCTCTCTACTGCTCCCTCATGAGCTTAAAAACAGAGTCACAAAGAAGAAGTATTTTGATTTTTTTTAAAGGTAGCACATGACAAATTTACTTGGAATGGTAGGAAATACCATGCATAGGTAGATATGGTGGACTCAGCTGGCAAGAAAGTTTGGCTTTGGGGATTGGATGCACGAGTGAACCATACACTCAGCACGAATTTTTAGGCTTAGCAAAAAGGGTGTTTGAAGCAAACATCTAACAATAACCAGAAACAGAACAACATAAGACATTTACCGGTCATAACCATAAAAACTCTACACCGTCTCCCTTGTTGACCAAACAATTCTTTTGATAGAAAGATTAGCACTATGAATTAACAACTGTGAAAAACCACACAATTTCAAGCTTTCAACCATATTTCTTTACTAATCAATTCCACTCAAATAACCAGCAAGTTTAAGCATTCAACTTAACATCTCAAAACAATTGAGAAGCATCAAGTATCCACACCATGATCTACAAAACTATGCAGGCTTTTCATTTTATTCTATTATCACACAAACAACATTTTGTTGCATTGACAATTCAAGCAATTTTTCAACAACAACTCTCCAACAAGTATAAGTGAAGAACAAGAGAGTCGAACTTAACAACTAGTAGCTCTAAACAAGATAAAAGCTAAAAGCGAGAGCTTACTAGAAAACAGACAGTAGCTAAGAATACTCAAAAAGATATAAGCGAAGCAAAGGAGTATTCAAACGAAAAAGCAGAGCGTGTCTCTCTCCCACACAAATAAAGCTAGGATCCAACAAAGATATGACCAGCAAACAAACAAACAAAACTGAAAGTAAAAAGACGCTCCAAGCATAGCACATAATATGTAAAGTGATAAAAATGAAGTTCGACGAAGACGACCTTATGATAGTCGATGAAGATGAGGGGATGCCTTGGGCATCCCCAAGCTTTGACTCTTGATAGTTCATGATATTCAGAAGGGGGTGCCATGGGGGCATCCCCAAGCTTGAGCTCTGATCCATCCTCGATTTCTTCATTTTCCTCTCCTTTTGGAAGTTAAAAACTCCCTTCACACAAAACTTCTCATAATTTGATTAGAGGGTTAGTGCTCATAAATTAAAATGCACATGTGTTCAAATCATAACAAATTGAAAACCACTTCATTGGGCATTAGCTACTGTTTACTAAGCCTCAATGTGGCACTCTACCCCTAGAGTATCACATATGACGATGGTAAAGAGACAAATGCAAAATAAAAGCAGAATCTTTCAAAATCTGAACAGTCTGTAAAGATCGAATTTTTCGAGACACTTCTGCAGCTCAAATAAAAAAACTTAAAACTAACGAAAGATAGATAAAAGCATCAGGCTTGCTGTAAAAAATTATCAGAAAAATAAAAAAATTTGACGAGTTTAGGATTTTCGTGCAACAGGCGCACAGAATCTGTTTTTGGACATCAACACAATACCTCGCACTTTCAATGCATTAGAGGCTAAAATTGGCACAAAATACCAAAAGAAAAAGATACAATAAAGTTGCTACAGAGGTAATAACTTCATGACTCAAGAAAATCAAAAAGCAAACTGAAAATAAAAGATGGGTTGCCTCCCAACAAGCGCTTTTCTTTAACGCCTTTTAGCTAGGCGCAATGCCAAATATCAAGTTTTTTCGGAGGCCTTTGCAACATCAATAGCATAGCTTGACCTTATGATTGATTCAAAAGGAAAATTCTTTCTATTTCTAGGGAAGTGTTCCATCCCTTTTTTAAGGGGGACCTGAAACCTTATATTTCCCTCTTTCATATCAATAATAGCACCAACCGTTCTCAAAAACGGTCTTCCCAAAATAATAGGACAAGTAGCATTGCACTCAACATCCATAACAATAAAATCAACGGGAACATAATTATCATTAACAACAATAAGGACATCATCATCAACTCTGCCCAAAGGTTTCTTTTTAGAAGAATCAGCAAGATGAACATTTAAATAGCACTCTTCCAATGGATTTAAATCAAGCATATTATAGAAACTTTTAGGCATAACAGAAACACTTGCACCAAGATCACATAAAGTATTGTAATCAAAGTCATTTATTTTATCTTAATAGTGGGTTCCCAACCATCTTCTAACTTCCTAGGGATAGAGGTTTCAAGCCTTGATAAGAGCATCGGTAATGTGTTTGGTAAAGGCAAGATTTATTTTACTAGCATCCGGTGTCTTAGCAAGTTTTTGTAGGAACTTAATGACTTCAGTAAGATTACAATTATAAAAATCAATTTCATCATCTTTAAATAAACTAGGAGGATCCTCTTTAGTGGTTTGGATAGTATAAACTTTAACAGTTTTCCTATTCATTTCAGCAATTCTAGCTTCTTCAGCCTCTCTAGCCCACCTAGCTTTCAAGAGAGCCATCATCCTTTCATTTTCATTAATTTGAAGAGAGATAGCATTTAAAGATTCAGTATGTTTGTCTTGATTTGGAGTGGTTCTAATTTTCAAAATTTTAACATCATGAGCAAGAACGTCTACTTTAGAGACTAGGCTATCCAGTTTTTCCAACTTCTCTTCAACAGTTTTGTTAAAAGCTTTTTGCGAAGTGATAAATTCCTTTAAAACATTTTCAAGATCAGAGGACACATTCTTATTAGGATTATAAGAATTACCATAGGAATTACAATAAAAGTTGCCATTATTTGGAGGATAAGGCTTATAGTTGTTACTACCAAAATTATTTCGATAAGCATTATTGTTGAAGTTGTTTCTATTAAGAAAATTAACATAAACTTGATCCTTTTCTTGGGCAATTAATGAAGCAAGTGGAAAATTATTAGGATCAATATTGGACTGATTGGTAGCAAGCATAGACATAATCATATCAACCTTATCACTCAAAGAGGAGATTTCTCAACAGAATTTACCTTCTTACCACTTGGAGCTCGTTCGGTGTGCCATTGTGAATAATTTGTCATCATCTCATCCAAGAGTTTAGTTGCTGCTCCTAATGTTGTGGACATGAAGGTGCCTCCCACGGCCGAGTCCAAAAGGTTCCTTGAAGAAAAATTCAAACCTGCATAAAAAGTTTGGATAACCATCCACATAGTTAATCCATGCGTGGGACAATTCTTAACCATAGATTTCATTCTCTCCCAAGCTTGAGCAACATGTTCATTATCAAATTGTCTAAAGTTCATAATGTTAGTCCTTAGTTGTATGATTTTAGTAGGTGGATAATATTTTCCAATAAAAGCATCTTTGCATTTAATCCAAGAATCAATGCTATTTTTAGGCAAAGACAATAACCATTCTTTTGCTCTCCCTCTCAAAGAGAAAGAGAAAAGTTTCAGTTTTATGATGTCACTTTCTACCTCTTTATACTTTTGCATATCACATAACTCAACAAAGTTATTTAAATGAGAGGCGGCATCATCAGTACTAGCACCAGAAAATTGCTCTTTCATAACAAGATTTAGCAAGGCAGGTTTAATTTCATAAGATTCCGCTTTAGTAGCGGGTGGAGCAATTGGAGAGCATATGAAATCATTGTTATTAGTGCTAGTAAAGTCACATAACTTGGTGTTTTCAGTAGAAGACATAACGATAAGATAAAATAACAAGACAGGAATAAAGACTACACTAATTTTTTTGGGTTTTAAAATTTTGAAACAGGAAAATAAACTAAACGAGATATAAAGTAAGCAAGACAAAAACAAAGTAAAGAGATTGAGAGTATGAGACTCCCCTTGCTGTAGCTCCAAAGTCCCCGTCAACGGCGCCAGAAAAGAGCTTGCTGCTGTATTAAAATAAGTTGGGTGGTGCCCCAAGCGAAGGCGGAATTGCAGCTAGTAGCAGTTTTCCCTCGTTTAACGAACTGAGGTTTATTGTAACGCCCCGGCCCCAGAATTATACAGAGAGGCTATGTAACCCACAGGCTATGCTACACAATCGAAGGGCATGGGGTTACCGCTCCCACGCAACACCTCGATCATGCCATAAACACTGGCCTAGCTATCAATGTATAATAAAGAGATCAAGACTTGTGGAACAACTGGCACATCACAGACTCTACGACACGGAGAGATCATATAGCAACTCGTATAACGAGAAAGATACAAATTACACACAGAGGTCACAGACCCATCAGTACAACAAGCGGAAGCCAAATATGTTGTCTAACAACAAGATCCAAAATACGGCCTAAGAGGGCTACAGATAAACAATTCCCAGCCAGCTTGTTCCACGACGTCCCAAGCTGCCACCTGGGAACCCCAGACTACTCGTCGATGTTAACGAAGAACCCACCTGTCTGCTCGGGGTCGTCCTCCTCTGAAACAAGTAATAATCAACAAAGAGAGACTGAGTACGACGTACTCGCAAGTTTAGTAGGGCGATATAGGCCCAGTGATGACAAGGCTCTAAAGCTGTATAGTGGTTGTTTTGCACAAAGCTAATTTTCATTTATAAAGACATAAACGACACATGGCATCGACTACTCAGAAGGTTTTCATAAAGGGGTAAGATAGTAAACTTTTATCTTCGGTTCACCTTGAACCAACTTGTAAGCAGAAACCACTCGTCTCCGCCAAGGCACTCCCTCGAATCACCCTCGAGGAAATGAACCTTTTAACACCCGTTGAGTTGCAACCTCTAGTTGCCAAATTTTATACTTATGATTCATGTTTTCTATGAGCTAATCCGCCTTTCCCAAGATTTGTCCATAACCGTGGACACGGCTTTTCGAAAAGATTAAACCCTGCAGGTGTGTACTAATTTACCCACCGGTACCGTCCGACCCCTTGCCTGTACAATTAGCTCTCTTCCGGGGAAAGCCGGCAGGGCGGGCGCGGTTAAACCTTTATAATGCATGAGACTATCCAAGGGTCATCGTGGCGACAGGACAAGTTTACCCAGCCTATTTCAGCCCCTGCCCCCATCGCCACATCCTAAACACAACCATCCTCATCGTTTCTTTTTCCACCCACACACTCACACGCAAATGGAAATAGCAAACTAGAGGACCCTTGGATACGCCCACACAAATTATTCGGTTAAAGGGGATTCCATATGTCCCCACCGTTGGAAGCATGCTCGGTTCTTGGTTCTAGCTAAAAGCACTCTCAGCCTAGGCGACAGGAATGAGGCAAAACACCATCCCCAGATGGCAACTCATCTGTAACAGCCCCAGCTTTGCAATGAAAAATACGAAGAATTTTTCCACTTTTTGCATTCTTGTTTGCATCATGGCATCCATATGAAATTTCTATTTCTAACTATCCACTTATGCAAGCAAGTAAAATGGGGAAGCAAAACCTTCCCAAGCTTCCACACCATATGCAATTGCTTAACTTGGCAAACCAATCATTCTTGGACTTCCAAATTGTTTAGGAAGTTCCAAGTTTACATTTTATAACCAATGCTCAAAATCTAAATATTGCCAAATAAGAAATGAAATTGAGAATCCAAAATTGGTTCAATTCAAATCCTATTTTTGAAACCAAGCTAAATCTTTCCAAAAATTCAAACTAAAATTATGGGGAGCTTCATTTTCATATTAGGAGCCTCCATGATTAATTTCATTATTTTTGGAAATGTTTAAGTGCTCCAAATAAATGCATTTTGCAATTTATCAAAAATGATCATATTGCAACAATATGAATAAATTTGAATCTAAACAATTTATTTTGGAACAACAAATTTTGTGTAGCTCCCTCATGACATGGGGAGCCAACATGAATTTTTGTAGATTTTATAAAAAGGTTTAGGTGCCTTAATTAAATCCCAAAAAGGGGCTGCTGGACCTTTTTGTAATTTATTAAAATGTGCTAGGGGGTTTTCACAAAAACTTCTTCTCTCTCCCTCACTGTGCCGGAAACGGCACTAGCGCCATGCCGCCAGCCATGCCGCGCGCGCCATACCGCCATGCCCCCACTCCGCGGCCCCCTCTCCGTGGTCAAGGACGCGAAGGAGGACGTCCACGACACCTGCTCCTCACCTGCTCCTTCCCCTTGCTCTCTACCTCTCTCCCCATGCTCCTCCCGAGCTCCTCCATTTGCCGGCGTGGTGCCGAGCTCGCCGCCGTCATTCCGGTACTCTCCGCGCAGATCGAGGCCGACGGCCAGCTCCGCCTCGAGCTCCTCTCCCTCCTCGCCGATGGAGCCATGGTGGGAGGACTCACACCCGACGAATCGAGTCGTTCCCTTTCCACTCCGGCCGCCGACCTCGCCATTGATTTTTGGCCGCTGTCGTTCCCGCCGTACCTCCCCGACCTTCCCCGCGTGTCCCTGGTGAGCATCACGTCCCCTCTGGTCTTCTCCCGCGCCCCCTCTCCCTCTTGCGCCGCCGGTCACCGCACCTCACCGCCGTTTCCCGACGGCACCGTGCGCCCGGCCTAGACACCAGCCCGGCCGGCCGAAGGCCGGATGTCTCGAGCAGGTGCCCGGCCTGGACACATCAGTCTGGGCTAGAACGAGGCCGGCAGCCTTGGCAACCCTTCCGGCCTGCACGCCCAGCCTGGGCTGGCCAAAGGCCGGAGGCTTCGGGCCTCTGCTCGTCCTGTGGCCCGGCCTGGCCGGCATGAGGCCGGCCTGTCTGCCAAATTGTTTTTCCTTTTTGTAAATGAAAACAAATTTAAATAATTGATATCTTTTTAAATAATGCTTCAAATTTGACAAATCAAATATCAAATTGTGCAAAAAAACAAACTCTTCCTGTTAGGATAATTGAAATGATCTTTTGAGTTTATTCGCTTGCTGTTTGTTAAGAATTCGTAAAATGGTATAAATGATACCTAATTTGGGAAAATCATAATTCGATAAATAATTAACCAAAATTTGTGAATAACATATCAAAGTGATCAACATGTCAAATACTAACAAACCATGCTAATATCACATCATGATCACAAATTTTCCTATGATGTTATTCTTTAATTGAGTAAAGGAATTAAATTCGAATAATTACTTAATTCACTATTTATTCATCGAAACTCGGAAAATTACAAATAAGGTACTGAAATGATCGGAAGAACAAAACCTACTTAATCATGTCATGTTCATACATATTTAAGCCACTTCTTTTGTAATGTAATAATTGATAAATAATGTGGTCACTAAGATAAATATGGGGTTGTTTCCAAATAATTGCACTAATTATTTGGAACTCCATTTAATTTGTTATATAAATTAAATGATGATATCTTTGCATAAAACTTGACATGTAACCATGATTGTGCATTGCACCTTATCTTCGTGTGATTTATTTTGTTCTTCTGTTATTATTTTGGGTATCGATAGATTCTGGAGTCGAGGTTAACCCTACCTACCCCGACGAGCAGTACTACATGCCCCAGCAGCAAGGCAAGAGATAACCTAACCTTCTTGGCATCTAGCATCCTACTGTTTTATAAACTTATTTTATCCACCATAATATTGCATTCGATCCTATGTCACTTTTGGTCAATACTAGAGTATCCTATGAATGCATGTTTTTTCCCGAACCAATACATGTATCCCCTCCTATGAACCCTAGGTCTTATGTGTTGGCTGGAGATAAATTATGTAATTGTTGTATTCATATGCTTAGCTATGCTTCGCCATGCTTAGTTAAATGATTTATTGTCCGGTGATTTAATTCCATGATATTGATGTTGATCGAATGTTCGGACATGGTGGTTATTGTTGGTACTTAATTAAATTGCTAAAAGGCTTGGATGAGTTGCCATCGGGGATGGTGTTTTGCCTCATTCTTGCCGCCTAGGCTGAGAGTGCTTTTAGCTAGAACCAAGAACCGAGCGTGCCGCCATTGGTGGGGGTATGGGCTCCTTACTAACTGAATAACTTGTGCGGGCGTATCCAAGGGTCCTCTAGTTTGCTATTTCCATTTGCGCGTGTGTGTGTGAGCGAAAAAGAAATGATGAGGATGGTGGTGTTTAGGACGTGGCGATGGGGGCAGGGGCTGAAATAGGCTGGGTAAACTTGTCCTGTCGCCACAGATGACTCTTGGACAGTCTCATGCGAGGTAAAGGTTTAACCGCGCCCACTCGCGGCCTTCCCCGGAAGAGGGCAATCAGGTGAGACGGACGGTACCAATGGGTAAATTAGTACACCCCTGCAGGGTAAATCTTTTTGAAAAGCCGTGTCCACGGTTATGGACAAACTCTTGGGAAAGGCGGATTAGCTCATAGAGAACCTAAACCTAATTAATTAATTTGGCAGCTAAAGGTTGCACTTCAACGTGTGTTAAAAGGTTCATTTCCTCGAGGGTGATTCGAGGGAGTGCCTTGGTGGAGTTGAGAAATGGTTACAATGGGTTCGATGAGAACCAAAGTTGGAAGTCTACTCTCTTATCCCCTTTCGAAAAACATTCTGAGTAGACGATGCCATTGAGTCACTTATGTCCTTTATAAAGGAAAATTAGCTTTATGCAAAAATACCTACAATACAGCTTTAGAGCCTCCGTCGTCATTGGGCCTATATCGCCCTACTAAATTTGCGAGTACGTCGTACTCAGTCTCTCTTTGCTGCTTTTATAACTTGTTTCAGAGGAGAACGACACCGAGCAGCCAGGTGGTTTCTTCCTGGACATCGACGAGTAGTTCGGGGTTCCCAGGTGGCAGCTTGGGACGTCGGAACAAGCTGGCTGGGTTGATGTTTATGTGTAGGCCTCTTAGGCCATATATTTGGATCTTGTTGTACTAGACAACTAATTCGCTTCCGCCTGATGTACTGTTGGGTCTGTGACCCCTTTTGTGTGTAATTTGTAGCTTTCTCATATATGAGTTGCGATATGATTTTGTATCATAGAGTCTGCAATGTGCCAGTTGTTCCACAAGTCTTGATCTCTAATTTATAGATTGATAGCTATGCTAGTGTTTATGGCACGATCGATGTGTTGCGTGGGAGCAGTAATTCCATACCCTTCGATTGTGTAGCATAGCCTGTGGGTTACATAGCCTCTCTGTATAATTCCGGGGTCGGGGCGCTACAAGTTGGTATCAGAGCAGGACTGCCTGTAGGAAACCCTTTCTATTGGTCGATGTCGAGTCTAGTTCGTGGAAATTATTTATAACCTAAAAACGAGTTGTGAAAACCCTCTTAGGATTCTTTTTACTCCTTACCCAACTCGCTCTACTCTGATATCTTACCTCTATTTGTTTTAACGTGGTGGCAAAGTTTTAGGTTCTCGGGGTTTGGGTTCCTACCATCCAGTGTTTGTCTCGAGTCAGTTGTTTGTTGCTATCGCCGCGATGACGTGATGTCACACATGGTTGTCGTAATCTGTACTTGTGTTAGTGCTATCTTAAATCTCTAAATCAAGAAGGACTCTAATGATCTATCATAACTGTTCGGAGTTGGTTACTAATTATGTCATTGTTCCAAATCTTCAGAATGGCTCCTGCCCGTCGTGGTAATCAAGGTGATCCCGATGCACCGCCGCCACCCTCAATGGCGGAGGTTCTGATGGCCATCGAGGAGAACCGGCTGTGAAATGAGCGTCTGCTCGAGAAGTTGGTGCAACAAGGGGCCAGGAGGAACAACGACTGCAACACTCTCACCGAGTTCTTGCAGTCCCAACCTTCAACATTCTCTGAAGCTAAGGAGCCGCTTGATGCGGATGACTGGCTGCGGGCTCTCGAGCGCAAGTTCGCAGCCTTGCATGTTCCGGTGGCGGAACAAGTGAACTTTGCCACCAACCTGCTGAATGGAGCCGCCGGCTCCTGGTGGGAGAGCCACGTGTCAATGTTTGACGCAGGCCATGTCTTCACCTGGGCGGAGTTCCGTACCGCCTTCCGTGCGGCCTACATCCCCAAGCCCGTCATGGACCTCAAGAGGAGGGAGTTCCTAGATCTGACCCAGGGACGCATGGACGTCCAAGCATATGGGCGTGAGTTCAACCACCTCTCCTGTTACGCCCCTCGGGACGTGACCAACGATGAGGACAAGCAATACCTGTTCCGCAAGGGGCTTGCACCGAGGCTCCGTTATGAGCTCCTGCCTTTCAAGTTCCAGTCCTACCAGGAGCTCTACAACCAGGCTCTCACTATGGAGCAGGGTAGGAAGGAACTGGAATCTTCCAAGAGGCCAGCTCCCGTGGACAACCAGAGCTCCTCTTCTTCGGAGGGCAAGAAGCGCAGGGTCTTTGTGCCCTTCAGCGTTGTGCCTCGTGCACCCTTCGCGCCAAGGCCTTCAGGGTACAGGCCACCTCCGCCTCGCCCAGCTACCTCGACCTTGGGTGCGGCTGGAAGTGGCTTCCGCCCTCAACTGACTCCACCACCTGTCGTGGTATTGTCAAATCTGGCCGGGATAGGGGTGCCATCCGGCTAGGTATAGGCCGACGGTAGAGAGAAGACATGGGGGGAGGAACGTAGCAGGATTCCGGTGACGGGATTACACACAGTTTACCCAGCTTCGGATCACACGACGGTGGCGTGATCCTACGTGCTGCTAGAAATCACTATAAGGCAATATGAGCCGATTACAATGATGTTGTGTGTATAGCCTTGGTTGTATGAGGCTGTGGAGATTATGCCTGTGGGGACCCCGGACTAGCCGTCCGAGATACCCTTGTGCCTACATCAGCGATCCCATGATCAGTGTGTCGCTGAGCACAATCAAACTGGTAATCAAAGAACATCCATAAATACCGAAGGAATATACTTACTTGATTGAAGTCATAATCTTCAAAAGGGACTTGCAGCGGAATTCACCAAACAACGTGGAGCCCAAGTCATTCGCCTTAACCCTACAGGCAACTGACTGCGAAACTCCCTAGTTCGCATTGACGTCATTCCCTTCTCCTTCTTCAAGCTGCTCTTCCTTAAAATCTGGCTAAGACAATAGCCAGGGACGAAACCAATATGAGTACATTTGATTGTACTCGCAAACTACTCCCCCCGAATGAGCATGCACTACACTCTTTATAGTTTGAGTAAAACTTTGTTGGCTTTGAAAACTCTATCCTTATTGAAAAGAGAAGGATAGACTTTTGTTTAATAAAACTTTGTCTGAAAACTCTAAAACTTTTGTTGAAGGAAAATAAGAAAAAATTTATAACTTTTCATAACCCTTGTATATTTTTCAAAGCAGCTATAGCCTTTGTTAAAAGAAAAGAAGGCTTTTCGATCTTTTTCCCATAAATCGGTTTTTGTAAGAAATCTATTTTTAAAACAGTTTTTCCCGAAAGTAGATGTTTGTTGAAAAAGGTAAGAAGTCCCTTTTAAAAACATTTTTCCCGGAAAATCACCATTTTGTTTATTTCTCCAAAACTCCTCCTTTTTCCTGACCATGTCTCATCATGGTCCATTTATTTCCAACAACTCATACCAGCACATGGGCATAGTTGCATAAAACATCCCCCACTTCATTTTCTCCTTAAAAACTCAAATCTTTTCCAAAACTTGCACATAGGCCTAGGACAGCCTCCCAACTGTCCATATCCGAAGACTCGGCTATTTGAATAGTTTTACCCTCTGCAGAGGTAGCACACTTTTCCCACATCCATCCGATAACTCATCGTGTCCGCCACGTCCCGCCATACAAGGTGTATGCGAAGTTGAGTCACTGACCATAGTCTGTCCTTTGCTCATGCTAGTATAGGGCCCTGCCCTACGAAATCACCATTCCTTCGACACCTAGTACAGGATCCCCCGTCGAGGAACCTAGATGTGAGGACTCGTAGTTTTGCCTGGCGACCCAAATATGGATCTTCAATCCTCCATCCATCAGATTGCTAGGACCCAGGTCAGGGGGTAGGTCGCCATGACCATCCCCTCACGCATAACGGAGTCGTCTCCGTCGATGAGGTGTCCCATACTAATATGAGCAAACTATATGACTACGCCCTTTCCCATGTGTGGGTAGATGTGGTCGCACGGGTTATTGGCTGGTTGACGTAAGTACTAGGACACAATGTGCATTTTTCATAAACATCGCCACTTTTCCACGTCCATACCGATCTCACGGCATTCCACATTTATCCCAGTACTTTCAAAGGAGTTTGGAGTAAACAATATTTTTCTTTTCTCATCCTATAGTTTTTAAAAGAATTTCCATCCAACACCTCCATATAGGGTGTCAAATAATACACTTGTATTTTGGAAAAGGGTTTTCATAATCATAGCTTTAGTGGTAGAAACCACTTAAGTATTTTATGCCCTTTATAGGTAAAACATGTAAATCAAAGTGGACGTATATAAACGCAAGCTCAGAGAAGTAGCTTGCCTGTTTTCAGCCTAATGTCCCTGGACTTGATACTCTTGATCAAAGAAATAAACTCCGGTGCTTATCCAATAAATCCTTCCCAAGGATCACTTCGGTGGCGTTTATATCTAGCGTCGCAAAAAGGAAGGAACACAATCAACATACAGTAGAACACTCTAACAAACATCAAGCAATACTAACAAACAACAATCATGGGAGATGACTATTATTTAACAAACAAGTTTGGCAATTACCAACACTACTCATGTTTAAAAATTATGATTAAAGTTGTGATTAAGCCTCTTTATTTAAACAGGAAATACTTCAGACAAAAGTTAAGCCACTTATTATTCTCCGTAATTCTAAATATCTTACCAAGCTATGGTAGAGATATTACTAGATACTCAACTTAAAGACCACCAAGTTTAACAAGCAAGGTAGTCATATTAATTACACAAAAATGATCTAACATAAGAATAAACAAGCAATACATATCATTACCAAACTACTCAATCAAGCATCACAACCACTCTCAAACATCACACATAGCTACTGCACTCACAAAGCAACACAATTGGATTTCAATTTAATTTAATGAACTATTATTTAATTAGGTCTTAAATATGGCAGAAACTAGTGGTGCATGTTTAATTACATAACTTAAGTTCTGTTGATCACAAAAATATGAACTAAAATTCTACTGATAGCTGCTGATGTGTAGAAGACAACCCAATTGGATTTAATTCAATTGAGGTTATTAAACTCCCTACATAATTGTTTTAATCCAGAAGGTTAGTTTTCTTGTTTTTGCTACAACTCAAGTTAATATTACTCAAAAGTTAAATCCTCTTAGGGGTAACTAGTATTGCTTAAATGTGAGCTGACAAAATTGGTTTGACCTCATTTGGATTAACAGAGTATCAGAAACAAACAAGTTTAGATTTTATACCTTCTGAGGCATTTTGAATATAACTATATATTTATTAATCTAAATGGGGTGAAACCACATTAGTGAGTTAGAGAATTTCATAAGCTTTCCAGAACATATTCATTTGCTTAATTTGGATTCCTAAATCTCGAGATATTAATTTTCAAAGTCTTGATAAATTTTCTGGCAGAGAAATTCCCTTTTTAAGTTTAACAACTTAACTGATTTGATAATTTTCTACTGACTTAACCACAACACAAAATGGAATCAAACAAGTGGCATTGGGTATATTAGTTGATGTACTTTTTATACCATTTTAGTTTGGTATTTTTGGTTAAACCAAGTTTTAGGAAACATCTCCCAAAGATGGTATCAAAATCATCTTTCTGAGTTTTCAGTTAAAACTAACACATTTGTCATTTTTATTTCTAATTGGAGACATGTCCAAAAATGAACATGGCTTGCATCTATGTGAAGATGGCATGTTATACTAGCTACATCATTTTAGTTTGCTATTTTAGGCCTCTAGTTAATTAGGAACTTGCATGGGAAGTTGGTTGTCTCTATTATTTCATGTGGGGTAAAATACCACTTAGCTATCTTCCCTAAATTAGATCTTTTATTTAGATTTTATTTTGGGGTTCACAACACTTGTTCATGCCAGTATAATAACCATACTAACATGTTATGCCAAGACAAACTTCTAAATAAATTTAGGTGAATTAATATTAATGGTTAAAAACAGAACCATTTATCTGTTTTCAGAAGTTTTTCTGAGAACAGACAGAACATAGCTACTTTTCCTAATTATTTCAGGATGCTAAACTAGTTACTTTGGAAAACTAAAACTAGCATTTAAATCTATGAAACTAGATCTTTCCAACCATGCAAATATTATAAAATTTGGTGCAGTAGATTTTTCATAATTTGTTTGCAAAGGTAGCTAATCTAAACTGTTTTTCTGGACAGCAGTTTTCAGAGAAACTCGAAGAGGTAAGCTGCCGTTGGATCTAGATCCAACGGCCCAGGACGCACGCATCGGCGACGACACGAAACAGGCGGCGCCACCATGCGGCCGACGAAGGGGCGGTGGTCTAGCGGCTCACCTAGGGCTCGGGAGACGGCGGAGACGGCGGGAATCGACGGCGGGGGCTCGGGGAAGTCGACGGGCGGAGTTGTAGATCCTAGGGTGGCCTGGTTCGTCGGCGGCGGCGGCGCGGTCTCCACGGACACGGGACGTCGACGGCGAACTCCTGGTGGTGTCCCTGTGCAAGAAATGGCGCGGGCGTGAGCGTGCGGTGGCGGTGGTGCATGATAGAGAGCTAGGGAAGGAAAGGAGAGGGAGAGAGGCGGCAGCACGACCACATTGCCGCCGTCGTCCACCTCGGGCAGTGGCGGAGCTCGCGGAAGATGCAGGGCAGCAGTAGCCCTGCTGCGGCGTCTCCGCCCTCCTGGCGGTGTATGAGAGAAGGTGGAGTGGAGTGGAGTGTGGAGGGAATTGCAGCTCGGGGCGGCTGTTTTTATAGCCGAGCTCCGGCGCGTCGTGGACGGGGTGCAGGGGAGGCAGGGGCGGTGCTAGGGTGGCGAGGGCATGTCCGTGTGGTCGCTGGGAGTTAGGGGGTGCTGCGGAGGTGGTCGCTTGGTCGGGGAAGGCAGTGGAGAGAGGCGCACGACCGCGCCGTCCGTGGTCGGCCACGGCGCACGGCGCGCACTGGTGCGGGCAAGACACGCGAGCGGGGGCTCCGGGGTGGCTCGGGTGTGTCTAGAGGCCGGAGAGGGGAGAGGGAAAGGGGTGCGGCGCGGCGTAGGATTGGTCGGGCGGCTTGTTTGCTCCCTCCACAGTAGGGTAGCATCGCGGCATGGCGACAGGAGCACGTGCTCCCTGGCCACGGTGATGAACGGCGACCATGAGGTCAAATTGGACCTCCTCCTTGCTCCCTCGGGCTCCGGTGAGTGAGGGCAGAGTGGTGGCGAGGTCCCCTAGCTCGATCACGCACGGAATCTTCGGATTCGGTTCGGATTTTAGGGGGAAGAACAGGGTGGTGCACACCACCTGTTCGACCAAATGCCAGAACCGAATTTAAATTTAAAATTTTGAAATTTGTTTCCATAGTTGCTTGTATATTTGTTATGAAAGATTTTTGGTGCTGTGATGCAATTTATTGGATAAGTGCATCATAGCACATTTGGTGATTTTCTAGAATAAAGAAAGAAATAGAATTTTAATTTTAGATTTTTGAGAAATAAATTTTTGAAGAGGGAAAAGGTATAAGAGCAAAGTGGGAGTGATCACTAGGTCACCCCACTGAATCTTTATTTGGAAAATAAATTAATTTTCTTACTTAAAGAAATTTATGTGACACTTGTCACATGATTTTCGGGGCTGATGTTTTTATTTTATTTCTTTTCCTTTCCTCATATTTCTATTTAGCAAACACACACATCAAAACACAACAATATTCCCTTCACAACCATGACCACACAATTCAAACCACATGAATTAATCATACCACTATTTCCATAATTAACAATACTATCTTATAAGAATGATCACACTCAATTATGACAAGATGATGTTTATGAAGTGTCTCAACTCATAACTTAATTGTTTTCAAAAAGGTTTGAGAAAGGAAATATGTGGGGTAATATATTTCCCACTAGTGTTGTTTTCAAATGGGGTGGAAATCAGAGTTTACGAAATGGGAGTTGCATACATATGCAAAATATCAAGGTTGATAATTAGATAGGAGATAACATATAGGTCTCCATATTTTTGGGAACACATAATTTTGGAAATACTTTTACTTTCTCCACTAAAGGGTATTTTATTTGTTGCTGAAATCAAACATCATTGAAATAGACCTTGGCCAAAATAAGATTGGAAAAGATATATGGAATCTAGTCTTGTCATAACATGAGCACCAAGTTTAATATATTTTCACTTGGGTTGGATTCTTGGATTAATATTTACTAGTCAAACAACATAAACATCAAGTCACACAAGGCCAAACAGAACAATATAAAGGAAAACACAATCAGTAGTGAAGTAATTTCAAAAAGTTTTTGTTGGTTCTGAATTTTGGGTCTTGTTAATTCTTGTTATAAATTTGGGATGTTACAATGCCCTAAGGCTCCCGTAGGCCGGCTTATAAAGGTGGCCGGTCCTAGGGCTTACAAGGAAAGTCTACCGACTAATTAAGGGAATAGGAGTCCTAGACTAATACGGCTTAGTGGCTCTGTCTTGTGCTCCATGTCGGCTGGTTGCCGGGCCTCCGTCTTGGCTCCTCCTTAGCCGGCTGGGCCTTCTCCTCGTGCTTCAGCATTGTGGGCCGCCTGTAAGCCTGCCGGCATTACCACCAGTGGGCCACCCTGGTATACTGGAATATCTACATGTCGATGATACCCTTGTTTGGTATATCCCCTACATTAACCCCCGGGAAGTTTTGAGTTCTCCAGCGGCCGGCTTCTTCGACAGGCTTGAAGTAGTTTCGCCTTTGTTTGTCTTGTCTTGGTTAGGTGGATGTAGAACTTGAAGCTTTGCCGAAGAAAATAATCCGACATGTACTGCCGAACTGCCATCGTCTTAATTGTCGTTTAAGATGGATTGACCAGGACGTCCGGACTGATCGATTTTTAATCATGCCGGTTTGTGTCCAATGGAACTCGTCCGATTTCCATGCTTCTGATGTAGACCGCGTTCGGTCTGCTTTCAGAATTGAACTGTGCCCGCTGGTGCTAGCTTTATTCCATTGGGAACACAGTCAATTTGCATGTTTCAGAACCGAGTTTATTCCAAAGAATGGATGAAGAAAAGATCTCCGTCCAGGTGGATGTAGCCCCCGAGGCTCATGTCGGCTTATGTAGTAAGACGGCATCAGACTCAGAAAATGCGATGGCTGTAGCCCCCGAGCGTCGAATCGAAGTACTCGAAAGTCAGGTAGATGCTCAGCAGAACTTGCGTCATTGTAGATCCAATGGTTGTAGCCCCCGAGGCTCATGTCGGCTTATGAATTATGGCGGCATGAGACTCGATGCAGCCCCCGAGTTATCCATCAAAACTGTAAGTTTCGACGGACTGTAGCCCCCGAGTCTCATGTCGGCATGAGGCTTGATGAGAACATCTCGCCGGTTAACAGGGCGCAACGCCAATCTGTTTAAAACCCAGGAGGCGGCTGAATGAAAACATCTCGCCGGGTAACAGTGCGTGATGGCAATCTGTTTTAAACCCAGGAGGCGGCTGAAGACGAGTCGGCTTGCAGGAGACGTCCTTGATGAAGCGACAATAAACCACCTGTATAATAGACAATAACTGCATTAAGCTATACTTTTAATGCAAGCTGAACAATTATAAAGCCTAAGCCAACAGTTTTTTTTCAACAAGAACTTTAGGCTGCAGATTATCTACGGTCCGCCCTTAAGTTTTCTGGCTTATGCACTTTAGCCATATTTCGTGTGTTAGCAAACCTCCGGCACGGAACGTCTGTTGGGCAACAGGGATGCAATACCAAGCTGTTTAGACCCAGAACAAGCACCGGCTTTTGGTGCCGAAACACCTACTTAGGCGACCCAGCACATAAGCGATCAGATGAATACTTTTAGGCGGACAAAACATTAGTTTGTAAGGCAACATGGCCAAAAAGCATCAGAACATAACCATTAGCACGAAGCAAATTCGGGTTGACATTGATAGCTTAGTATATATGATCATCGGGAAATAAAAGATTGCATGATCTCAAAGAGCGAACCAGAATTTATTTCATGAGCATATATAATGTTAATGAGAGAATTGCTGAAAACTTAGCTTTTTGGTGCTCTTGACGTTGATGACGCGTAGGCCGGGATGCGGCGACGAGTAGGCCGCGACAGCAATTAAGCCGGACCGCGATGATGAGTAGGCCGCGACGACAAATTATGCCGGACCATCACGACATGTAGGCCACGACGGCAATTTAAGTCGGAACGCGATGATGTGTATGCCGGAAAGGCGTGCCGTCCGTGCCGTGTTGGCGAAGATGCCAAAACACGATAAAGCTGACGGCGGATCCGCCTAATCTGGCGGAAAAAAATTCAATCGTGAATGGTGATGATAATCATGCCGGAAAAGCATCAGGCCACTAGCAATTAAGCTAGAACGCGAAAAAACATCATGTCACATTGGCAATTAAGCCGGAACGCGAGATGGTTATGCCAAAAAGACGTCATGTTGCGTTAGCAATTAAGCAGGACACGACAATAATTATGCTTAAAAAACATCGTCCGCGTCGACAATTAAGCCGGAACGCGATGACGGGTAGGCAGGAACGCGACGACGGGTATGCCGAAAAGGCGTCTTGCCGCGTCAGCAATTAAGCTGGAAAGCGAGACTAATTACGCCGAAAAGACGTCTTGCTACGTCAGCAATTAAGCTGGAAAGCGAGACTAATTGCACCGAAAAGACGTCTTGCTACGTCAGCAATTAAGCTGGAACGCGAGAATAATTATGCCAAAAAGGCAGGTCTTGCGGTATCAGCAAAGCAGGAACGTGGCGTACGTGAGGATGAACTCGTCTAAACCGGAAAACATCAGTTTTGCCACGTTGCCGCTTAAGCCTTGTCGAGTAGACGACGGATAGGTCGCGACGGTAATTTAACCGTACCGCGGTGGCCATCAGGAGACGATCATCTTGAGCTTTTCCTCTTTTGACTGGTCTTCTTTCCTTTTCTTTAAAGCTTGCCGCAGCAAGCTAGGACCTCACGTGGCCTACTTGGAGAAATAATCTCTCTCTAGCTGGAGGAGTTCCTGCTAGCCGACCGGCCGGCCGGGACGTCCGCATGCAAGACAGCAAATCAACTGAACTTGGCTGTTGTCGACCTTGAAACTCAACGATTTGACGAACCTCCATGCAACTTCCATGAGGATTCCTGAAGGTGTGCAACTGAGGAGAAGTGGCGGCGGTGACTTGATCCATCTCCGCATAAAGCTATCACATTGGCGAAGAAGTTCCGGCTTCCAAGTCGCCTGGATCTCGTAGACCCGTTTGTCCGCGCGATGATAGGGCTGCCTTGCTTGCTGAAGATTGACTGTGTTGAATCAGATCTGCTGGCTAGATACGATCTAGAGACGTCACGTCGAAGTGGACATTTCACTAGATTCGATATAGCCGATCTGATCTGCAACGTGTCACTGGAAGAAATTTAGAAATTTCGCCGGCTCTGATTGACGAAGACGGCATTCAACACGTCAAATTGGATCAGCTGGCTGGATGAGTTCTGGCCGATGATGATGATGTCGATGAAGGATCCCGCCCGGATCGTCGCCTGTACGCCTCTCGCCCCACGGTGGGCACCAACTGTCGTGGTATTGTCGAATCTAGCCGGGATAGGGGTGCCATCCGGCTAGGTATACACGCCGACGGTAGAGAGAAGACGTGGGGGGAGGAACGTAGCGGGATTCCGGTGACGGGATTACACACAGTTTATTCAGCTTCGGATCACACGACGGTGGCGTGATCCTACGTGCTGCTATAAATCACTATAAGACAATATGAGCCGATTACAATGATGTGTGTATAGCCTAAGTGGCTTGGGTCTGAGATTCCGCCCTATGGCGTCCCGTAGGCCGGCTTATAAAGGCGGCCGGACCTAGGTCTTACAAGGAAAGTCTACCGGCATAAGGAAATAGGAGTCCTAGACTAATACGGCTTAGTTGTCTTCGTCTTGTACACCAAGTCGGATGGTTATTGGGCCTTCGTGTTGGCTCCTCCTTAGCCGGCTGGGCCTTGTCCTTGCGCTTCAGCATATTGGGTTGCCCGGTAAGCCAGCCGGCATTACCACCTGTGGGCCACCCTGGTATACTGGAATATGTACATGTCGATGAAGGATCCCGCCCGGATTGTCGCCTGTATGCCTCTCGCCCCACGGTGGGCGCCAACTGTCATGGTATTGTCAAATCTGGCTGGGATAGGGGTGCCATCCGGCTAGGTATACGCCGATGGTAGAGAGAATACATGGGGGAGGAACGTAGCGGGATTCCGGTGACGGGTTTACACACAGTTTACCCAGCTTCGGATCACACGACAGTGGCGTGATCCTACGTGTTGCTATAAATCACTATAAGGCAATATGAGCCGATTACAATGATGTTGTGTGTATAGCCTTGGTTGTATGAGGCTGTGGAGATTATGCCCTAAGGCTCCCGTAGGCCGGCTTATAAAGGTGGCCGGTCCTAGGGCTTACAAGGAAAGTCTACCGACTAAATTGGTCTGAAACCGGAGAGAGGTCACTCTTCGATCCTGATGTGATCAATGAGGCCGAGGAGGAAGTCCGTATCATTCAGGATAATCTCAAGATTGCTCAGTCCAGGCAAAAGAGCTAGTATGATAAGCATCATCAAGAGGTTCACAATGAAATTGGTGATAAGGCCTATCTTCGAGTCTCTCCTCTCCGAGGCGTTTGTCGCTTCGGGATCAAGGGCAAATTGGCACCTCGCTATGTTGGTCCTTTCACCGTCCTAGCCAAGCAAGGAGATCTCTCCTATCAACTCGAGCTACCCTCAAACTTCCCGGATGTACATGATGTGTTCCATGTGTCTCAACTCCATCGTTGCTTCAAAGATCCAATCCGTGGGGTTGATCATGAGGTGTTGGACATCCAGGAAGATTTGACTTACCGCGAGCATCCTATCTGCATCTTGGATGAACCAGAAAGGAAAACCCGCAACAAGACCATAAAGTTCCTCAAAATCTAATGGTCTAACCATTCCGAAGAAGAAGCGACTTGGGAGTGAGAAACTAGTCTTCGACAGGAATATCCCACCTTCTTCACTCAAGCCTAGAATCTCGAAACGAGATTCCTGTAAGGGGGTAGAATTGTAACAGCCCCAGCTTTGCAATGAAAAATACGAAGAATTTTTCCACTTTTTGCATTCTTGTTTGCATCATGGCATCCATATGGAATTGCTATTTCTAACTATCCACTTATGCAAGCAAATAAAATGGGGAAGCAAAACCTTCCCAAGCTTCCACACCATATGCAATTGCTTAACTTGGCAAACCAATCATTCTTGGACTTCCAAATTGTTTAGGAAGTTCCAAGTTTACATTTTATAACCAATGCTCAAAATCTAAATATTGCCAAATAAGAAATGAAATTGAGAATCCAAAATTGGTTCAATTCAAATCCTATTTTTGAAACCAAGCTAAATCTTTCCAAAAATTCAAACTAAAATTATGGGGAGCATCATTTTCATATTAGGAGCCTCCATGATTAATTTCATTATTTTTGGAAATGTTTAAGTGCTCCAAATAAATGCATTTTGCAATTTATCAAAAATGATCATATTGCAACAATATGAATAAATTTGAATCTAAACAATTTATTTTGGAACAACAAATTTTGTGAAGCTCCCTGATGACATGGGGAGCCCACATGAATTTTTGTAGATTTTATAAAAAGGTTTAGGTGCCTTAATTAAATCCCAAAAAGGGGCTGCTGGACCTTTTTGTAATTTATTAAAATGTGCTAGGGGGTTTTCACAAAAACTTCTTCTCTCTCCCTCACTCTGCCAGAAACGACACTGGCGCCATGCCGCCAGCCATGCCGCGCGCGCCATGCCGTCGTGCCCACACTCCGCGGCCCCCTCTCCGTGGTCAAGGACGCGAAGGAGGAAGTCCACGACACCTGCTCCTCACCTGCTCCTTCCCCTTGCTCTCTCCCTCTCTCCCCGTGCTCCTCCCGAGCTTCTCCATTTGCCGCCGTGGTGCCGAGCTCGCCGCCGTCATTCCGGTAATCTCCGCGCAGATCGAGGCCGACGGCCAGCTCCGCCTTGAGCTCCTCTCCCTCCTCGCCGACGGAGCCGTGCTGACAGGCCTCACACCCAACGAATCGAGCTGTTCCCTTTCCACTCCGGCCGCCGACCTCGCCATCGATTTTTGGCCACTGCCATTCCCGCCGTACCTCCCCGACCTTCCCCGCGTGTCCCTGGTGAGCATCGCGTCCCCTCTGGTCTTCTCCCGCGCCCCCTCTCCCTCTTCCGCCGTCGGTAACCGCACCTCACCGCTGTTTCCTGCCGGCACCGTGCGCTCGGCCTAGACACCAGCCCGGCCAGCCGAAGGCCGGATGTCTCGGGCAGGTGCCTGGCCTGGACACACCGATCTCGGCCGGAACGAGGCCGGCAGCCTCGGCCACCCTTCCGGCCTGCACGCCCAGCCTGGGCCGGCCAAAGGCAGGAGGCTTCGGGCCTCTGCCCGGCCTGGCCGGCATGAGGCCGGCCTGTCTGCCAAATTGTTTTTCCTTTTTGTAAATGAAAACAAATTTAAATAATTGATATCTTTTTAAATAATGCTTCAAATTTGACAAATCAAATATCAAATTGTGCAGAAAAACTAACTCTTCCTGTTAGGATAATTGAAATGATCTTTTGAGTTTATTCGCTTCCTGTTTGTTAAGAATTCCTAAAATGGTATAAATGATACCTAATTTGGGAAAAATCATAATTCGATAAATAATTAACCAAAATTTGTGAATAACATATCAAAGTGATCAACATGTCAAATACTAACAAACCATGCTAATATCACATCATGATCACAAATTTTCCTATGATGTTATTCTTTAATTGAGTAAAGGAATTAAATTCGAATAATTATTTAATTCACTATTTATTCATCGAAACTCGGAAAATTACAAATAAGGTACCGAAATGATCGAAAGAACAAAACCTACTTAATCCTGTCATGTTCATGCATATTTAAGCCACTTCTTTTGTAATGTAATAATTGATAAATAATGTGGTCACTAAAATAAATATGGGGTTGTTTCCAAATAATTGCACTAATTATTTGGAACTCCATTTAATTTTTTATATAAATTAAATGATGATATCTTTGCATAAAACTTGACATGTCACCGTGATTGTGCATTGCACCTTGTATTCGTGTGATATATTTTGTTCTTCTGTTATTATTTTGGGTATCGATAGATTCCGGAGTCGAGGTTAACCCTACCTACCCCGACGAGCAGTACTACACGCCCCGGCAGCAAGGCAAGAGATAACCTAACCTTCTTGGCATCTAGCATCCTACTGTTTTATAAACTTATTTTATCCACCATAATATTGCATTCGATTCTATGTCACTTTTGGTCAATACTATAGCATCCTATGAATGCATGTTTTTCCCCGAACCAATACATGTATCCCCTCCTATGAACCCTAGGTCTTATGTGTTGGCCGGAGATAAATTATGTAATTGTTGTATTCATATGCTTAGCTATGCTTGGCCATGCTTAGTTAAATGCTTTATTGTCCGGCGATTTAATTCCATGATATTGATGTTGATGGAATGTTCGGACATGGTGGTTATTGTTGGTACTTAATTAAATTGCTAAAAGGCTTGGATGAGTTGCCATCGGGGATGGTGTTTTGCCTCATTCTTGCCGCCTAGGCCGAGAGTGCTTTTAGCTAGACCAAGAACCGAGCGTGCTGCCATTGGTGGGGGTATGGGCTCCTTACTAACTGAATAACTTGTGC
Organism: Puccinellia tenuiflora; assembly: GCA_012064385.1. NCBI lineage: Eukaryota > Viridiplantae > Streptophyta > Magnoliopsida > Poales > Poaceae > Puccinellia > Puccinellia tenuiflora. The sequence continues at coordinate 926,382 of QRDG01000150.1, forward strand.
GGGCGTATCCAAGGGTCCTCTAGTTTGCTATTTCCATTTGCGTGTGTGTGTGTGAGCGGAAAAAGAAATGATGAGGATGGTGGTGTTTAGGACGTGGTGATGGGGGCAGGGGCTGAAATAGGCTAGGTAAACTTGTCCTGTCGCCACAGATGACTCTTGGATAGTCTCATGCGAGGTAAAGGTTTAACCGCACCCACTCGCCGGCCTTCCCCGGAAGAGGGCCAATTAGGTGAGCCGGACGGTACCAATGGGTAAATTAGTACACCACTGTAGGGTAAATCTTTTCGAAAAGCCGTGTCCACGGTTATGGACAAACTCTTGGGAAAGGCGGATTAGCTCATAGAGAACCTGAACCTAATTAATTAATTTGGCAGCTAAAGGTTGCACTTCAACGTGTGTTAAAAGATTCATTTCCTCGAGGGTGATTCGAGGGAGTGCATTGGTGGAGTTGAGAAATGGTTACAATGGGTTCGATGAGAACCAAAGTTGGAAGTCTACTCTCTTATCCCCTTTCAAAAAACATTCTGAGTAGACGATGCCATTGAGTCACTTATGTCTTTTATAAAGGAAACTTAGCTTTATGCAAAAATACCTACTATACAGCTTTAGAGCCTCCGTCATCATTGGGCCAATATCGCCCTACTAAACTTGCGAGTACGTCGTACTCAGTCTCTCTTTGTTGCTTTTATAACTTGTTTCAGAGGAGAACGACAACGAGCAGCCAGGTGGTTTCTTCCTGGACATCGACGAGTAGTTCGGGGTTCCCAGGTGGCAGCTTGGGATGTCGGAACAAGCTGGCTAGGTTGATGTTTATGTGTAGGCCTCATAGGCCATATATTTGGATCTTGTTGTACTAGACAACTAACTCGCTTCCTCCTGATGTATTGTTGGGTCTGTGACCCCTTTTGTGTGTAATTTGTATCTTTCTCATATATGAGTTGCGATATGATTTTGTGTCGTAGAGTTTGCAATGTGCCAGTTGTTCCACAAGTCTTGATCTCTGATTTATACATTGATAGCTATGCCAGTGTTTATGGCACGATCGGGAATGTGGCAAAACACCATCCCCAGATGGCAACTCATCCAAGCCTTTTAGCATTTTATTATTTAACACAAGTAACCATCATGTCCGAAACTTTCCATCAACATCATAATTATGGAAATAAATCACCGGACAATATAGCATTTGATTAAGCATGGATAAGCATAGCTAAGCATATGAACAACAGATATAAAGTTTCTCAGGCCAACACATCAACCTATGGTTAATAGGAAGGAAGACATGTAATGGTTTAGGGGATAATGCATATCATAGTATACTCTATATCTTGATCAAAAGTTGACATTGGAATCGAATGCAATATTATGGTGGAGAAAATACTTGCATAAACAATAGGATGCTATATGCCAAGAAGGTTAGGTTATCTCTTGCCTTGCTGACGGGGCGTGTAGTACGGATCGTCGGGGAAGGTAGGGGAACCCTCGACTCCGGAATCTATCGATACCCAAACAATAGCAGAAGAACAAATAAATAACATGAAGACAAGGTGCAATGCACAATCATGATGACATGTAAAGTTCATGCAACAATATCATCATTTAGATTAGCTATCAATATTAAATGGAGTGCCAAATAATTAGTGCAATTATTTGGAAGCAACCCCATATTTAACTTAGTGACCACATTGCTTATAAACTATTACATTACTAAGAAGTGGCTCAAATATGCATGAATATGACATGAAATGATAGGTATTATTCTTCTGATCGTTTTGGTACCTCGTTTGGAATTTCCGCTCCGGCACGACCGGGGCGGCATGCACGGTGACCACGGCGACGGCGAGCGCACGCACAGCAAGGAAAAAAGGGTTCTGGGGCGAGCTAGGAGAGGGATAAGAGGTCCAGGAGATCGGTGAGCTCACCCTAGGTGCGTGCGGGTGCTCGGAGAAGACGGAGGAGGTCGGAGACGACGGCGAGGTGCGCGGTACGGCAGCGGCTCGACAGCGGCCAGAGGTGGAGGGAAGTGGACGGCGAAGACGATTTGCGCGACCCCGGGACGATTCCGTCGGCGTGGAGGAAGCTGACGGCGAGGCGGAGCGGATGGCAGTCTCGATCTGGACGGGGAGATCGGAATCGACGGCATGGTGCTCGGTGGGCGGCGGCAAAGGTGGCTAGGTCATGCTCGGGAGAGAGAAAAGAGAGAGGGGAGAGAAGGGGAGCAGGTGGGGGAAGAGAGAGAGCGGCAGGTGCGGCGTCGGGGTGGCCCTTAGCCGCGGCAGGGGGGCACGGCGCGTGGGGCAGGGGGAGAGCACGTCGGCGGCATGGCGGCAGTGTCCTCCCTGTCGCCACAGTGAAAGACGAAAGTTTTGCGAAACACCCCCTGGCTGTAAAGATCTTTAATTGCAAAAAGGTCCAGCAGGTTTTTAATGATTTAATTGAGGCATTAACCCATTTTCTAAAATTCTGCAAAAATTCAAATAGGCTTCCCATATCATTTAGAAGCTCCACAAAAATTGGTGCTCCAAAATAAAATGTTTTGTACAACATTTGTTCACAGGGTTTAAATATGGTCAAATTGATAATTTCCAAAATGGATTTACTTGGAGTACTTAAGCATCTTCAAAAATAATGAAAATATTCATGGGGGCTCCCAATATATTAATGAAGCTCCCCATAATTTGATTTTGAATTTCTAGAAAGTTTAACTTGGTTTCAAAAAAATAGGATTTGAATTGAACCAATTTCGAATTCTCAAATTTATTTCTTGCTTGTTAAGAATTTGCTTTTACCAAATAATTATAACATGTACACTCGGAACTTCTTGGAAAATTTGGAAGTTCAAATTTATTTGTTTGCTAAGTTGAGCAAGAGCATTTAGTTTGGAGGTTTTGGAAGTTTTTGCTTCCCCTTTTAATGTTGCCAATTGTTGCTTGTTAGAGATAGCAAAATTCAAATGCATGCCATGATACAAAACATGAGATGAAAAAGTGGAAAAATTATTCATATTTTTCAGTATCAAACTGGGGCTGTTACATTTATCGAACCAGTAGGACTTTGAAATCAACAACGAGGTGAATGTTGAAGATCTCTGGTGCTTGACCTTCAACAGACGTGGACCTGCACACACTCAACCAAAATACTTTGCCCCCAACGGCGGAAAGGTTGTCAATCTTTCCGGTCTCGCAGAAAACAAAGCGGTTAATTGTATGATGAAATAGATGAAATATGAAAAGTGACCAGAGGAGTAATGATGATTAAAAACAAGTAAATGAGGTTGTAAACAATGTAAAAAGATGGACCGGGGGCCATGGGTTCACTAGTGGAGTCTCTCAAGTAATAAAATATGCATGTGATGGGTGAACGAATTACAGCTAGGAAATTGACAAGATCATGACACAAACCCAATTTAGCTATGACAAAAAAGGACATGATAATATTTATGGAGGCATCACGACAAGGAACAAAGACCGTTGAGTCCAACTGTGTCTTTGTCTAAAAAGTCCACCGTGGGATCGCTATCCAGCCTGTCACCCAATGGTATTAAGTTGCAAGCAACAGACAATTGCATTAAGTAAAGTGCATGAAGTGAGCAATACTAATATCAAAAGAGACATTAACACCGCTGTTTTACCCTTAGTAGCAAGAGCACACCCTCGCCCTTAGACGTTTCTGTCACTCGTGCCTAGGAACAAAAGGGGGCACTATCTAGCATAAATACCTCTCTTGGAGATACACACAATCACTTGGCCAAAGTAACTACGCACATTGGAGAGCATGCAAGAACATAAATTACTCATATAAGAATCATGCACAATCTGAACATAACTTCATAATCCATCGGATCCCAGCAAACACATCACATAGCATTACAATAATCGATCTTGATCATGTTAGGCAGCTCACAAGATCATAAGACATGAAGCACAAGAGAGAGAGACTACCAACTAGCTACTGCCATGGACCCGTAGTCCAAGGTGAGACTACTCACAAATCATCCCGGAGGAAGGCATGACGATGAAGAGCCCTCCGGGATCGATCTCCCCTCCGGCAGAGTGCCGGGATCAGCTTCAGATTGGACCCTGAACTAGGGTTTTCGGTGACGGCGTGTCGGGGTCGAGTTTCTGGAAAATAATGGCCTCCTCGACGTTTTTAGGGTAAAAGGCAATTTATAGGCGTCGGAGGGCGTCAAGGCGAGGTCCCAGGGGCAGGTGCGGGCCCCACCCATGGGTCCACCTTGACCCGCGGCAGGGGGCGCACCTGCCCTGTGGGCCTGCCCTCCATCTCTCCTTTGGTCTGGTACTTCGTCGTGGCAAATAAAAATTCCCCGTAAATTTCCAGCGCGATTCGAGAATATTTCTAGAAGTAAATTTCTGAAACAAAAAGACAGCAAAAACAGGGAACTGACACTGGGCATCTTGTCAATAGGTTAGTCCGACAAAATGCATAAAAATGATATAATTGACAGTAAAAACATGTGACAATATCACAAAACTAGCATGGATCACTCAAAAATTATAGATACGTTTGAGACGTATCAGGTGTGTGCCCCAAAAACGTTGTAAAGGCTCCGGATTCCGCCTTGAAGGATTCCGACAGTGGAAGGTGAACCAAACCCTCGGGTGCGGTTCATCGGAGAATAGGGTGAGGCCTTTGTGGCATCTTGAGTAGGCCTCTTGTGGCGAGCTCACACCCCTCCAACGAGACGTACTCCCTTAACAAGGAGGAACTCGGAAATACATCCTTGTCTCCGCGTGCTTCTACTTTCGGTTATCTCTTTCCCTTAGTTGTCTTTACTTGTATCGTATTAATTGCCTAGTTGCTTTAGTTTGCTCTTAATATAGGTAAATTCACTATAGTTGCATATCTAGAGAATTTACCTTTATGTTAAGCTTAAAATCGAAAAAGAATTAAAAATTGGTGTAGCACCTATTCACCCCCCCCCCCTCTAGGTGCCCATACGATCCTTTCACCTTTGTGGTGAGGTTCATCGGAAATAGGGTGAGGCCTTTGTGGCGTTGAGTGGGCCTTTGTGGCATGCTCACACCCCTCCAAATGAGACGTACTCCCCTCAAAAGGAGGAACTTGGGAATACATCTTTGTCTCCGCGTGCTTCACTTTCGGTTACTTCTATCCTTACTTGTCTTTACTTGTATCTTGCGTAGATCTAGTGCTTGCTTGTCATATAGGTAAATTCGCCATAGTTGCATATCTAGAGAATTTACCTTTTGTGTCAAGCCTAAATTGAAAAGGTATTAAAATTTGGTGTAGCACCTATTCACCCCCCCCCCCCATCTAGGTGCCCATAGGATCCTTTCATATGCCTCTCATGATAACTCTCCGGAACACCTCCGATTCACATAGGAGTTGTTCCTTAGACATCGGAATCACTCCGATCACTTCTCATAACCACTACGACTACATACACTCTCAATAAAAGATTGACACTGCTTAAGCGTGTGACCCGGAAGGTTTGGTAACACATAGTCATGTCCGGAGTACTTACCGAAGAATAACCAACAGCGGAAACATGGACGCCCGTGATGGCTCCTATGCATTCATGAATAAATAACAAAGAACCTTTTGTGCGTTTCTCATTACGCCTATCCCCTTACGTACACGATACCAATGACATCACGAGGTGAGACAATGTGTTCCATGTGATCAAACCATTTGATCACTACACATATAAACTTGTATCAATATCATTCTCTTTTTCTCATACGTATCTCCGATGTCCTTGTGATGAATCACACTGTGTATGGCCAGATGATTGGTTGACAAAGGTAATACTCAGAGCGCCCAGAGGATGAATCTTTTCTTCGTTTGGAGGAGTAAGTACCATTCATGAACGATCTCCGTTCCATTACACGCTTTAGGTTATACCTTAAAAGTCACCATTATGATCCCTGTTACGGTGGATGGTTGATGACAATCAAAGCATAACTGTCAAGTGTGCGGTCACTAGATGTTCTCATGGTATAGGGACATAGCTAACGAAAACTCCATACTCTCTTTGCTAAAACATTATCAATAATTGTCTCTTAGCAATGATCGTATAATTGGGTCACTTTAGTACTATTTTATTCCAACAATATACTTTTATGGCTGTTTGACTTATACAAAGTCCATGATCAGGAAAACATGATCATCCAACAACAAGATAAGCTAATCTTAGAGACAAGACTAGGAACACTTTGTTTTGTTCATATCTCTACACGTGCTTGTAGGTTTCCTTTGAATAATCACTATTCAATTACCGCAGCAGTTATAGCATAAAGATATAAACATTAATAATGAACTTCGGAGGTAAATAATAACTAACATTATTGTCTCCAGGGCATACATCCAACAATTTTAACCATAGACTTCATCGTTTCCAAGGTTGTACGACATGCTCATACTCGAATTATTTAAAATTCATAATTCAATTTCCCAATTATGTAATTTTAGCAAAAGAATAGTACTTTTCTATAAAATCATCTTTACATTTTGTCAAAAAATCAATTCTATTCCTAGGAAAAGATAGCAACCATTTTTTTTAGCTCTAACTCTTAATGGAAAAGGAAAAGCTTTAGTTTAATAATGTCACCTCTATATCTTTATATTTTTCCATATCACATAATTTAACAAAATTATTCAAGTTAGAGATAGCATCTTCATTGTAGGAACCAGAAAATTGTTTTTTCATAACAAGGTTGAGCGGAGCAGGACTTATTTCATATAATTTCCGCCTTAGTGCGGGTGTAGCAATAAATGTGCATATAAAATAATTATTATTGGTACGTGTTAAGTCGTAGAGTTTGGTATTTTTTAGCAGAAGTAGACATAATAGCAAGGTAAGACAAAAAAATCTAGGTGTTGTAATTTATATACCTCAGATTTTGATCGATCTCCATAAGTGACGGTTACTTGATTTAGATTTGGTCTCAACTCCATCATTATATCCTTGCTTCTGGTCATATGAATTGTGCAAATGAGGGGGAAATGGAAAAACGCTTGGTGAAGATGTAGATCTTGGCCTTCTCCTTCAATCCTCCAAAGATAAACGAGTTTGGGTGGAGGAATTGGCAGATCTAAGGATTTTATCTTGCAAGAGATTAGGGTTCTTCAATTCTGGTCGAGTTACCTCTCTCCAAGGTAGGAGAAAGGTATTTATACCCATCTTTGATTTCTAGCCATTGCACACTGCTTACACCGGAGACTCTGCTGTAAGTGCACCAGAGACTCCGGTGTGGATCGGAGACTCCGGCCCAACTTCGGTTTTCCTCTGGACAGGGGTCCAGTGCTGCTCGACTCTTTGGTCTTCATGGGTAGACCGGAGACTCCGGTCTGTAGTGGCCGGAGACTCCGCCCTAGCCAGAGACTTCGCAGGTCCTCCGGAAACTTGGTGCCGATGAAGGCATACCGGAGACTCCAGTCACCAGAGGCCGGAGACACTCTGGTGCCCCTCCGGACTGGTATCCAGTACCACGACACTTCCTTGGCACAGGGCAGGGAAATTCTAAGACCGGAGACACCGGTCCTGGCAGACCAGAGACTCCGTTCCTGGAGTTTCCTGCAACATTGATTCCTTGCCTTTTTCTTCCTTTTTGGTGGATGCAGCTTATAAGCATAAATTAGCTAAAAACCTGCAACACTATACTTCACATTAAATGTCACTAGTGTTGTTAACTAACACACAAAACCAACTAGGGATAGGAAATGTTCTTTCAGCATATAATGCTGGTGAGAGTCCGATAACATTTCAGAGAGTTATCAAAGGACATGATATGTCCTGGGGTGTCGGGAATATGTTTCTCACATCAGTGGATAGAATCGATGATTTTATCTAAAGGGTATATAGGGTTCCGGTCGCGTTTCGGAGAAAACCCGGGAAAGGGGGAGTGCCGGAAGGGGCACTGGGCACCAAGGGTTGTGCCACACCCATAGGTGGGGCCGGTCAGCATGGGGCCCAGGGCCACCTAGGCCGGTCGCACCTCTCTCAAGAATTCCATTTAATTGATTTATGTATTTATGGAAATTAATTAATTAAAAGGAAAAAAGGAAAAGAAAACAGGGGGGAGGACTCCTAGTCCCACCCGATTGCGTCTAGGGCCGGACGGCCCTAGGAGGTGTGGCGCAAGGGGGGGGGGGGCTTGCCTCCCCTCCCAAGGCAAGTCCCTCCCCCTCCACCTATATATACCCCCTCCCCTCCATGGGGAGAAACACACAATCGCCTGTTAATCTAAATAGGTTTTGAGGGTACCTATCCTATTAGATCTAAGTCTAATTCCCTACATCTCAAGTGTTGAGAAATTCTCTAGTCTCATATAGATCTAATCTAGTTGATTAGATCTACCACTTTACCTATGCCGAAAGGCTGGTCTCTCATCGTCGGCGCTGATCCCTGGACATCAGAGCACTGACGGATTCGCGCAAGTGCATGCGTGGATACTAGAAGAGGGATTACGATTGTGATCCTTAACGAGGAGTCGGCGACGTTCTCACCTCCAAGCTTGGACGTGAGAATGTTTAACAGGCTTCACCGACAAACGCCAACTTCCGCTATAGTGTTTGTAAGTACTAGAACGTACCCATTGCATGGATCATATCTTCATAGTAGATCTTGGTTAACGGTTGTGTAAGACGGATTTTTTAAAATTCATGCATGCAACCCCACAGAGGTATCAGAGCGATCTATGCGTAGATGTGATTTGATCTAGAGCAGGAGTTTGTGCGGGCATAAGCATGTTGGAATTTTTCCGATATGCGGATTATTTTTGTTGCTTCCCAATAAAACATAAAGTTTTGTTTTCGATGGCATAGTAAGATTTTTACAAACTTCTATCAATCTGAAGACCTTCGAGTTGCTCTTAGCATATCTCGTTGTTCGTCTGAAGAAGTGCTTCGGTAGCTTTGGGTCTTGCTATAGTCGGGATCGTGAACAATATGGTGGAAAGGGCAATGGTTGAATCCACACGAGGGTGATGCATTTATGGCTACAATGGTGTAGCGAATAATCATCGGTGGTTGCCCCAATAGGATGGCAGGATGTAGTGAGCGGTAGTTTTTCCCTTAGTTAAGAACCAAGGTTATCAAACCTGTATGACTCTGCAATCAACAACGAGGTACTCAACGGCGAACTCTCGCGCTTGATCGTCGTCAAGTGTGGACCTGCACACACTCAGACAAATTACTTTGCCCCCAACGGCAGGAAGGTTGTCAATCTTCCTGGTCTGCTGAAAACAAAGGATTGAATCTTATAGTGAAAAAAAGAACAATTATGGAAATGGACCGGCGAGTAAGTGATGGTGGAAAGCGTGTAAATGGTGTTGTAATCAATGGAAAGAGATGGATCAGGGGCCATGGGTTCACTAGTGGTGTCTCTCCAGAAGATAAAATGCACACATGATTGGTAAACAAATTACAACTAAGCAATTAACAAAAAATTAACATAAACTTAATCTAGCTATGACATAGATAATTCATATGTGATAGTCATGTAGGCATCACGTCAAACATATTTAGGCCGCTATCCAACTACATCTATGACTAATCATCCACCTAGGGATCGCTATCCAGCATGTCACCCATCGGTATTAAGTTGCAAGCAACACACAAAAGCATTAAGCACAGTACATGATGTAAGAAATATTTATAATCACGAAGACATAAACACCGTTGTTTTATCGTTAGTAGCAATAGCACACCATCGGCCTTGCACATTTCTGTCACTCGAGCGCTAGCACATAAGGGGGCATGAACCTATCATCTAGCATAAATACTCCCTCTTGGAGATACAAGTGATAACTTGGCCAAAGTAACCACACACATCGGAGAGCATGCAAGAACTTAAATAACACATAAAGAAAGCATGAATAATCTGATCATAACTTCACAATTCATCGGATCTCAGGAAATACATAATATAGCATTACAATAGTTAATCTTGATCATGTTAGGCAGCTCACAAGATCGTAAATATGAAGGCACAAGGGAGAGAGACAACCATCTAGCTACTGCCATGGACCCATAGTAGAAGGTGGAAGTACTCACAAATCATCCCGGAGGAAGGCATGTCGATGAAGAGCCCTCCGAGATTGATCTCCCGTCCGGCTGGGTGCCGAGAACAGCTTCAGAACCCTCCCGAATTAGGGTTCGAGATGGCGGTTTCGGGATAGTTTCGTGGAAAATAATGGTTGCCTCGATGATTTTAGATCAGATGTGATTTTATAGGCGTCGAAGCGGGCCGAGGGGGTGCACAGGGAGCAGGGGCGGGTCCCACCCACGGGTGGACCCTGGCTCGCGATTGCAGGCCGCCCCTGGCCACTCGTGGCCCCCCGAGGTCGTCCTCCGGACCCCGTCTTCGTCTTGGCACAAAAATAATTCCCATAAATTTTCGTCCAATTCCGAGGATATTTTCTTAAGTGGATTTTCTGAAATTCAAAATAGCAGAAAACAGGGAATTGGCACTGAGCATCTTGTCAATAGGTTAGTCAAATAAAATGCCTCAAAATGATATAATATGATAGTAAAAACATATGGTATTGATATAAAACAAGCATGGAATAATCAAAAAATATGGATACGTTGGAGACGTATCATCATCCCCAAGCAGAATTCCTGCTCGTCCTCGAGTAGGTAAATGACAAAATAGATAACTTTTGAGGTGACATGCTACCAACACAGTCTTGATCAAGATAGTAATGTAAAACACATGATGTAATAAGGTGATCCAAAACAATTGTCTATAGTTGGTATACGGCAAAAAATGAGTAACCAAGTTGCATTATCTAAGCAAAACCTTTCATGAATAGTACTTTGGAGACATGAAAGCTTAAAGATTGACATAACCTAAAAGTTCTCAAGGTAATATTTTCTTGTCAAAAGTATTTTAAGTCAACACAAAGGAAGATGCAAGTTTCAGCATTGCTTCAACTATCAACATGCTTATCTCATGGATAAAGTCAACATAAAGAATCATGATTAAGAATAAAGATATAATATAATCAACTACACCCAGGGTTAGTGTTACAAGTTTGCTTTGAGTAGATGGAGATAGAAAGGAAAACTGACTCAACATGAATAGTAACAGAAAGGCCCTTCGCAGAGGGAAGCAGGGATTAGTCATGTGCTAGAGCCTTTTAAATTTATAAAGAACAAGAATAAAACAATTTTGAGAGGTGTATGCTTTCCTCAACAAATCTTTAGCAGAAAAATCTGTTAGTCACCCATGCCAAGCAAAGCTTTTAGACTTTTGAGAGTGGCTAAGTAATTAGAGGAATGATAACACTCCCCGTTCTCCATTTGTTCCACTAGCCATAGGTTACCGATTTGTCGAATATTATGTGTGAAGGAGATGTAGTGGGTTATATTTATATTTCCATGAGACACGGGATCGATCTCTTGCCAGCTCTCTTGCAAATTTAAATGAGCATAGATTCCATACTCATCAGGTGAAAGAGGGGGAAATGACTCTGCTTGACATAGGGTATAAGAAACTTCTCTACTATATTGATGACGTAGTTTATGGAGTTGGGTGGTGCCCCAAGCAAAGGCCTGGATGTAGCAAGTAGCAGTTTTCCCTCAGAGAAGAACCAAGGTTTAATCGAACCAGTAGGACTTTGAAATCAACAACGAGGTGCACGACAACGATCTCTGGCGCTTAATCATCAACGAGCGTTGACCTGCACACACTCAAACAATTACTTTGCCCCCTGATATCCCACGAGTATAGGGGATCGCAATAGTCTTCGTGGGTAGTAGGACCCAATTTATTGATTCAACACAAGGGGAGCCAAACAATTATTAGAGGTCTTCGCAGCTGAGTTGTCAATTCAGCAACACCTGGAGTTGTGCAAGTAACACAAGAGGGGTGAAAGTAGCAGTGATTTGAGAACAATAGTAACAGTAACGCGAAAGCAATGATGGTTAAAAATGGACCGGGGTTCATAATTTCACTAGAGGTAACTCTCTTAAGCAAATAATCATGCATTGGGTGAACAAATTACAGTTGGGCAATTGACGGAATTGCACTAATTAATTATGACAAAGCATTCAAGTCTATGAATCATACGTAGGCATGTGTTCCGTATATAGTTGTATCTACTCGCAATGAGAATTTGCACAACATCTTTTGTCCTACCATCCGGTTTCTGCCGGGCCAATTAAGGAACGTATGGTAATTAAGGTGCTCCTTTTAATAGAGCACCGGAGCAAAGCATTAAATATTAAGTCAACACATGTAATCCTCAAGTTACTACCCATCCCCATTGATGTCCACGTTTATGTCACTCGCGGTCACCGGTTCCGGACTAGTAACAGGTGCATACAACTTGTAGGTACGATCTAAGCAACAATTATATTCATGCAAACATAACGAGCCCAAATCTAAGATCATGCCACTTGTGCACTAATGACAAGCCTTAAGCATAACAACATTGCAGCAACAAAATTTCATAAACATAAATAATCTGATCATAACGTGACAATCCATCGGATCCCAACAAACACAACGCATATTACATCGGATTGATCTTGATCATGTAGGGCAGCTCATGAGAACATGGTATTGAACAACAAGGGGGGAGAGTACCAACTAGTTATTGCTACAAACCCGTAGTCCATGGGGGGACTACTCACAACTCATCCTGGAGGCAGCGGTGGCGGTGAAGATGGCTCCGGGGGCCAATCCCCGTCCCGGCAGGGTGCCGGAACAGGATCAATCTGGCCCCCGAAACTTGTCAGCGATGGCGGCGGAGCTCTGTATCGTATTTGGGAAAATCCTTCGGGGTTCGAGTTTTTTCATCGGGAGCAATTTATAGGCCAAAGGGCGTCGTGAGGGGGTCTCCGAGGGGCAGCCGAGGGTGGTGGCCGCGACCCCCCTTAGACCCACGGGTGGGACCCGCCCCTAGGCTGTGGGTCCCTCCCGGGGTCTCCCTTCTGGCTCCGGTCCTCATTTCCTCAATAAAAAATTGTTGTAAATTTTCGTCCAATTCCGAGAATATTTCCAGAAGTAACTTTCTGCAACAAAAATAGGGAACTGGCACTGGGCATCTTGTCAATACTTTAGTCCAATAAAATGTCTCAAAATGATATAACATGATAGTAGAAACATGTGATAATGGCAAAAAACAAGCATGGATCAATCAAAAATTATAGATACGTTTGACACGTATCACCCCCAACGGCAGGAAGGTTGTCAATCTTCTCGGTCTGCTGAAAACAAAGCGGTTAAATGTATAGTGTAGTGAATGAAATTATGGAAACGGACCAGCGAGAAAGTAAATATGAAAAGCCAGTGAACGGTGTTGTATTCAATGTAAAAACGTGGATCAGGGGCCATGGGTTCACTAGTGGTGTCTCTCTAGTAAATAAATACTCATATGATGGGTAAACAAATTACAATTGGACAATTGACAAGATTATGACACAAACTTAATCTAGTTATATCAAAGTGTTCATGGTAATATTCATGTAGGCATCACAACAATTAACAAAGACCGTTGGATCCAACTGCATCTTTGTCTAAAAAGTCCACCGTGGGATCGCTATCCAGCATGTCACCCAATGGTATTAAGTTGCAAGCAACAGACAATTGCATTAAGAATAAAGTATGATGTAAGCAATATTTATGATCAAGTAGATATAAACACCGCTGTTTTACCCCTAGTCGTTACAGCACACCCTCGTCCTCAGACGTTTCTGTCACTCATGCCAAGGCACAAGAGGGGGCATGAACCAACTATCTAGCATAAATACTCTCTCTTGGAGATACAATAAATCACTTGGCCAAAGTAACTACACACATCGAAGAGCATGCAAGAACATAAATTAACATATAAGAACAAAGCACAATCTGATCATAACTTCATAATCCATCGGATCCCAACAAACACATCATATAACATTATAATAGTCGATCTTGATCATGATAGGCAGCTCACAAGATCATAAACATGAAGCACAAGGGAGAGAGACAACCATCTAGCTACTACCATGGACCCGTAGTCCAAGGTGCAACTACTTACGCATCATCCCGGCAGAAGGCATGGCGATGTAGAGCCCTCCGGTATCGATCTCCCCTCCGACAGCATCCCGAGAACAACTTCAGAATCTCCCCGAATTAGGTTTCAAGGTGGCGGCGGCTTCGGGGTGGAGTTCGTGTAAAATAATCACCGCCCTTTCGTTTTTAGGGCAAATAGCAATTTATAAGCGTCGAGGGGGGGCGAGGCGGTGCCCAGAGGGCAGGGGCGGGCCCCAGGCGCGGGTCCGTGTGGGGCCGTGGCTAGGGGTCGCCCCTGGCCTCTGTGCGGACCCTCCAGGTCCCCTTTGGTCCAGGTCTTCCCTCTGACGTATAAAAATTCTACGTAAATTTTTGTGCAATTCCGAGATATTTCCAGAAGTAGATTTTTTGAAATGGAAAAAAGCAAAAAAACAAGGAACTGGCACTGGCATCTTGTCAATAGGTTAGTCCAATAAAATGCCTAAAAATGATATAATAAGATAGTAAAAACATGTGATAATGACACAAAAAAAGCATGGATCAAAAAAAATTATAGATACGTTTGACACGTATCATATATCCTCATGAGCTAAAAACAAATGCACAAAAAGGAATATTTTGAAGGTTTAAAGGTAGCACATGACAAATTTACATGGAATGGCATGAAGTACCATGTATGGGTAGGTATGGTGGACACTGCTGGAAAGATATTTGGCTCAATGGTTTGGGTGCAAAAGCAATATTTCCGCTCAGTACATAGTTTTTGGGCTAGCAAAAAGATATCAAAGCAAACAAGTAACAATAACCGGTACAAGAATAACTATACGACATACATTAAGCATACACACAAAACTCCACACTGCCTTCCTTGTTAACCAAACAGTCATTTGATGAAAATACTTGACTATTGAACTGACAAGTATGAAAAACTGTATGAATTCAAGCTTTAACGATAGTTCATAACTAATGAGCTTTAACTTAAATAACCAGCAAGTTCAAACATTAGTTTACTTAATACCTCAAAATGATTGAAAAGTATCAAGTTACCCAAACATGAAGATCTAAAAGACTATGTAGCTTTGATTTCTTTATATCACTACAACACATGCACGACATTCTTTTGTTCTAAATGAAGCACAAGACCTGAAAACTCCCACACAAGATAACTAGGATCCAACATTCCAACGGACCAACAAACAAACAAAAACAAAGTGACGCTCAAGAATAGCACATAATATGTAAAGTGATAAAAACATAGTTTCAACGGAGATGACCTGATGGTTGCCGATGAAGAAGAGGGGATGCCCAAGGCATCCCCAAGCTTAGAGGCTTGAGTATTCTTTGAATATCCAGGGGGGATGCCATGGTGGTATCCCCAAGCTTATGCTTTTTTCCATTCTTCAACTTCTTTCATCAACCTCTCTCGTGGAACTTAAAAACTTCCCCCACCCCCCCCCCCCCCACACACAAAACTTCTCATAAACTGATTAGAGGGGTTAATACTCATTAAATAAAATCCACTTTGGTTCTGTAAAGACACACTGCAAAAACTTGATTCAACATTATCTACTGTTACTAATCCTTATTGTGGCACTTCCTCCTAAAAGTGCCAAAAGTAACGCTCGTAAAGAGGCAATGCAAATAAAGACAGAATCTGTCAAAACCAGAACAATCTGTAAAGATCGAACTAAACGAGGCATTTGTGTTGCTCAAATCAGAAAACTCAAAACTAATGAAAGATAGATAAAAGTATAAGGCTTCCTGTATAAATTTTGCAGAAAAAAAATCAAGTCCTGACGATTTTAAAGATTTTCCACAGTAAGGCGCACATAATCTGTTTCTGGACAACAAATCAAAACTTCGCACTTTCAATGTATTAGAGGCTACTTCTTGGCATAAAAACCAAAAAATAAATATAAAATGTTGATTTTACAGAAGCAACAACATCCATGACTCAAAAACTGAAAGAAAATAAAAATTGAGTTTACTCCCAACAAGCGCTATTCTTTAACGCCTTTAGCTAGGCGCAGTGCAAAATATCAAGTCTTTTCAAAATCAAGATCATTGTCATCATCAAAAATAGTCTTACCTTCTTTAGTATCCTCAGTAGGATTCTCACATAAACAATCAACTTTAGATATATAGGGTTGAGAGCCTTCCCTTTCCTTCTTTTTCGGCTTGCTTGCTTTATCAAAAAGATTTTTAGGTGACATCCAAGCAAAATTATCCATCAAAGCCTCGGCTATCCCTAAAAGTTTGAAGGGTATAGCAATGCAAGCATCTTCTTTCTTTTCAGTAGTGCGAGTGTACTTTCTCAAATTTTCATCTCTAACATCCAAAGAATAATGAATATTAGGATACATGCCAAGGCAACCATAACGAGCAAATATTTTTCTAGCTTCTTTAACAATATCATTAAATTCATGGAGTAGGATGTCTAACACATAATCTTTTTCTTTCCCTTTTTCCATGCTATCAAGTTTAAGAAACATTTGCTGTAATATGGGGTTGAGGTTCACAAACCTATGCTCAAGTCGAGCCACCAAACAAGATATTGCAGAATCATAATTGTTGGTTAACTCAACTACAGGCCTTTTTTCATGAGTAAAAAGTTTGCTAGCAAAAGTGAGGAATTCTTCAATATTATCTTTTTCAATAATTTCCTCACTTCCCACATTAATTTCTTTCATCATAAACTTAGGAGGAAACATAATTACTAAGCAGGAAATAAAACTAACCAAAACAGGATAAAAGGCTACACTATTTTTTTGTGTGTTTTTTATTTGTAAAGAGAGCAAACAAGTAAAACAATAACATAAGTAAGAAAGACAAAAACAAAGTAAAGAGAATGAGAGTGTGAGACTCCCCTTGCTGTATCTCCAAAGTCCTCGGCAACAACGCCAGAAAAAATCCTTGATGGCTACAATGGTGTAGCGAATAATCGTCGGTGGTTGCCCCAAGAGGAAGGTAGGATGTAGCGAGCAGTAATTTTTTCCTCCGTTAAGAAACAAGGTTATCAAACTAGTAGGACTCTACAATCAACAACGAGGTACTCAACGACGATCTCTAGCGCTTGATCATCATCAAGTGTGGACCTACACACACTCAAACGAATTACTTTGCCCTCAATGGCAGGAATGTTGTCAATCTTCCTGGTCTGATAAAAACAAAGGATTAAATCTTATAGTGGAAAAATAACAATAATGGAAACAGACCAGCGAGCAAGTGATGGTGAAAAGCCTATATACAGTGTTGTAATTAATGGAAAAAAGATGTACTAGGGGCCATGGGTTCACTAGTGGTGTCTCTCCAGAAGATAAAATGCACACATGATGGGTAAACAAATTAGAGCTGAGCAATTGACAAAATTGTAACACAAACTTAATCTAGCTATGACATAGATAATTCATATGGGATATTCATGTAGGCATCACATCAAACATATATAGACCGCTATCCAAACTAATCATCCACCTAGGGATCGCTATCCAGCATGTCACCCATTGGTATTAAGTTGCAAACAACAGACAAAAGCATTAAGCATAGTACATGATGTAAGTAATATTCGTAATCATGAAGACATAAACACCGTGGGTTGCACTCCCGTGGGCTCGGGCCTGGTAAGCTAACTGAACCAAGGTTATCGAACCAGTAGGACTCAAAGGTCTCCAGCAAGGTGCTTAGAGGCGCGAACCTACACACAACCAAACAATTTACTTTGCCCCAACGGCAGGAAGGTTGTCAAGCTTCCCGGTCTGCTGAAAACGAAGTGATTAAATCTTATAGTGGGAAAGAGCAATTTATAAAAATGGACCAGTGAACAAGCGCATGGTGGAAAGCAAGTAAATGATGTTGTAATCAATGTAAAAAGATGGACCGGGGGCCATAGGTTCACTAGTGGTGTATCTCTTGAAGATAAAACGCAAACATGATGGGTAAACAAATTATTGTTGGGCAATTGACAAAATTGTGGCGCAAACTTAATCTAGCTATAACAATAGAGATCAAGGTAATATTCATGTAGGAATCACGTAAAACAAACATAGACCATAATCCAATTGCATCTATGACTAAAAATCCACCTAGGGATCGCTATCCAGCATGTCACCCATAGGTATTAAGTTGTAAGCAACAGACAATTGCATTAAGCACAGTACATGATGTAAGCAATATTCATGATCACGAAGACACAAACACCAATGTTTTACCTTAGTAGCAACAACACAACCTCGTCCTTAGACGTTTCTGTCACTCGTACCCAGGCACAGAGGGGGCATGAACCAACTATCTAGCATAAATACCCTCTTTTGGAGATACAAATAATCACTTGGCCAAAGTAACCACACACACATCGGAGAGCATGCAAGAACATAAATAGAACACATAGCGATGGAGGAACTGGCAATGGGCATCTTATCAATAGGTTAGTACAATAAAATGCCTCAAAATGATAAATAAAGATGGTTGAAACATATAATAATGACATAAAACAAGAGTGGGTCAATCAAAAATTATAAATATGTTTGATGCGTATCAAGCGAGGGGAGGGTTGCACTTGGAGAGCTAGAGGTTTTATTAGGCCCGTCTGACAAGACTGTCACTATTGGGCCGCAACTGGGTGCCTTTTTTTGTCCATAGCCTTCATAACGCTGTTTGTGTTCATGCCGCTCCCAAAGATAATAGAACCCGTGTGTTAAAAAAATAATTAGTTAGGAAACAGATTGAGCAATGATACTTAGAGCAAGTCTAATAGAGTCTAGTCAGCCGGCTACAAGGTTTGCCACGTCAGAAAAATCCTAGGCTGAAGATAGAGACATCAAGCAAGAGGGTGGAGCAGGCGCTACTATTGTTATCGGGCTGCAGCGCATGCCACGAGGCAGAGCACCTGGTTTGCACCCTGTGTGCTAGCTATAGCTTTTTGTCTTCCAATCCGACGCGTCTTCGAAATGCAGAATCAATATTTAAATAATTAATGGGGCAAAGCTAAGAGCTAGCCTAAGCTTGACCACTATATGACCCTGACTATATGTGACATGGTATAGCTATAGAGCAAACGGCCTACTCTCTTAGGGCATGTACAGTGGTTGATAAGACAATATTATCATACATCTTACACATAATATAGATATGACAAAAAATAGAATGTACAATGATCGATAAAGACAACTTCATCTCTAATAACAAGGTATCATAAATTTATGGTGATACAATTGTTGTTAAGATATCATCTCTTGGACAAATAAAAGAAACCTTTTTTATTTCTCTCTTGTCCAAGTTAACAATTATCCTACGTGGTATTGTTAACCTAAGGTCATGGTACATGCCCACTGTATTATCCAACCTTTTAGCGTTGAAACCCTGTCAGACAATCCATGGGGAGCCCCTACCTATCGCTCCTTGCGAGCTAGTAGGTCGGACTCGTCTGCACGATGGGATGGCGCTGCAGTCTGGGCCGCATTTCAGGCCCAATACAGGTATTAACTTCTTTTTTGAATTTTCTTATTCATTTTCCCTGTTTAATATATTTATATTTTTATTTATTTTCGTTCTGTTTTTTGGGTGTTTTTGTTTTTTATTTCTAAAATATGAAATTCTTTCGAAATCAGAATATTTTTCAAATCTGAAAACATTAAAAAACATTTTCCAAATATGAACTTTCTTTAAAAACGAAAATTTAAAATTTGAACACTTTTAAATATTAGCAATTTAAAAAATATAAAAATAAAAGGAAAAACAAAAAAAAATGGATGAACCGAAAATTGTAGTGAACAAAAATAGAAGTGAACCAAAAATGACGGTAAACCAAAACAAATAGTGAACCAAAAATGCTGGTGAACCGAAAATAACAATGAACCAAAAAGGAACTAAAATTCGGGTGAACCGAAAATAATAGCGAACCAAAAATTGGGGTGAATAAAAAATAATAGTGAAAAAATTCGGGTGAACCAAAAATACCGGCAAAACGAAAATAATAATGAAAAAACTAAATTCGGATGAACCGAAAATATATTTTTGAAAAAAGGTTCACATTTGAAAATGGTTCATATTAAAAAATTGTTCATTTTTGTAAATGGTTCAAACTATAAAAATATTCATATTTGAAAAATATTCATTTTTTAAAAAGGTTCAGATTTTGAAAAATTCATTTTTGAAAATGGTTCAGATTTAAAAAATATTCTTTTTTGGAAAAGAAACAAAGAAGAAAAAATGAAAACAGGAAATAGAAAAAAGAAAAAAGAAAAGAAGAAAAAGGAAAAATGAAAGTATGCTAGGATTGGGCGAGCGCGTTACTGGGCTGAGACCCATCTGCTCCCCGACGGGGGCGAGTCTTAGTTACTCGCAACGGGCGAGATAGAGGGTTTCCGCAATCCTTGGCCGTGTCTTATTCATTGAATACTTTGGGTGGTGTGCCTGACTTGGCCCGTAAAGTTTCACCAGGCCGGCGAAGTTGCCTCGGCATCTCCCATCCGTCCAGGCCTAGCCCATACACTCGAGCAGAGAAACCCTAGAGACGAGGGACGCCAACGCTTCCTCTTAAATAGCTCCCTCTCCCTCCACCCAAGCCACATCCCGCCCGCCGCAAACCAACGTCTTCTTCTCAGTGATCATCTTCTCTATCTGTTTTGTGAATACTGCTCCAATCTGTGCTACACTTTTGATTCATGTTTGCCTCTTGTAGTTTGTATAAACTGGGCTACTCTCTCTTAGTTGGTGGGTTTTGATTTTGGGATGTGCTTTGTCGCTGCTGTTTTAATGTTTTTGGGAGAGATGCAGAAGGCGATGATGAGAAAAGTCATGCACCACTCTGAAGAGATTTATCTCTTTGTGCTGATAAACAAACTTACAACCCATTTTATATCTGAGCCACCTCTTGCATAATCACTATTTTTATTTATTGCATCTTTCTGATTTTTTTCTTTGTTTCATGTTATTAAATTACGATTGGAGGAAATAATATACAGAACCAGATGATGAGGGTTGCCTATGAGCGATCCTACCATGATGCGGACTGAAATTACTTTGAGGTCAAATACATATGCCGCTGATGGTTCTTGTTGCAGTCCTCCCTTTTCAACTTTTTTACCACATCACCAACCGGAAAAAGTGATCACAATTCACAAGTGAACAAAAACGTTTTCCTAAACGGAACCAGACATCACAACTGCTTGCTGTGCAGATTGCTTTCAGCGTGATTGCTTTTAGAAAAGAACACATGAATGATTACAGAAAAGTCCCATGGAATAAGCACGTGATTTTTTCATCGAAAAGTGATGCAAAGTCATTGTGGCCCAGAGGATTTGAATTTGGGTTGGTTGGAACTTTGCAATCTGATTACATTTCTTGTGACTAATTAACTGCTCGACCTGGGGTGAACCAACTAGTATCTTAGAAAGAAACTCGGCTAATCAATATGCCCAGCGCCGAATAAAAAGAATTGTCCGGCAGACCCTATCGAGTGAGCTATTATTATGGCCACGAGCCACACCAAAGGTAGTTAAATTTGTTCATCTTCATTCTATAAAACAAAGACATGCAGTAAACAAAAAAATCATCACCTAGTTCCCGTTTTGGAACACTAGATCCCATCTCGGCTGTTGGACCATGTGGAGCTGGCTGTTGTTCAATTTTACCGAGATATTGTTACCTAGCTTCTCATTTTGGCAAAACATGGATTTTAGATAAATTGCAAGGTAACTGCCACTACAAATTCAAAGTGACTAATGCGGTATACGGACTATCTATTTCATTGGTCTTAAAGAATCACACACTTCTAAATTTTGTCACCTTCAATCGCGGACATTTTTTTTGGGGTGCTGGACATTTATGTAGTGCTTTTTTTTCACCTCCCATACAGACACTCTCAAACGGTCGGACCCAAATAAAATTTTCAATATTGGATACTACTTGATGCAATTGAAATACAAATTTGGATGATGCAATAAAATTAAACCTAAACCTAACCCTATTTAATTCTACTTTAATACTCCATACTTGCTTAATACGGAGTAGAGCAAAAATTTCGTTTTCCAATGCAATGCTCGAGTTACTTCGTATATGTTGACGGCAGAGGAGGCCGGCGACAACTTCACCGGCTGTTCGCGCCCTGACAAATGCACTGCTACTTTTCACATATGCACATATCTCTAGTCAAGGTCTCAAGTGGCCATTTCAGGCAATGTTGATATCAGTGATCGACGTATGCCGTGGAGAAAACTTTACCGGAATCTTGAAAGCCCTTGTTCTAGATACATAAGATTGAGTCTCTTAAAAATAAAAATCATACAATGTTCAAGTGGCTTGTCGACAAAAACGTGTTAAGCATATAAGCACTTTCGACTTGATTTGCAGTGGTCAGTTACACAAGACGGGAAGAGAGTGGTCGGGAATCGATATCAATGACCCGTGCAACTTGGTGGAGGAAGAGGTGGCTCCTCCTCGTCGGACACCTGCTTAGGCGGCTCGTGGTCGGTGTCGGTGGTGTAGAAGCAGTGGAGGCGGTCGGCGTACTCAGCATCCACTAAGACGTCCCAGTAGACCGTCGATGCGTTGAACGGTGGCAGGCGGCTCCGCTCCTCCTTCGTGACTACGCTGTCTACCTCCGCCTGCCAGAACAACTGGATGTACTCCAGCCTCGCCTGTCAGTGAGAGGTGGCGCTACTGGGACGTTGTCCATGTTGAGTAGCCAGTCTCCCGGCAGACGGCTGGCGGCTGTCACCGGGAGGTAGTTGCGCAGGTGGTGTTGCGCCTCCTCAACCGTCATCGGACGACGGTTGTCAGGCCCGTCGGGCGGTAGAGATAGAGGTGGTGGCGCTATAGCCTGGACCGCCATAATTCGGAGCCCCTGGATGTGGTGTGCCTCGTTGCGGCATTGGCAGCGCGCCGCAAAAGTCGCTTCAAACCGGCGATGTTGCTCGTGGTCCTCCTCCGTCGGCCGGACACCGTGTCCACGGCGGTGCATGTTTCTCTGCGAGTGGAAGGGGAGAGGCTAGTGGTCGAGTGTGTGAGAAAAAAGAGGGCCGGTGGTGGCAATTTAAAGTCGGTCGAAGTAGCGGGGTTGGCTTCACTATTAACGCCAAGACGACATGCATGTCGTCGCGTCGGCTCTACGGCACTGCTACGAGGCCACGTTCCACCGCGTCGACCACGTAGCCACTGAAACGATGCACCGATTTGACTGGCCACTGAAACGATTTGCCGCCTGCATCGCTGAATCACTGCTGCCTGCGCATTGACGCATCACATCGTTTCGTGTTGACGACAGGTGGGCGATACCTGTCGGAGGCGCTGCGGACAGTGTCCGGCACCGCCAAGCCGGCCCCAAAGTTGGAGGCCCGGTTGGCGGTGTCGGACAAGATTTAGGCGAGGAGAGCTTTAGGGGCCCCTGGTGTGGCCGATTTTTGCGTCCATCGCCCCAAAAGGGCATTAGGGGCTAGAGGCCCCCATAGAAGATGCTCTTATAGCATCTCTAGCAGATCTGATAAAAAGTCCAAGCCCTTAAAATTCCAGCGGATATAAGGGTTTGGCCTGTTATTCCGGCCCAACCAGACACCATAAACGGGTTGACCCTTAAATATTCTTAATGTGGCACGTAAATCGACCTGGATGGCCTCTATATCTACGGGTTTCTTGCGGACACAGGGTTTACACCCCTCATTTCCCTATCGCAAACCCTTGCCTTGCTGCTGTACATTCCTCCACCTCTGGCGAGCGATTCCGGTCGGGCCCGCCCCTCTACCATCTTCTCCACTCTACTATGTGGTCTCTGAACAATACCCGCGGCCACGCTAGGGCCCAGTTGGCAGCGGGTCATGGCCGTGCCGGACCACCGCTGATTTCCACGGCAGAGGAGCGTGCGGTGCGGTCCGTGGAGGCCCGCTACCGCGGCATGCTCTCGCGCCGCCAACAGTTCGTGCGGCGCGGGCTCGGCTGTGGCACGCATGTCGCCGAGGTCGAGAGCTCGCGCGAGGCCGAGCGTGCTTGGTCGCCGTCGTTGTGGCCCGTTCTCGTGACGGAGGAGAGCGACGACGACTACCTTGACGACGTCGACGAGCTCATCAAGCTCGTCAAGGCCAAATTAGTGCGATCGGAGCGTTGCCGCGAGAAGAAGCTTCGTCGCCACGAGGCACAGCTCGAGGCCTACAACGCCGACCTCCTCGAGCCCGGGTTCAGGCAGGAGGAGCAGCACCTCGTGCGCCAACTGTACTTCATCAACGTCCCCTCCGGCTCTGATGACGAGTGAGCTCGACGGCACCACCACAGCAATGTGAGGCATTGTGAGTTGTCATGGGCCGCTTTTGCATAGATTAGGGTTAGTTTAACTAGATCTAGGTTGATCTAGTGCTAACACAATGTAAATTATGTTAGTTTTGTTCGATTTGTATGAACTAAAGATGAACGGAATGAACTAGCTTCTCTGAATTTTGCGCCAACAGCTTTTATCAGATTTATGGTTTGATGTTCTTATCCCATCTCTCCCAAAGTTCCACTTACACGCGTCAGAACCTGTCCCGATTTCACCCGCGCTGCCACTTGATTCATGTTCTCGACCATTGAGAGCAACTCCAGCCGTTGCCCCCCCCCCCCCCCAGGGTATCCGGCGAAGGCCTTTTGGCCCTTCTGCCGGCGCGGCCCGAGGCTTGTGGAGGTTCAGGTTCCCAGTCGCCCCTTCCCACCCCTCAGGCCGGGTTTCTTTTTGAAACTGCATGTTCCTGCTATAAGGTCGGCGATCAAGTTCGGCGATCATCATCACATAGCCACAAGTTTGGCGGACAAAAAATGCCAGAAGTTTGCCGAACGGCCATAAATCGGCGATCAAAAGCGGCCACAAATCTACCGTCGAACGAAACGACACTGAGACTCAAACAACCGGCTCGTCGTCGTCCACTTCCACCACGGCAGGGTCGGCTGATGTTTGTGCAGGGCTTAGCGACGTGGATGTCGGTGTTGTGGCTGATCCTGGCGTGGATCCCGACATGGTGGCGGCATTAGGCGACGATGTCGTGGTAGAGCTTTCCATTGGCGGAGTCGGGGTCGGAGCCAGGGTCGGGGTTGGTGCTGGTATCTCGTTCATGATGAGGTCGCGTTGCCCCATGTACCACGCCTTCACCTTGCCGTCCATCATCGCCGGGTTGGCGCCCATAAGGAACGCTAGATCCGTGTTCCTCTTCTTGGCCGCGACGTAGTCTTGAGGAGATCGATCTTGACGTCCAGCTTCTCCAGCAGCTGCGACCACCTCGCGTCGCACTTCTCTTCCCTCTTGACAGCATGCGTCTTGGCGTCGGCGATGCAACGCTCGATCGACGAATGCTGACGTTCGGTTGCCGATGCATTCGCCTTCGCTGACTTCGCTTTCTTGTTCCCATCTGGGTGTCCATTCGCGACTGCCATTCCCGGCGCGTCAGGGTTGTGGGGTTCTTTCCCCTTGACGAGGTTTAGCCGAACCTCCCTCCACTTCTCGCACGATTTGATCCTGGTGAACACATGGAGGAACTTGAAGTCGGCATCTTTGTTGTCCTGCCGGTACGTGTCGAACATCCGTACCATCTGCCGGTGCGCAACAAGAAAAATGTCAACCGAACCTGGCAAAGAGAACATGACGAGCAGACGGGCTTACCTGACGCTCGGCATTGGCACCGCTCTCCGGGCAAGCCATGACCTCCTCAACGATCCCATGCCATTTGCTGCAGGCTACCTGGATGATCGCCCAATGGTTCGCCATTGCTTTCTCACCGCGCAACATGTGGATTGTGTTGAAATCAAGATCGCAATGCTTGCGCTCATCAAACTTCGTCTTCACCCTCTTCCAATAGTTTTCCGAATTCTGATTCAAGCAGGTGATCGCGTCCATGCTCATGGTGTTCCAGGCTTCGGCCAGGCACTTGTCTTCTTTGGAGGTCCACTTGATGCGAGGTTCGGCTGGCTTGGTAGCGGTTGGCTTATTCTTCTTCCCTTTGGCCGCGGCGACCGACACTTCTTCTTCATCGTCTTCGACTTCCTCCTCCTGCTCCCCGTCGAGCTCATCTTCATCCTCATCTTCCTACGAGTACACGGGCTACGACGCCGTCGTAGCTGAACTGGTCACGATGATGTCATCACTTATAGGCCTGCGAGTCACCGGGCATTTCGCTTAACACGCTGAGGGCATCGCTGCCAAACTGGTGCGGGCTCACAAGAGGGTGGAACAGAGGGCCGCGGTGGTGCATGGCCGGCGAGCTTGCAAAGGTAGACGAGCCCCCGTAGGGAAGGCTTGCTTCAGTGTTGAAGGCAGAAGGGCCACACGGAGGAGGTTGGTGCGGGAAGGCGACGTTGGGGTTGAATCGGCCATGCGGGTCGCCGTCTCTGTAGTCGAGCGAGCCCTCCAGTGGGGTGTGGCCGGCGACGCTGCTGAGAAGGCGGAGGCCGACGGTGACGGTGATGCCACACTTGCTTGGCTTCCCCACGTGCCGGGCGGCAAATAGAGGCTATGCGGCAGAAACAGAGGCGAAGGCGAAGGGAAGCACGATTTCGCCCGCTCCGTCGCCGTTGAGGCCACCCGCTCTGCCTGCGTCGCCTCCTTGGCCTTCTTCCTCTTGGCCCTTCCCTTGCGGCCGGCAGTGAGCGTCGCTTTGCGATCGAGTTCTGTCGCCCAGTCGGCGTTGCTCAGGTCTGGCGGCCTAGCGCCCATCGCCCTCCTTTTCGACGGTGCCGGTAGCGGTTCGTCGCCGGCCGACCTGGGAACGTTGAATTTCTTTGGCGCCATTGGAGGGGGTTCTGGACGCGTGCGGGGATAAATGACGGGAGCGGCGCGATATGGAGAAGAAGAAAATGGAGGGAATCGAAAATTGGCGGGAAACAGTTTTGTCTCACTGACAAACCTGGCCCATGCAGCTTTTCCCTTCCGCCGGCACCCCCAGGCGGAACCCAACGCCGTGGGTTTGGCCTGGGATCGTTGGATTACTTTTGGGCCAAAACCGGCAAAAAATGAGACCCTGGGAACGACTGGGAGAAAAATTGCCCGTCAGTGGAAAAAAGGTGGTCCTGGGGGGCTAGAGTTTCTCTGAGGATCTGCTTCCGGCTAGCCATGGGCCTCAACATAAAAAACCGAGGGACCCAATTAGTATTCCAAGCATGTGTCGATTCCCCCGTACCAATTCGCCTGATCACATCTTGAGCCATAAAATCACGTCCCTCCACAAGGGCTCGCCAAACCTGGGAAGGAAAGGAACCAAGTGTAGCTTCAAGAAAATCTGTTGATGGACCAGGCTCACTTCCCCCCATCTTTCTCTCTCCTCATCCCCTTTTCCGAGAGCTCTCCAGTCATCTCCGGACCCTCTCCTCCTCTCCTCCGGCGGCTTCCTCGGCCGGAGTGGGAAGGGGAGAGGGGGCCGGCTCCCCCGTGTATATAGTAGCTTTAGGGTCTTCTTTGCCTCTGTGGTGAATGGCGTGATGCCGCTTTCTAGAAGCTTCCGTGGGCTGCCTGCGAGCGGCGCTTCACGGTGGTCGACGTGCTTCCCCGGCGACTCTCCATGGTGGAGATGGCTGCGGAGGTACGGATCTGGCGGTGGCTCCTCTAATAAGCTCGTTTTCTGGCCCCTCCCGATCTGTGGTGCCCTCCTGTTGCTTTTTCTTCCGGCCTTCCTTGGTGGAGAGGGGAAGGAGAAGCTCGGTGTGGCTGCTGTTAGATTGGGTGGTGGAGGTGCAGGTTTTATCGATCTAGCACTCTGGTGCGGTGCCGGGCGATCGTGGATGGGAGATCCTACTGAGCTTCCAAGGAGGAAGACGGAGGAGGGTTTCTTTGATGCGGCCTTCTTCAATAAGCACTTATCGGTGAATCCCCTCTTCCTTTCTTGCTGTTTGAGTTGCCCAGCGCTCTGGCCGGCCGTGGTGGCGTGGATATGCTGCTGACAAGGAACGACGGAAGCGAGGGTGGAGGTGATTCGAAGCGGGGGAGCCTAGAAGCTGCTCCCTCTTCATGGTGCACATCCTCGTCGGCTTTGGGTGCGGAGCTATGCCGCTCGTCATGACGTGACGATAGATGGGCGGTCTCTGACGCGCCGGCGACTCTTCTGGCCGAAGGGCGGCTTCTGGTGGTGAAGATTTGTGCTCACTGCCTTCTTCAACCTCCAGGCGTTATGCCACTGCGGAGGCCCTATTGCTTGGTGGCCGTGTTGTGCCACGGCGCACTCGTCGTCCCAAGTGGTGATATCCCCGGTGACGGTGAGGTCGATGCCGAGCAACTTCCTGGACCTGATTGTGTTCCCCAATCTTTGTTGGAGGTCCTCACTGCAAATGTTCAGGGTCATGATTGTAATTTCCTTTTTCTTTTTGGGCCCTGCTATAACTTGTCATGTAACCCTTACTATGTATTAATGCAGTGTCTTTTATGTTAAAAAAACTGTTGACGGGAAGTAAATTGCCTTCATGATTCTCGAACTCAGCGTATCAGGGTTCTGAAGTATGTGCCATGCCTGCCTAGCTAACATTGCCAGATTGAACATATAGATGTCACGGAAGCCAAGGCCACCATCAGACTTCAGTGTGCACATAACCTCCCAGGAGATTCATGCGGTTCTCGGGCGTCCTCCCTTGCTGCCCCACCAAAAACCTTGCAACAACGAATTGATGGTCTGACATAAACCTCGTGGTAGTTTGAACAAGACATGGAGAACGTGGAAATAGCATGTGCCACCGATTTGATTAGCACCTCTTTACCTCCAGAAGCGAGGATTTTTTTCCGGTCAACCTTGCACATGCTTCCATATTTGAGCATTAAGATAGTTAAACGCCCCATTCTTGGATTTTCCTACATATGACGATGTGCCCAACTACTTCACATTCAGTGTCTCATTTGGGACCTGAAGAATGTTCTAATCATCAGGGCCCCTAGAGGTTTTAAAATTTCTTCACTTGGAATTTAGAAGGGACACAGACATGTGTTTGAAAACTTTTTCGTAGATAACTCTTTTCCACTGATCCGGAGGTTCTAGGAAATGCTTGTCTAGTGGGTCTAAGGTAGGTTTTGTTGTGTGAAACAAGAGTTAAACAAGTTGAACAATGAACCAAGTACTTTTACCGGCATATATATTTTTTAGAGTACCACATGTCTATCAATAAAA
Organism: Puccinellia tenuiflora; assembly: GCA_012064385.1. NCBI lineage: Eukaryota > Viridiplantae > Streptophyta > Magnoliopsida > Poales > Poaceae > Puccinellia > Puccinellia tenuiflora. The sequence continues at coordinate 955,461 of QRDG01000150.1, forward strand.
AGGAAATATTAAATCGAAGCTTCAAAGTGGAAATCCCTTTTCTCAAACTTTATGGGTCATAAATAAGTTTGTCCAACTAGCATAGGAACCAAAACCCGAAATACAACTAGCAAAAGAACAAGGATTATAATAGAGAAACTTGTTGGCTATATGTCGTGGTATTGTCGAATCTAGCCGAGATAGGGGTGCCATCCGGCTAGGTATACATGCCGACGGTAGAGAGAAGACGTGGGGGGAGGAACGTAGCGGGATTCCGGTGACGGGATTACACACAGTTTACCCAGCTTCGGATCACACGACGGTGGCGTGATCCTACGTGCTGCTATAAATCACTATAAGGCAATATGAGCCGATTACAATGATGTTGTGTGTATAGCCTTGGTTGTATCAGGCTGTGGAGATTGTCTCTCTCTCTCTCTGCCCTAAGGCGTCCCGTAGGCCGGCTTATAAAGGCGGCCAGGCCTAGGGCTTAAAAGGAAAGTCTACCGGCATAAGGAAATATGAGTCCTAGACTAATACGGCTTAGTTGTCTTAATCTTGTGCGCCAAGTCGGATGGTTAGTGGGCCATCGTCTTGGGTCCTCCTTAGCCGGCTTCGCTTTGTCCTTGTGCTTCAGCATATTGGGCCGCCCGGTAAGCCAGCCGGCATTACCACCTGTGGGCCACCCTGGTATACTGGAATATGTACATGTCGATGATACCCCTATTGGGTATATCCCCGACATTAGCCCTCGGAAAGTTTTGAGTTCTCCAGCGGCCGGCTTCTTCGACGGGCTTGAAGTAGTTTCGCCTTTGTTTGTCTTGTCTTGGTTAGGCGGATCTAGAACTTGAAGCTTTGCCGAAGAAAATATCCGACATGTACTGCCGAACTAACATCGTCTTAATTGCCATTTAAGACGGATTGACCAGGACGTCCGGACTGATCGATATTTAATCGTGCCGGCTTATGTCCAATGGAACTCGTCCGATTTCCATGCTTCTGAAGTAGGCCGCGTCCGGTCTGCTTTCAGAATTGAACTGTGTCCGCTGGTGCCGGCTTTATTGTTCATTGGGAACACAGTCAATTTGGATGTCTCAGAATCGAGTTTATTCCAAAGAGTGGATGAAGAAAAAATCTCCGTCCAGGTGGATGTAGCCCCCGAGGCTCATGTCGGCTTATGAAGTAAGGCGACATGAGACTCAGAAAATCCGATGGTTGTAGCCCCCGAGCGTCGAATCGAAGTACTCGAAAGTCGGGTCGGTGCTCAGCAGAACTTGCGTCATTGTAGATCCAATGGTTGTAGCCCCCGAGGCTCATGTCGGCTTAGGAATTATGGCGACATGAGACTCGACGCAGCCCCCGAGCTATCCATCAAAACTGTAAGTTTCGACGGACTGTAGCCCCCGAGTCTCATGTTGGCATGAGGCTTGATGAGAACATCTCGCCGGGTAATAGGGCGCAACGCCAATCTGTTTAAAACCCAGGAGGCGGCTGAATGAAAACATCTCGCCGGGTAACAGTGCGTGATGCAAATCTGTTTTAAACCCAGGAGGCAGCTGAAGACAAGTCGGCTTGCAGGAGACGTCCTTGATGAAGAATAATTGCATTAAGCTGTACTTTAAATGCAAACTAAATAATTGTAAGGCCTAAGCCGATAGTTTTTTTTAACAAAAAACTTTGGGTTGCAGATTATCTGCGGTCCACCCTTAAGTTTTCTGGCTTATGCACTTTAGCCATATTTCGTGTGTTAGCAAACCTCCAGCACGCAACGTCTGCTGGGCAACAGGGATGCAATACCAAGCTGTTTAGACCCAGAACAAGCGCCGGCTTTTGGTGCCGAAACACCTACTTAGTCGACCCAGCACATAAGCGGTCAGATGAATACTCTAAGGCGGAAAAACATTAGTTTGTAAGGCGACATGGCCAAAAAAGCATCAGAACATAACCACTAGCACGAAGCAAATTCGGGTTGACATTGATAGCTTAGTATATATGATCATCGAGAAATAAAAGATGGCATGATCTCAAAGAGCGAACCAGAATTTATTTCATGAGCATATATAATGTTAACGAGAGAATTGCTGAAAAACTTAGCTTTTTGGTGCTCCTGGCGTTGATGACGCATAAGCCGGGATGCGGTGATGAGTAGGCCGCGACGGCAATTAAGCCGAACCGCGACGACAAGTAGGCCGCAACGACAAATTAAGTAGGACCCGACGATGAGTAGGCCACGATGGATCCGTTTAAGCCGGACGTGGCATAGATGACGATGAACTCGTCTAAATGAGGAGAAAGAGAGAATTTTTTTTTGATTATTGTCGGGTTGTCACGTAAGCCGGAACAACGACGATCAATACATCGTGCCACATCAACAATTAAGCTGGAACGCGACGACGGGTACACCAAAAGACGCCATGTCGCGCCGACAAATTAAGTCGGAACGCGAAGAAACATCATGCTGCGTCGGCAATTAAGCCGGAACACAATGATGGATATGCCGAAAAGGCATCGTGATGCGTTAGCAATTAAGCTAGAACGCGAAAAAATATCATGTCACATTGGCAATTTAAGCCGAACCGCGACGATGAATACGCCGAAAAGTCAACATGCCGCATCGGCGATTAAGCCGGAACGCAACGATAATTACACCGAAAAGGCATCTTGTCACATCAGCAATTAAGCTGGAACACAAGGATAATTGCGCCGAAAAGGCGTCTTGTCGCGCCATCAATTAAGCTGTAACGTGAAAAAACATCATGTCGCGTTGGCTATTAAGCCGAAACGCGGCGATGGGATACACTGTAAAAGCGTAATGCCACGTTAGCAATTAAGCTAAAACGTGACGATAAGTATGCTAGAAAAACGTCGGCAATGATGAATTCCCTAGACCGGACGGACGTCGGAAGAAAACCGGACGCGGCATGAGCGACGATGAACTCATATAACCCCAGCATCGAAACGAGCCGAAAATGGCATGCCGCGATGATGGGGAGGCCTGACTTGCGGTCGTAGCACACTCATGCATGAAGATTAGCTTCTCGCCGAAAAATCCATGCATGGTAATTAGACGCTCCGGCCGCAAAATCCAGGCAAGCGTTGATGATGCTTTGGCAACAACTGATGTGTAGCTGAACCCTTGTACTATCCACGTATATGTGATCCATATCGTTCGGGACCTGCATCACACCGGATAAGAGTTTGGCCAGGCCACCACGTACGAGATCGAGTTGGATACTGTTTTGAATACGTGATGGCATGTGCCCACAGCTGGACGCCTTTTGATCGACTTGTTAAACCCCGTACATTATGCAGATGCGATCGATTGATGCCGTCTACACTGCCGTTGGTATCCGTGGGATCAGAAATCTGCTATTTGAGCAAAACCACGGAGCACCCAAGAAACCGCAAGCGGACTTTCGATCAGACGACTAGTAGTAGACGTGTTGCACCTTGAGATCCAATCTGACTTTGGAGATAAACACCTTTCCTCTTGATGGTGAAGCTTCCAGGTGATGGCGCGTATAAGCTCATGATTCGACCCGATGCGACTGGATATCGATGATGAATTTGACCATGCCGAAACGGACGAAGCTGGCTAGATGCGATCTGGACGTGTCGGAGGGGACGAAGTAGACGATCACGCCAAATCAGATGAGCCGGCTAGATGGATCTTGCCGATGATGAAAACATTGATCCCGCCCGGATCATCGCCTTGACGCCTCTAACCCCACGGTGGGCGCCAACTGTCATGGTATTGTCGAATCTAGCCGAGATAGTGCTGCCATCCGGCTAGGTATACACGCCGACGGTAGAGAGAAGACGTGGGGGGAGGAACGTAGCGGGATTCCGGTGACGGCATTACACACAGTTTAGCCAGCTTCGGATCACACGACGGTGGCGTGATCCTACGTGCTGCTATAAATCACTATAAGGCAATATGAGCCGATTACAATGATGTTGTGTGTATAGCCTTGATTGTATGAGGCTGCGGAGATTGTCTCTCTCTCTCACTCTGCCCTAAGGCGTCCCGTAGGCCGGCTTGTAAAGGCGGCCAGGCCTAGGGCTTACAAGGAAAGTCTACCGGCATAAGGAAATAGGAGTCCTAGACTAATACGGCATAGTTGTCTTCGTCTTGAGTGCCAAGTCGGATGGTTACTGGGCCTTCGTCTTGGGTCCTCCTTAGCCGGCTTCGCTTTGTCCTTGTGCTTCAGCATATTGGGCCGCCCGGTAAGCCAGCCGGCATTACCACCTGTGGGCCACCCTGATATACTGGAATATGTACATGTCGATGATATCCCTATTGGGTATATCCCCGACACTATATCTTATTGTCGTGTCATGTGTAGTTAGTCAAATAGCCAATATGTACATAAGTTAGCTACAAAGATTTGAAAGTATATATAGTCTAGGACTCCTGGTAAGAGAACTAACATGTTCTTTAGTATACACATGAACAATTCTCAGGTGATAGGTTTATCCACCATAAAAGTTGACCCGTCTCCCAAGATGAGGATACATAGGAGAACCCTCAACAGAACTATGCAGACGCAAAACTGTGGCGAGAAGTCTCAAGCGAAGAAGAAGCACTTAGTTCCCAAGTTGAGGTAATAAGCCTTGAGAAATGAAGATGGAGTACATACGCGTAAGTTGAGGAAAGAAGCTTCAAAGATGAAGAAGCGCGAAGATGCGAAGTTGAGGATTCATTGAAGATGAAACCTCAAGACCCCTCCATATGTGGAGCGCACGATCGAGGATTCTTGGAGATGAAGTCTCGAGATGAGACGAGAACTCAAAAATCAGAGTGAGGGACCGGGGGTTCACGAACGTGAAGTCCTACCTAGAATAGGTGATTTAGTTTTATACTTTTAAGTCGTATGAAAATCTGTATTATTAAGAGAGGTTAGATCTCTCATGACACAAGTGAAACTTGATTGCGTGGTCATGAAACATAATCTAAATCGTGAAAATGAGGCGGAATATCTATAAATTAAAAAATATCTATGATGATTTCTCTAATCTGTCGCTAATTACAAATAATTACAATTTTTCTTTACTATTTATTTCTATGCAGGAAAAGACATATTTATAGAGAAATCGTACTAGCCCTTTTACCATGCGCCGCTGCCTCCCTGATGTCTTTGATGTCTTCCACAGTAACTTTCGTTGAAGGCCCGCAGTGAGAAACATAGTCATTCGCCCCGGAAACGCTATTTCGCCCTCCTACACTATAAAAGGAGAGGGCGTGATCGTCGGACAAAAGGCAAAATCCACTAAGCCATAAACTCTGTGACAAAATATCTCCATATCCACCGTCATCAACCTCTCCACCATTTTCATTAGCCTTAGATAGTCTACCTATGATTTTGATCTAATCAAGATGTATGAGTAATCTCCACGGGCTTAGGGTCGAGGCATAGCCTCACAGTCCCGTGTATTTTTGCAAGATGAGATTACGGTATGATTATGTAAATATTTTTCGTGTTTCTACCTGGACGTAGATTAATGAATATATGTGTTTCAAGAAAAATTAAAATTGTTACCAATTTAGATTTCTCATTTAATATTTCTTGCAAAACAATATAGCATTTTGAAACAAAGACGCAAAATGTAGGATGTAAGAACCATTATAAAGCGCTTGGGATGTCCCGATGATAATGTCAACTTTCACAGGAATAGAAACAGGTGGCAGAACAAAAATGAAGAGGTAACTTTCCATGTCAGGCTGGTCATGAAAACAGAATCTAAACTACTATTAAACAAGCGAATAAGAACTTTCCTAGGTACACACCACAGATGTACACATAACAACCACGACCAGTTTCCACCTCAGAATCTGACCTAGCAGATTAGATCTAACAGTCATCATAAAAAATAACCCCACCTAAGCCTCCGTTTAGCAATTTCTGAGACGAAACTCTGCCTCTCATGGTAAGTTCCGCCCCTAGCACAATCACAGGAAAAAAAGATACCAATCAATTACAGCATAATTACAGAATCATACGTCCGTGCCACAACCGATTCATCCAATCCAGGCAAATATTACGGGAATCAACCTGATCGTCCAGGCACTCTGCTCCGCGAAGCCCACGACCAGCACGGCTGCAACATCACATCCTGGCGACCGTCGTGTGCCATCGTGGCGACGCGCACGACGACGTCCAATCCATCCTCCGCCAATCGCGGCGAGGCGCACGACGACGTACGAGCCATCCTCCGCCATCGCGGCTGACGACGGTCGCGCCGACGATCTTGCGCCATCGCCGCCCCTTTCCATTCGAATTATCTTGTGCCATCACCGCCAACAATATCTTCCTCCATTGCCGCCGACGAAAACCTCGGCAACGCAAGGTCAGGTGCCATATTTAATCAAGATTGGCCGTTGAACTATTCTGAGTAATTCTGATGCAAAACGTAAGAAGTATAGATTAATGAAACAATTCAACCATATGCTAACCTGAAATTCAAACACCTGGTTAGAGAAGCCCAGCATCAGGAAGTGAAATCATATCACGGAGACCTTGACGCATCCTTTTACATGATTGTTTTCATCTGGAAACGGGGTAGTAATCACCTCATGGAAAATATACTGAACAAATATGCAACCTGCATTATGCTCTGTTTTAGTAGTTGTTTCATATATTCACCTCATGGAAAGCATACTGAATAATCTGCGTTATGGTCTGTTTTAGTAAAAGTTCTTTCATATATGCCAGCAAATGATTAGTTCAATTAAATATCGTTGTAGAACAGTTTTGACATACACAAGAGTGAACCAACTGTATGGCACCTAACTCCCAACGGGCCGCGCACCCTGTTCCAGGATATAAGCAACACCCACTCCTTGGGTAATGATCATAAGTTCACAACCCAGACACTATAGACACTGAAATTTGCTATTGCTGCTCGCATGTTGATCCATGTAATGTATTGCAGCCCTAAGGAACTAAAAAGGCAGAGGGAAAGACAGCGGTATTCAGAACAAAAGGATGAGATTAACAAGAGACGACGTGAAGCCTACAAACAGAAAAAGATTGCAGCTGCTACATTGTTATTTTCTTCATTATAAATAAATCTTATAACTTCCATCATGACAGATTACGCTTGCACCGGCGATGATTGGTCTGCGATTGAAAATATCAAATCCAAACCAAGTGATAAAAGACACTTAGTGAGCATCGACGACGCATTTCTAAAAAAGCCCCAGTTGCTATCTCTTTTAACTTCCGGAGAATTCGTTGGTGACAAAGTAAGTATATATAGCTTTATGACAAGAAGATGCTATTCTAATGAGTTTCTATTTCTTCTGAAACCAACGTGTGTGCACCTGAAATTGTAGGTCATAAACGCGTACATACATTGCATAAGTGCCAAGGAGCATCTACAGGTGAGGTCAGGTGGAAGTGTGTTCTTAGAGAATGCATGCATATCTAAGATGATAAAGGTAGGTAGCTGTCTGCGGGATGACGCACCAGGATGGGTATTAAAGAGAGTCAAGACTTATTTGGAACATGATATGGTTAGTCTCAGTTTCGTACATGTTACTATGAATACAATCGAGGACGAACGTGGTTATAGATGAGACCTAAACTAAAAAAGAAAACTTTTTTCAGATATTCTTTCCAGTAAACATGGACGACATTCATTGGTACCTAGCAGTTACTAGTAAACGTGCACGCGTAATACACGTATAATATAATAGTGAATATAATATTAATAACTCATAAAATATTAATGATTTTAATTATCAAAGTGAATAAACAAACATAACAGAATCAATCGAAATAAAACAAACTTGTATCTATTAATTATTAAAAGAAAATAGCAACCACAGAAAAAAATCCACACATATGATGACTTAATAGAAAACTTCAGTGCTATAAATTGGATGCACAATATATTTGCTACAAACACAGAATCAACTTGGGAAATTAAACATATAGACCGGTAGATTACAATATACATCGTGCAGCAAATGAATTGGTTCCTCACCATTATAATTTCAATATACATCATGCAGAAAAATGAATAACACGAAATGGCTTGGTAAAGTTTCCGAGGCCTGAAGGTGTTATCTCTATTTCAATTGATCTTGTAGGTGCACAAGTATATTCGGAATATGACACAAAGGCACAAAATCATATTGGTTCACCATATCTTAAAATTCGGAGCTGCACAACCAACCTATAGACCACTACTCACAATGCAAATTATTTTTACTTTAGTCAAGCAATTTGGGTATAATTTATGAAACTGAAAAGACCATATCTTATTTCATACATAGAACTCTAGTATTTTTATCATCTTCCCTTCATGTATTGCATTTACTACCTTATCAAAACCTGCATTTGTACCCAGCAAATAGCAACACACACACTCTCTCTAGCTACTCCTCATGGCGGTTTACACAACCATAATTAAAAGCCTGCAACAACAGTATAGCTTTTTATTACAAAATCATTATATTACAGTTTATCTCTTGAGAATATTTGTACCTATTATTTCACAAATCAATGCAGTCCTAAAATGGTTAAGGAATCAGGTTTTCTGTGAACAGAACAAAGATCTCTATGAACATTTTGATAAATTCAGTAGAAAATGTACAGGGAACTGTCACCTTTCCAAATGTAGCTAATCCAGCAAACAGAATTCAAATATACTTGGCCAGAACAAAAGAAGCATACAGTGAGCAATCAACTGGACATATAATTTTACTACTTTCAAATCCAAATGCTCCAAGTTATACAGGTTGTTTTTCCTATTTGAAATACCAAGATAATACTACTGCATACATACTTTCATAGCAATTTAAGACATGCATGCAAAACTGAAAGAATAACAGAAAGCCTAGATTTAGTTGCAACCATCTTGTGCTACTTTGTTATGAGCCTCTATGGAAGCAGAAACATATTTTAAGTACTATCTCATTTTCAAACATGTATCTCTTTTTCTAATAGAAGTACAATTTTGTGTTTCAGAAAGAATATCATGTAAGAAATCGACAAATACAACCAGAAGTTATCATTTAGGAATGAAATTGCGCAAGCTTACCAGAGTGTCATTAAGAATCTTGATGTGGTCTTCTTATCTGTCCCTTCCAGGGCTTGACCAAGACTGACCTTGCAGCTGGCACTTCTGGTCCAAGACGCTAATAGAGGGACCCTGTTACTGTCCTGAATTAGTAAACTTGAGCGCTACATGATTATAACAGGAAGAAGAAGAAAAACGAATGCAGTTCACATGGTTTACAAAATTTGAACTGGGGTTCCAAAATATAGACACAACACACAAGGATCCTAGCATTCAGAGACCTAACGGACAAATCTAGCATTCATAGATACATCATACATCAGGTTAGGCATACTTGTGAGAGCTCGGATTTTGATCAGCATATTCAGAAGAAAAAAATGCAGAACATGCATTGCCTGGTCGAATTCTAGAACTAAAAGCACAAAGGAAGCAAATCAGCTAGTAATTGAACTATTCAGCATTGCAATAACTTCACTTGTAGGATCTGACAATCTTTTAGTCCTACAATGTCGTATACTTGTATCGCTTGTTGTTCCAACACTTGTCAATTGCTTTTTCTTACTTCCAGGTTATGGAAAATGGCATTATCTATGTAGTCTCTGTGGAGGGGCAGAAAACAGGGTTTTATGTAGATCAATGGGAGAGCCGTGATTACATATCCACGCTGTCTAAGGACCAAAAGGTTCTCGACCTTTGCTGCGACAGTGGTGGTTTTGCTCTTAGTGCAGCAAAGGGTGGTGTTATTGGTATGGTATAATACTGCAAGCTAGTGGACCTTTTTAGTCCTCCATTCATATGCTCCCAAAGTTCATCACAATTAAATTATACTTTAATTATATTGTTAATTTGAAAAATCCAAAATAGTCTGTCATTATCAGTCCCACTTTATAATATTCTTCAGGTTTTGTCTTAACTACTTGCCCCTTAGTATTTAGTATTTACCCTGAACATTAGCAGAACCCTTTTTCCCAGTCTGAAACTGTCTGTACACTCCAACCCACAATGGTTCTATGTAAGTGAAGAGGATTTTCTTTGTATTTGTAGATGCTACAAAGTGCATCCGGTATGTACAGAAGCTTGAACTCTCTTGCAATGCTCACGACATGTTCTCCTACAACATCCTCAACTCTACCTTTATAATATGGCCCATAATAAGATATAATAGTGGAAATAAACCAGTAGAAAGTGTTCAGACTGTATGAATTAAAGTAACAAACTATATTCTCCTTAGAAAAATTTGGAAGAAATTACCTTGCTCGACCTGGAAGGCTGGAACTCGCGCTCAACCGCGTGGACACTGCCGGTTGCGTCGGAATGGTTCTGCGCTCGGAGGTATCGTGGCGGCAAGATCCGGCAAGTTGGTCTTCCTATTTTCCTCCAAACAAAAATATGAGAGTAAGCAAGTGACAGAGTCGTTCCAATTCAGTATTTAGACAACTAACAGCTAACATTTCTCAGAAGAAAATAGAAAACAAAATCCCAAATTATACACAGAACCAAGAGTCGTTGTTGCCAAAAGATGCACTGAAACTTAATATACTGTCACATACACATACACACTGTAGCTCATCTAACAACAGGCTAAGGGCTCATATGTGCTTTCGTAATCCAAATTGCACACCGAGAAACTCTTCAGTTATAGTGTCATCACAGAAACTGCAGCTGCATATATCTTCTACTTGTAACCAATAACATGTCCTCATAAAATCCAGCATAATTACTCCTACCATGATTGTAAAACACCATTTCATATTGACATGGCAATGAGAACCAGAGTTAAGTAAGCTGCAAACCAGAGTATCTACTCATATCAAACACTACAGTTTACATAGGCCGCAACAGTAGCTTCTCTAACGATAGGAAGAAGCAAGTCACACCAGCTTCCTTCAGATTCTTCAAAAGCTTTGCACTGCAATCCTTGTGCGAGTCCTACACGAACAAACATATAATCAGCATGATAGATTACAGCAGCTAGACAGTTGGATTGCAGCAGCTATGCCGATGCTTCTTAACAAAAGTAATGGAGATGGTATTAGCATGGCAGTGGAGGATTTGGACTGGGATGCACTAACAATCAAGGGAACATGATCAGCACCTGATCCTTCCACTGTGAGTATGATTTGCCAATTTCCTTGTAAATTGTAGGCTGGGAAAACATATGGTACAAAAATAGACACTACCACAGAAAGGGCTATCAGTGGCGCACCAAATTGCAATTCTGTGGTGCACCCCCAGGTTTGCTGGGTGCGCCACAGAATTCTCGCCACAAAAATATTTTCTGTGGCGCACCTGGCTTGGTGCGCCACAGAATTCTCACATTTCTGTGGCGCACCAGGCCAGGTGCGCCACAGAATTCACATTTCTGTGGCGCACCCACCCACCGTGCGCCATAGAAATATTTCTGTGGCGCACCCCTCTTACCATGCGCCACAGAATTTTTTTGAATTTCAAAAAAAAAGGGCGGCCAGATCTAGATCTGGATCTGGCCAGATCTAGATCTGGTCGCCGGAATTTTGTTTTGTTTCGTTTTTTGGAGGCCGTAGATGAGTGGAGGAGGGAGTCGCCGGAGGTTGGTGGAGGATGGTGGTCGCCGGAGTTCGCCGGAGTTTGCCGGAGGTGGAGGAGGAGGTCGCCGGAGTGGAGGAGGAGGTTGCCGGAGTGGAGGAGGAGGAGGAGGTCGCCGGAGTGGAGGAGGAGGTCGCCGGTGGTGGAGGAGGTCGCCGGAGGTGGAGGAGGTCGCCGGAGGTGGAGGTCGCCGGGGTGGAGGAGGAGGTCACCGGAGGTTGAGGTCGCCGGGGTTGTGGAGGTGGTCGCCGGAGTTGTGGAGGAGGTCGCCGGAGGTGGAGGTGGAGGTGGAGGAGGAGTAGAGAAGATGTGGAGGAGAGGAGAAGAGATGGAGGAGGGAGGAGAAGGGGAGAGAAAGGAGAAAGGAAGAGGAGAAGTGGAGGGAGAAGTGGAGGGAAAAGTGGAGGAGAGAAGGAGAAAAAGGAAAAGAGAGGGAGAAGGGGACTGGCGGGATTCGAAATTTTGAATCCCGCCCAAAAATTCTGTGGCGCACCAATGCCAAGGATGCGCCACAGAATTATTGGGCGGGATTCAAAATTTCGAATCCCGCCCAATAATTCTGTGGCGCATCCTTGGCATTGGTGCGCCACAGAATTTTTTTCCCTTTTTTTGATTTTTTTTATTTGCTGGGAAAATTCTCTGTTGGCCATAACTTTTTTTGGTTTGGAATTTGAGGATTCTGTGAATTGCTGACCGGGTAAACCCGGTGCCATCGAATCTGAAATTTTCTCTAGTTTTTTTAAGGTATTATTCACATTTTTTCGACGTCATATGCAAAAGTTATGCCCGTTTTAATATTTTTCACCTACTTTTCGAAAAAAAGTCAAAATGTGTATTTCAAATTTTCCTAACAAATAGACCCTAAACCTTCCCTATATCTGAAAGGATTTTATTTTTTGAATTTTTTATCATTTTCTTTCACTAGGTGCAAAACTGAAAAGGCGATCCACGGGGGGGGGGGGGGGGGGGGGTGGTGGTGCGTGGGGTGAAAAAGTGATGCACTATTCTGTGGCGCACTGTGGCTAGTGCGCCACAGAAATTCAACTTTCTGTGGCGCATCCTTCTCCATGCGCCACAGAAAGTTGAATTTCTGTGGCGCACCAGCCACGGTGCGCCACAGAAAAGGCCGAGATGGACCACGGCCCACTGATTGAAGGTGGGGCCCACGCGTATTCTGTGGCGCATGAAGAGTGGTGCGCCACAGAAGTCTCTCTTTCTGTGGCGCATGGCGTGCAGTGCGCCACAGAAAGTTGATATTCTGTGGCGCATGGGCTAAGGATGCGCCACAGAATGTTCAAATTTCAGTGGCGCATCGACAGCCATGCGCCACAGAATAATTTTTTGTGGCGCATAAATTAAGGGTGCGCCACAGATAGGCAACCTCCCTATAATGCTTTTCCTGGTAGTGAGATTCAGAAAGCATTAAGCCGTGTTGGTTTTTTCTTGCTTTCATTTTCTTATCACATCTTTTGCAGGTAAGGCCATAAAATGTCTTGGAGAAAGCTCCTCACATGGTTGAAACTTATATAAATGTGATCAACTGAAGTCTATTAGGCAATTTAAGCGGTTCTACCCATGCAGTCATAATCAATCATTGGTAGCAATGCTTCTACTAAATCCAGAATAAAGTCAAACTAAATCGATTGTAGCAATGCTTCTACTTTTATTTATAACATCTGGAAGAGCAGTCCATATGCAACAAGTATCTCTAACAACAACCATGGATGACTTAATAATATCTTCATTATTAAGTCATATATGTTTTTATCCCTAAAAAAAGGAGTCATATCTGTTTTTATGTGCCTCCTAAAATGCTACGACATGTCCTCTTCTATCTGAATCAACTATGATCAAAAAATGGCCTCCCTCAAATATGCTCGAGAATTACTTATCGTCTCTTGAAACATCGTTCATGTATAATTTAGAGGTTCAAAACAATCTTGTAAATAACTCTCTCAACAACACCAGCACCATTCAGAACAAGATGTCCTCATGATGTCACTCTCCCTTTTAAAGACTGCTACTACTTCTCTTTCTCTCGTGTGAGCTCTTTTCTATGTCAATTACGTTCCAATCCAGCATCAGGAGAAATAATTACGTGCAGGCAAGATGGGTGAGATCCCATTGTTCTGCATGTTCACACCAACCAACATGTTACCTGACAAATGACCATTTCGGCTGCTCCCCAAAAAAGCCTAGAAAAGTTTAATGAAACTGTAGCTTGCAAAATAATTAGCATGCTGCCTAATTTAGATGTACACTTGAACATTTCTTTCTACTTTCTTAGCTAAAATTGTTTCTTTACAACAGCTACCAGCAAGGGAAGAAGGAAAATAAACTAACTAAATTGATTACGCATCTCACTGAAATGATATGCATCTCACTATTTTTGACCAAATCGTTCTTCATGTATAATGATTGATTATGTCAAATATGCTGGAGGCCATGTCATACTCATGCCAAATCGTTCTACCAATGATTGATTTTACTGTAAAATTGGTAGAACGCTACAGAAAGAAAATCATACCCGTGCGTGTACAGCCCTGTGTTTCCGTAGGCTGGCCGTCGGCGCGTCGGGCGGTGTTGTCGTCGAGCGTGTCGGACACGGTCGTCGGCCAGTGTCTTCAGGCAGGCGGTGGTCGAGCGCGTCCGGTTCGAGCGTCAGGGATGGAGGATGGTCCGGCAGCGCGTCGGGCGTCCGAGATGGAGGCTGTGCGTGGAGGGGGTTTGCGTGGGTGCGGCGGGCGTCCGAGATGGAGGCTGGACGTGGAGGCGGTTTGCCTGGGCGCGGCGGTAGTTCGTCGGGCGAGGGCGGGGGCTCGCGTGGGCGCGGCAGCGGGAGTTAGCGAGGCTGGAGGCTGGCCGTCCTGTCCCGACGGCGGCTGCACCTGGCCCTCTCCACGTCCTCCACAATCTCACAGGGTGAGGGATGCGAGAGAAGGGCAAGGGTGGGAGGGGGACGGGGAGGTGGGGGGCTGTGAGTAGTACTCTCCACTTCCTCCACGACCCGCGGGAGCTCACCTGCGGTTTCCATCTCCAGCGACGGTTGCCGGAGCTGCTGGTTCGGCGGTAGGGGAGAAGGGGATCGAGAGAGCGCTCTGTTGACTTGCGGGCGTGCGGTTCAGTTTTTTTTTCGGGCGTGGGAGTGAATATGATGAGCACCTCATCATTGGGAGGTCCTGGATCGTAGGATTGTGATTGAACGGCTCAGATGGTCTGGATCATACCCCCTCTCTCTTTTTATATTAGTAGAGATAAATACCACAAAACGACATATCCAAGTGCTCGACTCGCTAGGCAGAGGAATTAACCGCAAAGACTTCACTGCTATGGTAAGTTATTAGTTTTACTTATAATAATTTTTTAAGATATAAAATAATATGTTTTACTTATAAATTCTGCAATAAGTAAATAATTTTGTATGCAAAAATAATCCAAACTTAAAATTTAGCACAATAATGACAGAATAGGCAAGAGATGGGCAGCAACTTGAGACTCTCACCTTTCCAACCTCAAGGAGCAAAGCCCGACATTCCCCTCCCTTCCCTCTCTCCTTGCTACAATACACCTTGAGAGTCGACTCCGGAGATCCGGGCCTATCCGATGCCTTTCCTGGCGGTGATGCCGACGGGAAGCGGCTGACGAGCGGCGCTGGCACTAGGGTTGTAAATAGTAGAGGTAGTGGTAGGGTTAGCTTCTTCAGTAGTAGTTGTTCTTGGCATATGCCTGGTTTTGGCTTCATGCCTGGTCTTGGCTTCATGCCGGGAGGGAGATGCCGAGTCTGTTGACCCAGATCTGGTGTCGTTGGGCGTCTCTCCTCTTCATGGTGGTGCTCCCATGGCCGGAGCCGCAAGCGAGGTGGAGGGGAGTGTCCAGAACCTCCGTAAATAAGGTTTGTTTTGGAGTTTCAAATCTTGGTGAGCCTGCCAAGATCACCGTCATGGAGGCAGGGAAAGGCGTTCTTGGTCGGCATCTGGCACTCCGGGGAAGATGGATGAAGCTACTCCGTGGAGGTCACACGACGAGGCAATCCCTGGCCGAGGCGACTTTTGGCTGAGATGGCAGCCCCTCCACACCCCGATGCAGTTTCTGCGCGGGTGTATGTTCAACCTCCTTCGGTAGAGGCCTTTCTACCTCGACGCACCGGCGATTGAAGCTCATCTGAGGTCAAGTGGTCTCGTCCCCGGCGCTGGGATGGGTCGTTGTTGTTGCAGGTCGAGCAGCGCGCGCGGTGAACAAGACGATGGACTTGATGGCTTTTTCGCTAATCTGTCTAGGGTCTTCCTTGTAAGACTGTAGGACCTTATTGTAATTTCTTTATCTTTCTTGGTCCTTGCTGTAATATGTACCATCACCGCCGATTAATGCAGTTTCCGGGCCTTTCTAGGCCCTTCCTTGTTCAAAAAAAAAGGAGCAAAGCCCCGTTCAAACTTCAAATAAAAAGAAACAAGAAGCTAGCAAATGATCCAAAAGTGAACACTCGATCATGTATCCACTTTCCATGCAACGCGAAGTGCGAAGCAGCAGAACTGTCATAGGTTTTCTGGTTAGGAAAGCATCTCCGAAATGTATTGGCACTGCAGATACGGGGTTCCAAACCGGCCTGTTCGCCCCTACTTAATTTTTCCGAATTCTTAGATAATTGAACCGCTTGAACTGGAAGTGCCCGGTTTAGTGCGAAAACCGGCGGTCCGACCACGGTTTGATCGGTTTATTTCGGCCCGCTGGCGCGGCCGGTCCAGTGCGCTTGGAGAACCGGTTCCGGTTTTTTCCGGTCGAACCGGCGGTCTGGTCCGGTTTTTAAAATTAATTGAACCGCTTGAACCGGAAGTGCCCGGTTTAGTGCGAAAACCGGCGGTCCGACTGCGGTTTGACCGGTTTATTCCGGCCTGCTGGCGCGGCTGGTCCAGTGCGCTTATAGAACCGGATGAGGCACCGGTTCCGGTTTTTTCCGGTCGAACCGGCGGTCCGGTCCGGTTTTTAAAATTTGCTGTAATTTTGTTCGACTTGGAAATGAATGATGATGACGTGACAAACCGTAACCTGGAATTTGAGGAAATTAACATAGATTCCACAGATTGTATGATTGTGGACCGTCCCCTCAAAAAATCCAAAACATCAGACTCATCATTCGAAATTGGGCACGTGTCGCAATCATTGATCATTTCACCATCTGTCAGTCCAACTATTTTATAATGTAGAAAATTCCGGAAACGTTCGAACACTGGCTTCATAGAATCATCAGAAGTTGAAGCTCTATCGCAATCATCGGTCCTTTCGCCGTATGTCAAACCAACAAACGACGACTTAATCGATGAACTTTGCTTATATATTAGCATGGTTGATGATGTCCCTTCGTTGGAGTAAGTCACCTATTTTTTCAGTTCATTTCGTGTTATGGATGTATTGTTGTAATCACGAGTTTATCTCTTTCGCAGGAGCGAATGGGTGATAAGCTCTAAGCCGTATCCTATTACATTAAATTTAAGACAGATAAAGAACATATTAAATATGGATGAATATATGAACGTAGATTGCTTCAACATGGTTGTGCGCATACTAGCGTGTCACGAGATCAACATTTTCCATGACGTTCAAAATCACTGTATGGATCTAAAATTTTGTGCAAGTCATTGTAATTACCTATCATATTTTATAATTACCTATCACATTTTTTCTCACATTATTATTTTTAGACCATGTCTCACTGTGCACGAGAAGCGATTGGTCGTGGAAGGCTTGATTTTGGTCGGTTAGCACAGTTATTCCACAGCTAGCCTAATAGCAAGGAGTATCATATATCCGAATGTGATAAGGTGAGAGTTTATTCCTTCGGTCCTGATACTGTTTATTTTGTATCAATCTGATTGATTTATTTCTACCCTATCATTATATCATTACAGAGTGTGCTGCCTTATGATATTCTTGGCCTATTCATATTGTTTGTCTTGGATCAAAAGAAGAAATTTTTCTATATTTTGGACCCTCTTCCGAGACCGACTTGGGGGTTGCACATAATTAAAAATATTGAAATTTGCAATAAGATAAACCTTACGCTTCAACGAATCAACCCCAAATGGAAGGACGAAATTTCCAAATGGGGACGCAAAGTCGCTATTGTTCCAACAAACTCGAACAGGTACGAAACTTTTCATCTAAATATAACTTTACTTGATTTGTTCAACGCTTAATGTGACATTTCATATATATGCAGTGCTATGTCTGCCTACTTGGTTTTCTATTTAATGCACTCATGGAAAGATGAAGCATCATTTCCCCTATATCAATGGTGAATATTCTAAACCATTCTCATTATTTGCACACACATTGAACATCAAATTTTATATGACAATGTTGTATATAATGCATATGCAGGATGATTTTGAGTTGAGAAAGAGATTTTGGTATATATTCTAAAGTATCAAGAGAACAAAGTGATAGACAATATTCCTCTTTTGGAGCAAGGAATCGTTGATCGCATAAAGTGATGTACCTTCATGAAATAATAAATAGTGCATAAGGTTACATAGAAATTGTTTTTCAACTATTGCTTCGAACTGGTTTTGAATTGTAATATTCATGCAAATAATAACTATTATTTTGAGCCTTGTGGATTTAAAGTGATGCAACGTGTATGGATTGTAGTTATATGTTGTTCGCACACCCTTACACTGTTTAGTCATGAAGTCTATTATTCCGGTAACAGAAAAACTTACTAAACTAGAAACTCTGGTTTCGTAGACCAGCGCCTTATCCATTGGGCCACGGAGTCCTTAATGTCAAACAAACATATTATACAAATATCATTGATTTCGCCAAATTAATCGCATTATTTTATGTTCAGAACGACTGCCAGCCAAAAGTGTTTACACAAGCTGTCCAGAAACATGGGGTTCTTTTTTGTAGGAGTAGATCAGATCAGCCGAAACGTCTTGGCATCTATGTTCCTTACTCGAGAAGCTTCACATCTCTTTTCACACAATTATTAAGGAAGCGTCGACACAATACCAATTCAAACTCGGCCATATTCGTGATATTCCAACCAGTCATGTTATTATCAAATCATTGCAGAGACCACGGCTACATAACCTTCCACTCTCTTTTCACCAACCAACCACATCCGTCAAGTTCTAACAGAGGGCAAACGACAACTGCTGCAAAACTTCATACATCAGGTCTTCTGCTCAACACCTCTCAGCAAAATCCCAACGCCAAAAAACGTTTAACTATGTTCGACTTGCCTTACTCACTAACCTAGACTACTCACATGCTATACTCTAGTGACTTATTAACGAGTCTGCCAGCGTGTCCTCCATGACCCCTTCACCATAAGCCTCGTCAAACTAAAGCAAACCCCCCTGGAGCAGTAAAATCCTAGCTTGATGACCTGCTGTTACATCAGAAAATAAGGTACAAAAAAATATGTGAGTAATATGCAAACACAACATGGCTTGAATGGGCACTAAGTTTAACAAACTTGTATAATTGTTTCAGCCAAGAAAAAACAATAATGTAACACTTTTGCTCCCTCTAAAATACCACTTCACCATTCTATGTTCATGTGGAATCAATGGAAAAATGATGATTTCGGATTTGAATCAAGTTCTAAGATATCTTCAGACAAATTATAGTACTAGCTTTACATTGCTCTTATTATGATGAAATATAACAAAACTTCAGACAAATCAGGTTAAACATTATGTATGGTAATTAAAGGCTCCTTTCAGGATGCCACATTAACTTGAGATAGTAACACTGTAGAATAACAAACTAAAACCATTGGATCTTCACAATATTATGAACAGGGATGTTCAGTTTTTCATGCAAGTTCGACAGTCATATAGAAGTTTAGAACACAGAGGATTACTACGCCTACACGTTGTCAGAATCATCTGATGCTATATTAGGACATATATGAAAGAAAGTATACATCGCAAGTGGACATAAATTATTTCATGGATTAGGAAAATATGGAAAAAAAATATGTGCAACTCAACATGATGCAATATGGCTCGATAAAATATTTGATAATTCATGATGACAATAAATATTTGCCTTTTTTTTTCAGATCCATCGATCTAGCTTATCTTGAAAAGGGTATTCTTTCCACTACAATGATCTTTCTAGTGAAACATGATAGTTTGTGTTTGAATATTTCACTTAATGATTCTTTACTTATTTATTTTATCTTTGACCTTAGTATTTCGTCCCTTCAGTTCCAGATCCTATATGATCAACTGACCACACAAAGCATCCGACCATATTGAACAATTACCTTACAAATAACTTAATTTACTTTTCACATTTGGAATGCAAGTTTGAAAGGGTGATGTTATAACAGTGGCCAAAATAGGATTACTTGGGCCATATTCACATGCACAATCTAAGCGGATCGACACTAGGCCTATAAGAAAAAAATTCAAATTCTAGATGTTCTCTGTTCACATGATGATAAAATAACCATGATTGTTTATGCAATTAATATGTATAAAAAATCATCCCAAAGTAACTTGCATCTATCAGACTGTCTCCGATTTTTTTTAAATGAAAAGTGCTATAATTCATATATCTTTAGAAAAAAGGAAAACTAATGGCATCTGCAAATATTAGGTCGTTGTTACCACATGCTACTACTCATTTATTGTTTTTAGATGGCGTTTTAGCCTTCTCGATGTCAAACATTGCATCTAGTTTAAGTTATGTAACTTATGTTAGTCTTTTACTGCAACCATGCAACAAATTATAAATCAACTTATGGAGAAAAACGTTATTGATTTTTGACAAAAAAACGTGTCATTGTTGCTATAACAAATATAAATAGTTAGGGACTATCACAGTGCACAAGAAAAAAATTCAGCAAGAAACTCGAAACCAAAAGAACATTGAGTAATCTTTTAGCAGAACAAAACTGCAATACAATCAATCGACTTAAAATCTACTTTATATTCTTCTGTATCCAAAATCCCTAACCTGCTACAGAAAATGGGAAATACCTCTAGGCAATGACGTCCAAGTAAATATAATTTCTGGGTCAAACATCAATACCAAGCATAGCGCAACTCCTATAACTGATACAGTTATTAAACTGGAAACCTAGGAAACTTTGCATCTAAATTTATGCAGTATCAATTCCAAAAGAGATACAACCATGGACACCAAAGATTAAGGAGCTAGTAGCTACTGATGAGGCTCTGCTGCCAATTTTATCAACAATTTTCTCACTCTCCCGTTTCATCCTAGTGCTCACATGGTTGCACATCACAGTGGACAGATCTGGGAAACCTTTCATGGAGGTTCCATGTTCATCGGACTTGGGAAACATTTGAGTTCATTTAAACTTAAGTACTAAGAGCATCTCCAACAGACTCCTAAAAAAGCAGTTTTATAGCGCCACTTTTGCTGTTTTAGTGTGCGCGGTCCACGGCAGCATTTCCAAACGCGTTAAAATGCAGCGCGCTACTGGCAGCGATTTACCAGACACTGTAAACTAGAGTCCAGGAATTAAAATCGCAAATAGGTCCAAAATTTTATAGAAAAGTCCTTAAACAAAAATAGAAAAAAGCAATCAGGTCCAAAGTTTCAAAGTTCGAAGCTCGCCGGCGGGGACTGAGAGCCTCAGCAGTGTGGCGTCTGAAGGCGACAGGTCTGAAATGCAGGGGAGGACGCGATGGAGCTCGGCCGGTGTCCACCGGATCCGGAGGTAGAGGAAGGCCGCGCGCGGGTCCATCGTGTGGCAGGGAAGGCCGCGAGCGGCGCAGCGGTACCAGCCGAGAAGGATGGACGGCCGCGGCGAGGAGGAAGGCCACGAGGGGCGCATCTCATGCCTTCGCCGGCCGCCGCATAGAGCTCCTCCGATGCCGCGATGAGGAGGAAGGCTGCGAGGGGTGCAGCTCATCCCTCCGCCGGCCACCTCGAGCTCCTCCTGACGTCGGCCGCCTTGAGCTCATCCCGACGCCGGCCGCCTCGAGCTCATCCCGACGCCGGCCGCCCTCGAGCTCCCGACGTAGTGACGATAGCACAGGATGTTTTTGGTCCTCGCGCGGGTGAAACTTCCGGGTGGTAGTTGGGCCTCGCGCGCGTTTCCAGATTTTGCAGCGCGCACAAGCGGACGCCCAAAATATGCATAGGATAATAAGGCGGAGAACATGGTATATTTGCACCCGCTTTTAAAATATATTTTTCGTAATGTCCAAAAATTTCAAAAAAAAAAAATGCACACGTACATATTGTAGTTTCTAGTGTGCGCCAAAAGTTTCGTCCCAAAAATACTTTTTACTTGACTTGTGTGAAAAAGACAAAAATCTGACATATATGTGTTATATGTAAGTCACAAAAATTTCTTTTTTTTGGATGAAAACTAAAATGTAAACATTTCACGAAACTTTGTGTCATCAACACATTATGCGAGATGTATGCCTGTACTTTTTTTCAGATTTTTTGAACATATTTTAAACGTGTTTTAAATGTTTTTTCAAAAAACGGGTGCAAATGTACCCATATTCTACCTATTCACTGTCGCGAAGCATACCGCTTTTTAGCGCGTGCGCTGAACTTGGGCGCGACTATTTTACGGCGTCTGCTCGAGCCCCTCTTTTTTTTTTTTTACCTCCCCGCGCTAAATTGGTGGTTTTTTCAGCGCGCGCCAAGTTCTGGACTTAAATGGGAATTTTGTCCAACAACTATCTTCCACTTATTGCTACTGTTACCCAACACAAATTTCCTATACTACAAATTTTCCTATACAGGTACCAAATTTATTTTGATTACCAATTTCATGTCATGCATTATTTGAGATCCCACCGTTTCTTCTTTTCTTTTCTTTTCTTTTCTTTTCAGAGCTATTGTGCTCCACGTTTGAGGAATAAAGGCTGATCCTCACATCGGACACATATATTATATCAACCAAACAAGAATAAAAAGAAAATAATAAACACCATGTCTCATACCTTCATACATTCTTGGAAACCTCTGACAAAAAATGGACAAGCTCCTTCCTAATCCTTGCCTTTGGTGCTTCTACCCTCGCCTCCATCTTGGTCTGGATCTTCAGCTCTTTCCATTTGAGCTTACCCAGTTTGTTCTCCATCAAGAGTGCCCTCTTGCCATCTAGCCCAGTGAAGGAGCTTCTAAGGGCAGGTTGTACCCCCGCGAGCAGCTTAAGAGAAACTCCAACACGCTGACCCATTTGGTCCGTTTTGCTCTGTTTCGGTCCGTTTGGGTGGAAACCAGGGCCCAACGCGTCGACGCAAACGGACCGACATCCGCTTTTTCGTCCGCGACGACCCAATTCTGGCCCAAATTTGAGCTGGGTTTGCGTCGGCACGGACGCGTCTGGACGCCGCGCGGAGTCCGTACCACTTCACCCCCTGGCCCGCCCACCAGTGATCTAATCCTCTTTCTCTTCTCTATCCCTAGTCCATCTCGCCCCGTCCCCCTGCCCCGCGCCATCCATCGTCGCTGCCACCACCTCCCACCTCCACACCTTGACCGCAGCCCCCCCCCGCCCCCCCCCCCCCCCCCCCCCGCCGGTACATCCCGCCTTAATCGTCGCCGGCCGGAGGAGACCGTCTCCACCATTACGGACCTGGGGCGGCGGAGGAGACCGTCTCCACCACCAGGACCGAGGTCGCCCACGAGGTGTTCAGCCGTTTGCCCAAGGTACGAATTGTCACCATGGATAGCCCGGACGAATATTTCTACAACAATGTGTTGTGTTCATCGTCCTCCTCGGACTCATCCGACGATGAGGCCGAAGTTTTTGTCGCAACACTTGTCGTCAACGACCATCTTGCAAGGCAAGAACCAATGTACAGGGGCTCGGTACCGGGCCGTGCACCGGTGTTGGCTCGCAACAGAGAGGCCGGCCATGTCCAACTGTTTAAAGATTACTTCCATCACAATCCAACATATCCGGCCAAGCTTTTCCGTCGCCGGTTCCGTATGGCTAGACATGTGTTCAACCGCATTAGGGTCGGAGTGATGACCCGTGATGATTACTTCAGATTTAAGCGGGATGCCCTTGGTAAGCTTGGATTCACCTCTTATCAAAAATGCACCGCCGCTATTCGGATGCTTGCATATGGAGTTGCCGGTGATCTTATCGACGAGTACTTGCGCATGGGTTAGTCCACATGCCTAGAGGCCATGTACAAGTTTTGCAGAGCCATGATTGCGGTGTTTGGCAAGGAGTACTTGAGAGAGCCAACTGTTACAGATACTACCTGGATTTTAGCGATCAACGAACAAAGAGGGTTCCCTGGTATGCTCGGCAGCATAGATTGCATGCATTGGGAGTGGAAGAACTGCCCATTTGCTTGGCAGGGGCAATATAAGGGACATGTTGGCAAGTGCACGGTCATATTAGAGGTTGTGGCTACACACGATTGCTGGATTTGGCACTCCTTCTTCGGCATGGCCGGTTCTCACAATGACATCAATGTGCTTCATCGCCCTCCGGTGTTCTCTAGGCTTTCAGAGGGCAATGCTCCAGAGGTGAGCTATGAGGTCAATGGCCATACATATACCAAGGGATACTATTTAGCTGATGGCATTTATCCGGAGTGGTCTACTTTTGTGAAGACAATCCCCAATCCTGCTGACGATGATGAAACTCCAAACAAGAAAAACATGGAGTCTTTTTTTGCAAAGGAACAAGAGGGTTGTAGAAAGGATGTGGAGCGTTCTTTTGGTGTGCTCCAATCTCGATGGGCTATTGTTCGGCACCCTGCTAGAACATGGAGCGTCGACACTATGTGGGAGGTGATGAGTTGTTGTGTGATCATGCACAACATGATTGTGGAGGATGAGCATGACGATAGCCTATTTGATAAAGATTGGGAGTTTAGTGGGGAGATGATTGTGCCACAGTTTGGATCGACAACATTTGCAGGGTGCATCGAGTTTCATCGAGAGATGCATGATAAGTGGTGTGTCTTGGATCACGGACACCGGGAGTAAAGGATACCCCTTTTTAGGTTCGGCACGGGGCGCGAAGGAGGCTGGGAGACGCCAACTTCCGGGAGAACCTCGTCAAGACCTCCTATCTACGTACCAGCAAGCAACACAGAGACACGGGGAGTTTACCCAGGTTCAAGCCGCCCGGAGGCTAAAAGCCCTACTCCTGCATGTCTGGATTGAGTGGTTCATCATGGTGTGGCTTACATAGGTGGTTGCGGGTGAGGACCCAGGAGGTGTTGGCTAGAGGTTGAAGACGAGCAGATCCTTTCCCGGAGGAGATCACCTCTCGCTTATGCTACTCTCGTCTAGTGCGCTACCTAGCCTAGCCTCCGACTCTCTGGAATTCTGTCCCTTCCCTCAGGTACCTTGGTCCTCCTTTTATAGGCTAAGGGGATCCCACAAGGACACCTTTGGGGGCGGAGGGGTTTTACGCGGGAAAACCCCTCCGGGTTCTTCTTATGGAGCGACGTGGCCTCTTCTCGTCGAAGTATTCTTCTGAGGGGGGTTAGGTGCAGTCGCCCACCTTTTGTAAGGCGGGCGGACAAAGGCTGACACCTTTTCCGATTGTTCGGAGGAGCTTATAGCAGGAGCTAGCAAGTCCAAGTCTTCTAGGAGCTTCCATCAGGAGCTGGCAAGGTTATCCTCTTCGCCTGTACGGAGGCTGGAGCCCGGGGGTGAGCCTGGCCTCCTGCCGGGCTTCCGGGTCCCCGGGACCTCCGCGTCGTCTGCCGGGTTGAGGGTGACCCCGGAAGGCCACCCGGCCCTTTGTCGTGGTTGTCGATGTCGTCCTTGCCTGGTTGCCGTGGGGCAGATGGGGGGTCCATCTGCCGGTGTTGAACCCCTGCCTTGTTCGCCTTCTTTGTGGGCCCACTGGTGGTGGACCCACTTTGACCGCATCAGGGGACCCAATGTTCCACTGTTACGATAGTAGCCCCCGGGCATAGTCCCGGCGAGCACGTCCTTCTGCTGCTTGGGCTATGACCAAAAAAGTCAAAGTGGGTCCCCGACGTCTTGTCTTGACCGTCTTGTCCCATCTGTCAGGGAGTGCGTGCTTGGAGTTATCCGCTTGGGGGAGTAACTACGCCTACCTCCTCAATTCTCAGAAACGGAGAAGGCGAGGTGACTGCCGTTGAAGGCGCAGCCGAGCCTTCTTAAAGGTGGGGGTGCCCTTCCCAAATATTCAATTATCTTCCTTCTTCTTCCAGCTCCACACCTCAGCAGAGCCAAGCACGCCGATGGCGAGAGCCAGGAGAGGAGCTGGACTCACCCGTTCTTCCTCAGCGGTGGCGGAGGTGGCCACCAGCAGCCGTGGGAGGGCTGCTCCCCGAGGTCGAGCGGGACATGGTCGCGGCGGCGGCCGCGGTCGTGGAAGCCGTGGTCGCGGAGGTCGTGGGGCTGGAGGCCTTCCAGACCCTTCTCCCCGGAGTACGTCCCACTCCGACGTCCCTCCGTTCGAGTTTGTCGTAGATCTGAACAACATGCTTTACAGCCGGCTCCATCTGCCGGACTCCTTCGCGGCAGTGGTGGACTCGGACGACGGTTGGCCCACCGACTTCTAGTTGTAGGTGGACGGCTGCCCCAACGGCCCCTCCTGGGTCGAAGTGGAGTACACCGTAGACGACTTTATGCTCCTGGGCCGGGGATGGAAGGCGTTCGCGCGCTCCCGTCACCTGACCCGGGGGTTGTACTTGGAGTTCGAGTATGATGGAGACGCGACGCTCTCCGTGAAGATCTTTCGCACCGAGGGAGGACGCGTGGACTGCTGCGCGGAGAGCGACAGCATCAGCCGCAGCAGCGGCTTCGGTGATGTCCGCGTCAAGTTCGGGGGAGCTCGCCTTCCTGAGGACGCGTGGGGCGGCCCCGAGGCAGTGGCCCCGAAGATGTCCGTGACCTCCTTCTCGACGGCCTCGTCGACGTACTTCTGGAAGTAGCGCCTTTCGTTGTGCGGCGGTGCTCCCTGCTCGCGTAGGAGCCAACCTTTTCTGTAAGTAGTAGGTCCCTTTGTAGCTTTTGAGATGATGAAGAACTTGTATCCTTGAAGTCGCTTGGCCTTCGGGTTGAATTGGTGTGAATGAGAACAGGTTTTTGCAAAACGCGCCCCGATTGGTGCACCAGTCGTACCGCCGAGGGCTAGGTGGGGAGTGAAAGGCCTATAAAAGGCTCTCCAGCCCCCAAACTCCTCAGCACCTCCCGACTCCTTTCACTTTCTTGCTTCTCGCTCTCTCCGCCCCTCCATAAATCACAGAGCAATGTCTGGGGAGGCAGACGACGATGACGGCGTCCGTGTGTCTGGGCGCGGCGGAGGAACCCAGGGAAGCTAGGCCCCGTGCCGCTGGAGAGGAAGAAGAGGTGGCATCGCGCTCCGCCCTCGCCAAGGGCATTTCGCGCCTGGCGGCCATCTCTGGTCCCGCGGCTCAGGAGAAGGCCCAGGTGCGCGCCCTTCGGAGGGCTAAGCTTCTGGGGGCCTTAAGGGAGAAGACTACGGGGATCCCGGGGGCGCCCGCGCTCTGGTCCGAGCTCGAAGGCATTGAGCAGGTAAGCGATGCGGCTCCTTTGACCTTTCGTTCCCTTGAGGACCGGTGTTTATCCTGACCGAGTTCGTTCCTTGTCGCAGGCGGACAACAATGCCATGAGCGAGGTGGCAGTCAAGATGCTTTCCTTGTACCGCTGCTTGGCGCCAAGGCGCGCAGGGATGCCATGAGGCGCCTGAAAGTCCTTCCGGGTTCCCTCTCTTTCCCCAGGCGTCCCCGGGAATCGAGAGTTCTCCCGTCAGGCATCAAGAAAACAAGGACGCGCTGCTAGGGGATCTAGCTCCGAGCTGGCCTTAGCAGCATAGGCTTAAGTAGTTGCAGAACCGAAAGTAAATTCAGAATGTAAATTCG
Organism: Puccinellia tenuiflora; assembly: GCA_012064385.1. NCBI lineage: Eukaryota > Viridiplantae > Streptophyta > Magnoliopsida > Poales > Poaceae > Puccinellia > Puccinellia tenuiflora. The sequence goes on from QRDG01000150.1 coordinate 982,871, forward strand.
GATGAATGCAACCCTAGACTCAACTCCCGGGGTCATTTCCCAAATCTTCCTTCGCACTAACGCGCCGTCGAGTTTTCAGAGGAGGCCTCTTAGGTGCCAAGCACTCTACCTGCACGCATCCCAAATGTGTTGCTAAGATGCTAACACGGCAGACATACCCCTAAGGAGGACTATACCTTCCGAGAGTCCTTCTCCACTGTCCTCGGGTACTAGGACAGAGGGAAATGGACCGTTCACCGGGGTGGACGCATACCCCCGCAAAGGCTCTCATCAACTGTCAAGCATGCGCAGGTCGATAGTATATTGACTCCGAGCGAGATATTATGCCTAAGTGCAGGATGCAGATGCAAGGACTTAGCTGATTTTCTGCCGCGTCCTCGATCCACCCTATCCTTCCCGGGTACCCAACTCCTTAGCCATGTTCCGCCGCCTGATCCTGTCCCGGGAAGGAGCTGCACACAGCAAACTTTCAGTAGGAAAAGAATGGACCATCTCTTCTACCATGTTAGCGTGTTATCCGAAGGAAACCGCAAGCACAGTTGTTAGTGCACTCGCGGCGCTTCAACCCGTCAGCCACCGGCACATATCAGCCCCCTGCTTACGGGTTGCTAAGAATAACACGCTTGCATGCAAGTATTGAGGCTCCGGAATTGAAATCACTTATCTTTTATTCCCTTGGCGATGATTCTTACACCCTATTACAGAACACTAGCCCCCAGGGCGTGCTTTAACGGATTCGACGTTGGGCGATTCATGTTCGTAATTATGGGTAGAATTTGTGAAGATTCTCGATGTTCCAGGCGTTGCCCTCCGGCATGCCTTTCTCGTCCTCCAGGTATACCGCTCTGGGCTTCAGGGTATGAGTGACCCGGTAGGGCCCTTCCCACTTGGACGACATCTTGTTCATGCCTTCCATTTTTTGCTTCTTGCGGAGTACCAGGTCTCCGGGTTGCAGTTCCCGCGAGTGAACATGACAACTGTGGTATCGACGGAGTCCTTGCAGGTACCGAGCTGACCGTAAGGAAGCTCGGCACCTACTCTCTTCCAGCAGGTTTATGTCATTGATCCTTCGCTCTTGTTGCGTGTTTTCATCATAGGCGAGCACCCGGGGGGATCCATGCTTTAGCTCCGTTGGCAGGACAGCTTCATCCCCATAGACGAGAAAGAAGGGTGTTTCTCGAGTGGCTTTGCTTGGTGTTGTTCTGAGGGACCACAGTACGCTTGGCAGGTGATCAATCCATTTTTTCCCTTTATTCTCCAGCTTGTTAAAGGCATTGGTCTTCAACCCCTTGAGTACTTATGTATTGGCTCGCTCTACTTTTCTGTTGCTTCTTTGATAGATACCGAGGTGAAACACACCTTGATGCCCATAACTTCGCAGAAGTTGAGGAAGGCTCGACTGGTGAACTAAGTGCTGTTGCCGGTGATGATTCTGTTTGGTACTCTGAAGCGGTAGACGATTCCTTCGATGAACTTGATGGCGGCCTGAGCCATATGACGTGGTACTGGCATCACTTCTACCCATTTTGTGAACTTGTCAATGGCCACGAACAGGTACTCATGTCCTCCGAAAAACTTTGGAACCTTGCCGACGATGTCCAGCCCCCAGACCGCGAATGACCAGGAGATTGGTATTGGCTGCAGCGTTTGAGCCGGTTGGTGTGTGTTCTTCGCGTAGTAATGACAGGCTTCGCGGGTCTTGACCAGCTGCTCCGCGTCATGAAATACTGTTGGCCAGTAGAACCCTTGGCAGAAGACCTTCCCCGCCAGTGATCTTGATGCCACGTGACTCGAGCATGTGCCCTCGTGTATATCCTTCAACAGTTCTTGGCCTTGTTCTTGTGGTATGCATAGCAGCTTGACTCCGTTTTCGCGTCGCTGGTAGAGCTCGCGTCAATTAAGACGTAGAGCTTAGCCTGGCGGGCCACCCGCTCGGCCTCGTGGTCGTCTTCCAGGAGGACGTGCTCCACCATGTACTTGACAATGCCTTGGGCCTAGGGTGGGTGGTTTCGTTCCACCAGCAGTACCGCTTGGGCATGAGGAAGTAAAGCTTCTTCTGCAGTGGGCACTGCCGGGTCTTGAGCTTCCGGGCTGGCAACCTGTGTTGTCGGTGTAGAAGGGTTGACATCCCCCGGTGTCGATGCAGACCTTGACTTGAGCCTCTCGGGAGAGATTGAAGGCTGCCGGAGCACCTCGATGTAGATCCCGGGAGGTACTGGCTCCTGCTTGGATGCCAGTTGCGACAGCTCATCCTTGTCCTCGGAGGTTGAGGCCGGCTTGGCCTTCTTGGGGAGAGGCTCAGTGACGAAGATGCGCTTGTCGGGTCCAGGGTCCCTTTTCTTGTTCTTGGCGGGGGTGACCTTGTCCTCGGATTCGTCCTCCCTGGGAACCCTGACTCCTTCCTCTGCGCGGGCGCAGTGATCCACAAGCTCCCAGAGCTCACGAGTGGTCTCGATGCGATGTCTGCTCAACTTCTCGCGCATCCGGGTGTGCCGAACGTTGGCGTGGAAGGACTGGATCACCAGCTCCTCTTTGATGCAGGGGATTGTCGGCACAGTGGAAACCGGGGTACCACGGGCCGGCCTGCCAGGGCCCACAAGATTCCTCGGGTGATTTTCGCTAAGGACCAGGCTCTCCAAGCCTGGCGAGCTTCGCGAGGATTTCTCTCCTCGCGAAGGGTTCTTCTCCTCGCCAAGGGTTCTTTCCCTCGGCGAGGGATCGCTCTTCGACAAGGCGTCTTCGACGCCGCCCGCAATTCTACTAAGGACCAAGCCGCAAGGCTTGGCGAGGCCTTTCGCCTCGCGAAGCGTTTTCTTCGTGAAGCTATCTCTGCCCCCGCGGCAGAGCGCACATGGACTCTGCGCCATGCGCAGGGTGACGCGCGTGCCTACGCGCGATGACGACGACGCCGCAGTTGCCGTTTCCATGTATAAAGCAGTCAACAAAGCGGAGCCAAGCAAAGCGGACAACGAGTATTGCCTCTTTGGTGACAAGGGAACAGTCTGCAGCTACGCTCCAAGGACGACGTCACCGTGGGCCACCTCCCACCTCGGCAAGCGCCAGCTCCCTGTCCAGCTGGTCGGTGCCCCTTTTCAGCTTTGGTGACGCCGCTCCCCTGCCGTGGACCGCGTCCACGAGTTTCACCTTTATGGTAGACCTCACCTTTACGGTGCACCGTGCCTCCTCCTTCGTCGCCATGTGGTAGCCCTTCCCGCCCAAATGTTTGGGCAGAAGAGGCCCAGGACGCCTATAAAAGGAGGAGGAGCACGCCCAAGCAAAGGGTTCGATCTTCGGTTGGTGCAGCTCTAGCAAACCCTAACCCTAGATCTAAAGACTAGTAAGTAGCCATTGTTAGCCACCTCGAGCTCGACAAGCTCACCTTGTACTGTAAACCTCTTCAAGCAGTGCAATACACCATAGCAGGACGTAGGGGTTTTACCTCCACAAGAGGGCCCTGAACCTGGGTAAGATCTTGTGTCAATCTCTGCAGTGTCGTCCGCCGCGAGTCCGACGAGCACCGTCGCCGGAGCAAGTTGTGGATAGTTTGACTCCGTGTTCAGCCCCTTACACGATACCTTGGAGACACCCCTAGTTCCTGGGGACAATCTCCGACATTTGGCGCGCCAGGTAGGGGGCTGAGGCGCGTCTTCATCCTCGACACAGCCATGGCCGGTTCTCGTGCTGAACGTCTCGCTCGCCGGACGGCTAGCGCCGCCACCGCTCCCGCAGGCCGCCCGCGTGGCCGCCCGCGTGGGGGCTCTGTTCCGGAGCGCCGTGTCGACCCCGAGCCCCGCGTCGAGCACCCCGACGACGACGACATCGACCACGCTGAGGACGGCCTCGGCGAAGAGGAGGCCTCCTCCCTGCCCCCGTCGCGGGACCACGCTGCTTCCTCGCTGGGCCGCCCTGCGCCCAGCCCGGCGACTGCGCTCCTCATGGCGCAGGAGCTGCTGCAGTACCGCCCCACGCCGGCGGCTCAGGAGGGCTGGCTCAACCGCGTTGCCGAGCTCGTCGGCGCCGCTCGCGCCGCGGTACCCGCACCGTCTCGTTCCCTGGTCCCTTCTGCGCTCGTGGGGGACGTGGCGCACGGCGCACCTCCCGCACCTCCTCTCCATCCCGCACCCGCTCCAGCTCCACCGGTTGCACCGCAACCTGCTCCAGCGGGGGCTCCTCCTCGCGACGGCCGCGCTGCGTCGCACGCGTCGTCGCCGCACGACTGCCAGATCGTGCAGCGAGCCCCTGAGGACGCGCGCGTGAGCATCGAGCGCGGGCAAGAACGCCGCAACCGCGCCGTCCAGGACATCGCCACCGCCGGGCGCCAGCTCCGCGCCACCCTTGCCAATGGCACGGTCACCTACGGCACCACGGCCGCGTTCACTCGCAGCCTTCGTCGCGTCGTCTGGCCGGTCAAGTTCAGGCCGGACCTCCCTCCGCGCTACGACGGCAAGAACAACCCCCTGGAGTTCCTGCAGCTCTACTCTTTGGCCATCCAGGCCGCCGGGGGCGACGACAAGGTCATGGCGAACTGGTTCCCCATGGCCCTCAAGGACTCTGCGTCCTCATGGCTCACCAACCTCCCCGCCGAGTCCATCAGCTCTTGGGAGGAGCTCTGCCGGTGCTTCATCGCCAACTTCAAGGGCACGTACGAGCGCGGCCTCACCTACAACGACCTCCGCGCCGTGCGTCAGAAGCCCGGCGAGACCCTCCGCAAGTACATCCAGCGCTTCAGCCAAGTGCGCAACAAGATCCCCAACGCCACCGACGCGCAGGTCATTTCTGCCTTCCAGGCTGGGGTCACGGACGTGCGGATGCTCGAGAAGCTCGGCATCCACGACAACATCACCACCGTCGTCAAGCTTTTCGACTTGGCGGACAAATGCGCCAAGGCTGAAGAGGGCCGCTTGTTCGTCAAGAACGAGCCAGGGGACCCTGCCGAGGGGTCCAAAAAGAAGAAATCCTCTGAGAAGCGCAAGACTACTGCGGTCCTCGCGGCAGAGCCTGACGCCAAGCAGTCTCGGCAAGCTGCCACTCCAGCCGCAGGACCTGAGAAGAAGGATGATCGCCCTTTCTGCATCTACCACAACAGGCACTCTCACGCCACCGAGGACTGCTTCGACATCAAGAGGCTTCGCGAGGCTCGCGAGGCTCGCGAGGCAAATGGAGGCCGCGGAGGCCGCGGCGGAGGCCGCAGCGGCCGCGGGGGGCGACGCTGGAACAACAACTACAACGATAACTACCAGCAGAACCCCCAGGCCAACGCTGCCCAGCCCGCAAACGACAACCTGCCTGCCGAGGCTGACGAAGGCTACCAGGTGCCTCGCGGGGCAGCTTGTATCCTTGGCGGGGCTCAGGCCCCTCGCTCCAACCGCCACTTCAAGCAACTCGCCCGCGAGGTCGCGGCAGCCCTCCCTGGAGTCGAGGCCTCCAGGCCCCTCAAGTGGTCCCAGTGCCCCATTACTTTCGACTCCGGCGATCACCCCAAGTCCACGTCAACCGTTGGCACCATCCCGTTGGTCTGCACCCCCACCATCAACAACATCGCCGTCTCTAAGACGCTCATTGATGGGGGTGCTGGCCTCAACGTCATCTCCGTCGAGACATTCGAGAAGCTGCAGGTGCCCTATGAGCGGCTCATGCCTACTAGGCCCTTCTCGGGAGTGACAGAGGGTCTTACCACCCCTTTGGGGCAGGTGAGGCTCGCCGTCACTTTCGGCACCCAGGCCAACTACCGCACCGAGCTGATCGACTTCGACGTCGCGCACATCGGCCTACCCTACAACGCCATACTCGGCTACCCCGCCCTCGCCAAGTTCATGGCGGTGACCCACCACGCCTACAACCTCGTCAAGCTCCCTGGCTCGGGTGGCACCATTGTCATCCGCGGCGTGGTCTCGGACGCCTTGTACGCTGCGCAAGCGGCCTACAAGGCTGCCGCGGTGGCGTCACCCGCTGACGAGGACGAGGAACCCCTCCCAAGGCCCCCCGCGAAGAAGAAGCAGCTGTTCTCCCAGGAGAAGGCCGCGACAAAGCAAGTGTCTCTGGAGGCGAGCGGCTCGGGGGCTTGCGTCACCATCGGTGCCAACCTGCCTCCCAAATAGGAAAGCGCGCTCGTCGCCTTCCTCAGGGCAAACTCTGACATGTTCGCCTGGACACCGTCAGATATGTCCGGAGTACCGAGGGAGGTGATCGAGCACCACTTAGCCGTGTGCCCAAACGCACGCCCCGTCAAGCAAAAAGCGCGGCGCCAAGCGCCAGAGAAGCAAGACTTCATCGTCAAAGAAGTAGACAAGCTGAAGAAGGCCAGCATCATCAAGGAAGTGGTCCACCCCACTTGGCTCGCCAACGGTGTGGTCGTCCCCAAGCACACCGGAGGGAGTCGCCTCTGCATCGACTTCACCGACCTCAACAAGGCCTGCCCCAAGGACCCCTATCCCCTCCCGAGGATCGACCAGATCGTAGACTCCACCGCCGGCTGCGCACTCCTCTGTTTTCTGGATGCCTTCTCTGGTTATCACCAGATCAAGATGGCAAAGGAGGACGAGGAGAAGACAGCATTTCTCACCCCTTGCGGTGTGTTTTGCTACGTCTGTATGCCCTTCGGTCTGAAGAACGCTGGCGCCACTTTCCAGCGCCTCATGAGGATCGCCTTGGGGGCTCAAATGGGGAGGAATGCAGAAGCCTACGTCGACGACATCGTCGTCAAAACTCGCGAGAAGGACACGCTCATCCAGGACCTCGAGGAGACCTTTGCCAACCTGCGCAAGGTCAACATCAAGCTGAACCCCGCCAAGTGCGTCTTCGGGGTCCCTTCAGGCAAGCTCCTCGGGTTCCTGGTATCCCACCGCGGCATTGAGGCCAACCCCGACAAGATCAAGGCCATAGAGCAGATGCAGCCCCCTCGTCGCCTCAAGGACATGCAACGCCTAGCGGGATGTATGGCTAGCCTCGGCCGTTTCATCTCCAAGTTTGGCGAGAGGGCGCTGCCATTCTTCAAGATCATGAAGAGGTCCGGTCCTTTCAAGTGGACCCCCGAAGCAGCAAAGGCCTTCGAGGACTTGAAAAAATATCTGGCGAGCCCACCCATCATGGTCGCCCCACGCCCTCGCGAGCCTCTGAAGCTGTACCTTGCAGCCACTCCTCAGACGGCAAGCGCGGTCTTGGTGGCTGAAAGAGAAGAGCCAGCCCTCGACAAGAAGAGCCAGCCACCCGACAAGGAAACACCCTCGTCAAGCACCCAGCCTCCTGCCGAGCCTCCCCAAGCAGAACCTCAAGAAACCCTTGCCGAGGACCCCACCAAGCCTGGAGAGGAGCCAGCCGCTGCCACGCCAACAACTACCCTCGTCGAGCATCCCGTCTACTTCGTCAGCACAGTGCTGCGAGACGCTCGCGAGCGCTATCCCATGCAGCAGAAGCTCCTCTTCTCGCTCCTCATCGCCTCCAGGAAGCTGCGCCACTACTTCCAGGGTCACCCTATCAAGGTGGTCACCTCGTACCCCCTGGAGCAGGTCCTGCGCAACCCGAACGCGACAGACCGCGTCGCAGGCTGGGGCATTGAGCTACAACCTTTCGAGCTGGAGTTTGACACCACCAGGGTCATCAAGGGCAGAGTGCTGGCGGATTTCATGGCCGAGTGGACGGACACGTGCAAGGACGAAGAGCTTCCAGAGGAGGAGGTTACAGCCTCAGGAGGAACGACGCCAAGCCACTGGACCATGCACTTCGACGGCGCCTTTGCGGCCAGGAGTGCAGGCAGGGGTTGGCGCCGTTCTCACCTCACCGACAGGCGACAAGCTCTACTATGCCGTCCAACTGTGCTTCAAGGACAGCGACAAGGTCTCCAACAACATCGCTGAGTATGAAGGCCTCCTCGCCGGGCTCAAAGCCGCCATCGCCCTCGGCATCAAGTACATCCTCATCAAGGGCGACTCTCAGCTCCTCGTCAACTTCTCCAACAAAAGCTACACGCCTAAGGACACCTACATGGTGGCCTACCTTGAAGAGGTACGCAGGTTAGAGAAACACTTCAGGGGCATGGAGCTCAAGCACATCCCACGGGCAGAGAACCAAGAGGCAGATGAAATTGCTCGGCGAGCAGCAAGAAGAGAAGCCCAGAAGCCTGGAGTGTTCGAGGAGAGGCTCACCAAGGCCTCAGTCAAGCAACCTGTGGCCAATATCAGCATCGACGAGGAGCCCCCACCCGCCCCACCAAGCGGAGCACCAGACTGTGGGTTGCCCTCGGGCGATCGCTTGCTGCTGACTCTGGTACGACAAGACACTGGTTGGATCGACGAGATCAAGAACTACCTGCAGAGCCAAGCCCTTCCCGAAGACGACGCAGAGGCCGAGAGAATTGCTCGCCAGGCCAAGTCCTATTGCCTCCACGACGGAGACCTGTACCGCAAGCGACCCAATGGGGTTGCGCTGCGGTGTGTCCCTGCCGAGGAGGGCCGCCAACTCATCAATGACATACACAGCGGCGAGTGCGGCCACCACTCTTCCTCGTGCACCATTGCAGGCAAGGTCTTCCGGAGCGGTTTCTACTGGCCCTCAGTGCTTCAAGACGCCGCCGAAATCGTTCAAACCTGCGACGCATGCCAATTTCACGCCAAGCAAATCCACCAGCCCGCGCAAGGACTCCAGACGATCCCGCTCTCCTGGCCGTTCGCGGTCTGGGGGCTGGACCTGCTCGGACCCTTCCCGCGAGCGCTCGGGGGCTACCGCTATCTCTACGTCGCCATCGACAAATTCACCAAGTGGCCTGAGGTGGAGCCTGTGCGCACCATTCCGGCGAAGTCGGCGGTAAAATTCATAAGGAGTCTGGTCTGCCGCTTCGGCGTGCCCAACCGCATCATCACCGACAACGGCTCACAATTCATCAGCGGCGCCTTCAAGTCCTACTGCGGCAGCATCGGCGCCCAAATCTGCTACGCCTCGGTGGCGCATCCACGAAGCAACGGGCAGGCCGAACGAGCCAACGCCGAGGTGCTAAAGGGCCTCAAGACGAGAAGCTTCAACCGCCTCAAGGCCAGCGGCAAGCATTGGATCGATGAGCTCCCCTCGGTGCTTTGGTCCATCCGCACCACGCCAACAAAGCCAACTGGTGAGACGCCGTTCTCCCTCGTCTATGGCGCTGAAGCTGTCCTCCCTAGTGAGATCACTCATGGCTCTCCGCGAGTCTTGGCCTTCAAGGAGGCTGAGGTGGACGAACTCCGCAACGACGACCTACTGCTGCTTGAAGGGCTTCGCCGCAATGCGGCCCTGAGAGCGGCAAGGTACCAGCAAGACCTCCGTCGCTACCACAGCCGCCACATCCGGCCACGCACTCTCGAGGTAGGAGACCTTGTCTTGAGGAGAATCCTCTCCAGGGCAGGCCTCCACAAGCTCTCACCAATGTGGGAAGGCCCCTACAGAGTCACGCACATCGCCAGGCCTGGCTCCGCACGGCTTGAGACGGAGGACGGCATCCCTGTCGCCAACCCCTGGAACATCCAGCACCTGCGCAAGTTCTACCCCTAATCGCCCTCGGCGAGCAATTTTTTGCATCAAGGGAGAACCACGTGCCATCATCCTTAAAGAGGAAAACTTCGGGCTCCCCTCTCTACTATACGTTGCCGCGGGCCGTTCGAGAAGACTCCCAAGCCACTAAGCCTCGGCATGGTAACCTCTTCAGGCACCATGTCTTGGCGAAGTGGATCCCCATGCCGGTCATGGTGGAACGCAGGCTAAAAGCCACCCCCGCATAGGGGCCCCCTGAGCTCTCTCTACATGCGTCTGCCTCGGGCACGCCCCTCGAGAGTCTCAGCCACAGAATGTGGACCCCATGCCAAGAGCATGCGTCTGCCTCGGGCACGCCCCTCGAGAGTCTCAGCCACAGAATGTGGACCCCATGCCAAGGGCGCGGCTCACCCAGCGCCAAGACCCCTGCATCCTCGTGAGGCGCAGAGGCCTCGACGCTTGTCGAGGCGCCTAGGGCATCCTGCCCCGAACTTGCAGCGGCCCCCGCCGCGGCGTGGGGGCTCGTGGAGGCGTCTCCCTCGCCGCCCGCATCGAGAGCCCTCAGAGGGCTGGGCATCTCCTCGCCCCTGGCCCCGTCGCTCGGGGGCTCCAGAGGCGTCTCTGTCTCCCGCACTTCAGGGGCGTTCCCCGCCCCCTCCGTGGTGGCCGCGTCTGCCGTGGCCGCGGGAGTACCTACCCTCCTTGTGGGAGCCTCCCTCGCTGCTGGGGGCGACTCCACGACGATCTCTTCGTCCACCTCCTCTTCTTCCGCGCGGTGCTCCGCCGCGGGAGGAGTAGCCGCCCGAGTAGGCGGAGGCGTCGCCAGCTCGATCGCCTCCTCCGCACGGTGCTCGACCGCGGGGGGAGAGGCGGCCCTAGCTGGAGGCGACGCCGCCTCCTCAATCATCACCACCTCCACGCGGTGCTCACCCGCGAGAGGAGCTGACTCCTGCTGCTGCTCGGCAGCCGCTTGCCGAGACTCGTCAGCCGCTTGCTGCGACTCGTCGGCCACTGGTGTCATGGCGGTGCAGGCGATCTCCCCGAGCTTGCGGAGTCGCCGCTTTTTCGGCGCCGCGGGTACACTGAGAAACACAGCCAAGCAAAATCCTTCAGGAAGGGATTCGCAGAAGCAAACGCTGAAAGGAAAAAGAAAGAGCCAAACTCACTCGTCGACAGCTCTCCACACCCTCTTCTTCCCTTTTGGCGGCTGGAGAGCGCTCGCCCTGGCCTGCTCATGGGGCACCGTTGCCTTTTCGCGAGGAGCTCCCCTCGTGGCGCCCCCGTCGTCGCCGGAAGAGATCTCCTGGAGGTCCTTGCCAGGCGGCGCGTTCCTTGAGCCTGCGTCGCCCCCCGAGGGGTCGGCACCCCTCGAAGTCTCGCCCTCCTCGGACCCTTCGTCCTCGTCCTCGTCCGGCTCTAGCGCGTCGCCCTCCGGTTCCGCCGCCCACGGGTTGCGGCGGGGCCCGACAAGCCTCGCGGGCTTGATATCCCATTCGTCGAAGTGGGGCAGGAGCTTGCGGGCTTCGTGCACTCGCTCCTCTGTGTAGGCGAACAGCGGCAGGGCATCGTCGTTGGTTGGGGCCGGAGTGGACGTCGTGGCGAAGAGGACTTTCATGATCCGCTTCATCTCGTCCGAAGTGAAGTCGACGGGGCTGAGGCGCATCCTGTCGTCCGGGCCCGAGTAGGTCCACATCGGTTTCGAGTGCCACTGGAGAGGAGCAATGCGGCGCGAGACGAAGTCCATCGCCACCATCCGGCCGGTGAGCCCGGCCTCGCGGAGCACCTGAATACGCTCGTATACTGCCTCAAGCTTGGGACCTTCAAATTCACCGCTCGCCCAGCGCGCCCACTTCCTCGGGGGCGCCACGGGAACCTCCAGGTGGCGGTTTGGTGACTTGGTGCCGACGAAGACCCACTTCTCGCGAAACTTGTCCACCTTCTTCGTCACCTCGGTGATGGCGTTCTCCCCCTGCCACGCGATGGGGATGTACCCTTCACTCCTGGCGGCGGCGATGCGGAAGGAGACGCACCCAAGTCGTTCATTCGACTTGGTGCTCCGGAGGGAGTAGAAGCTCCGAAAGAGCGCCACCGAGGGGCGGAGACCGATGTACGCCTCGCAGAGGTAGGCGCAGATGGCGAGAATGAGCACGGAGTTTGGGTGAAGATGGAGCAGCTGGATCCGGTAGGCCTCAAGGATCCCTAGGAGAAAACTGGAAAAAGGAGGAACGAAACCGGCAAAGAGCGTGTGAAAGAAGATGGGGTGGAACCCCGCGCCGACTCTGCTGCTGCCAGGCGCTATGTTGGTGGCGCCGAGCTCGTGGGTGTTGGAGGCCACAAAAAGCCGCACCTTGGAAACCGTCGCCGCGCTGATAAGGGACTCAGGCATTGTCCCCTGGGGCGCAGCGTCCCGCACCGCCACCGGCGCAGCGCCCCGCGCCGTCGCCGCCAACGAGCTCGCCTGCACGGTGGTCTTGCCCAAGTCGGCACCTGCTTTCTTGGGCGCCATTGGTCGCCGGAGAAGAAGAAGAGAGCTCTGGAGAGTGGAGTTCTCTGGAGAGTTTGGAGGCGTGGGGGGAAGCGTGCGGAGGAGTTACGGGAGAAGTAATGGGCGCCGCCTGCGCGCCCAGGCTTTATTGACCAGCACTCGAGTCGTGGCGGGCCCCGCCACGTCGCCCGTTGGAGCCGAGGAGGCCGCGGCCGCGGGTGCAACCGCTGCATGACACGTGTCGCGGCCCTGTCAGGCATCTTTGGCCCCTCGACGCTTCGCCCTCGTCATGGGCCTCGGCGTGCCCATCGCGGGCCCGGGGGCTACTGTCGGCACAGTGGAAACCGGGGTACCACGGGCCGGCCTGCCAGGGCCCACAAGATTCCTCGGGTGATTTTCGCTAAGGACCAGGCTCTTAAGCCTGGCGAGCTTCGCGAGGATTTCTCTCCTCGCGAAGGGTTCTTCTCCTCGCCAAGGGTTCTTTCCCTCGGCGAGGGATCGTTCTTCGACAAAGCGTCTTCGATGCCGCCCGCAATTCTACTAAGGACCAAGCCGCAAGGCTTGGCGAGGCCTTTCGCCTCGCGAAGCGTTTTCTTCGTGAAGCTATCTCTGCCCCCGCGGCAGAGCGCACATGGACTCTGCACCATGCGCAGGGTGACGCGCGTGCCTACGCGCGATGACGACGACGCCGCAGTTGCCGTTTCCATGTACAAAGCAGTCAACAAAGCGGAGCCAAGCAAAGCGGACAACGAGTATTGCCTCTTTGGTGACAAGGGAACAGTCTGCAGCTACGCTCCAAGGACGACGTCACCGTGGGCCACCTCCCACCTCGGCAAGCGCCAGCTCCCTGTCCAGCTGGTCGGTGCCCCTTTTCAGCTTTGGTGACGCCGCTCCCCTGCCGTGGACCGCGTCCACGAGTTTCACCTTTATGGTAGACCTCACCTTTACGGTGCACCGTGCCTCCTCCTTCGTCGCCATGTGGTAGCCCTTCCCGCCCAAATGTTTGGGCAGAAGAGGCCCAGGACGCCTATAAAAGGAGGAGGAGCACGCCCAAGCAAAGGGTTCGATCTTCGGTTGGTGCAGCTCTAGCAAACCCTAACCCTAGATCTAAAGACTAGAGAGTAGCCATTGTTAGCCACCTCGAGCTCGACAAGCTCACCTTGTACTGTAAACCTCTTCAAGCAGTGCAATACAGCATAGCAGGACGTAGGGGTTTTACCTCCACAAGAGGGCCCTGAACCTGGGTAAGATCTTGTGTCAATCTCTGCAGTGTCGTCCGCCGCGAGTCCGACGAGCACCGTCGCCGGAGCAAGTTGTGGATAGTTTGACTCCGTGTTCAGCCCCTTACACGATACCTTGGAGACACCCCTAGTTCCTGGGGACAATCTCCGACAGGGATGGTGTTCATCTTCTGGGTGAAACGTTGGATGAACTTGCGGAGAGTCTCACCCGGAAGCTGTTTGAAGTCATGGAGGTCACTGGGAACTCCCGGGCACTGGTATCCGCCCTGGAAAGCCCCCCAGAAACTGCTCCTTCAGTGCCCGCTAAGACCGGATGGAGCACTTGGGGACGTTGAGAAGCCACGACTGGGCGTCTCCCTTCAGGGACAACAGGAACCAGTTGGCCATCATGATCTCGTCGGCCCCGACGACCACCGCAGCGAGCGAGTAGAGCTGTAGGAAGTCCTGGGGGTTGGTGGTGCCATCATAGTGGAGGACGTTGATTTTGAACTCCTTGGGCCAGGTGGTCCGGCGAAACTCGGGAGAGAGGGTGAGGCAGCCCTCGGCGATGTCGTCGTCCCGATCCTCTCGACGATGGCGTTCTTGACGACGCTCGATGCGGGTGCGCATGTCCTGATGCAGGCGGTTGTTGAGGTCGTTGCGCAGATCTCGGTTGTGTGTGGAAGACGATACGACGGAGATGAGCGAGTCACAGTCGTGTTTCGCCTGACCGGCCGCAGGTGGGTTTGCACATGGAGGTACCGCCTCGCCTTGGTGCTCGCCCCGGGGATGATTCCGGGGTTCACGTGTCTCAGCCCCCTCGGCTCCAGGACTGTCGATGGTGGGAGCGTGAGCGGGCTCACACCTGGGACCACCGTCGGCGAATTGGAGGAGACCCTCCACATGGATCCGCCACTCCTGGTAGACCTTGGGGTTGTCGATGCTCGGAGAAAACTGCATCAGGGCCTTGGCAGTGACGAGGGCGTCGTGACAAGCTTGTGCGTATGCGGAGAGGAGCGTGCAGGACTTTCTTCTGGCGCCTTGCTGACCCTTGCCGGTGCAGACGCCGTCGCTCTTCTCCCCGGCAGTGGGATCCCTGCCGGTGTTGCCGTCGATGCTCTTCTCCCCTCCCGAGCATGAGGGGTGAGGCCTGGTGAAGTTCTCTTGTGCAGCCGCATCCTCACCGCTCCGGATGTTGCCGCCCGCTCCATCCGGCACCACCTTCTCCGGAGGAGGAGCGTTCTGTTTTGCCGCAGCAGCGCGGCGCTCACCAGAAGCCTGAGTGCGCGTGGGTGAGGCCGGCTTGGACGATGCGGCCTCGGGCTTCTTCTTCGGCGGCATGGTTGGCGAATAACTTGAGGTAGATCTCGGCGAAGATCACGAAGTCGATGAAGACGAATCCAGCGCTTACGCCCCCTACTTGGCGTGCCAGATGTCGTGTCTTGGATCACGGACACTGGGAGTAAAGGATACCCCCTTTTTAGGTTCGGCACCGGGCGCGAAGGAGGCTGGGAGATGCCAACTTCCGGGAGAACCTCGTCGAGACCTCCGATCTACGTACTAGCAAGCAACACAGAGACATAGGGAGTTTACCTAGGTTCAGGCCGCCTGGAGGCTAAAAGCCCTATTCCTGCATGTCTGGATTGAGTGGTTCATCATGGTATGGCGTACAGAGGTGGTTGCGGGTGAGGACCCGGGAGGTGTTGGCTAGAGGTTGAAGACGAGCAGATCCTTTCCCGGAGGATATCACCTCTCGCTTATGCTACTCTCGTCTAGTGGGCTACCTAGCCTAGCCTCCGACTCTCTGGAATTCCATCCCTTCCCTCCGGTACCTCGGTCCTCCTTTTATAGGCTAAGGGGATCCCACAAGGGCACCTTTGGGGGTAGGGGGTTTTAGGCAGGCAAACCCCTCCGGGTTCTTCTTATGGGGCGACGTGGCCTCTTCTCATCCAAGTATTCTTCTAAGGGGGGTTAGGTGCAGTGGCCCAACTTTTGCAGGGCAGGCGGACAAAGACTGACACCTTTACCGACTGTGTCCCCGCACGGCGCCTCCATCTTTTTGGCACCCTAGTCTTCTAGGAGCTTCCAGCAGGAGCTGGCAAGCTTCTCCTCTTCGCTTGTACGGAGGCTGGAGCCCGGGGGTGAGCCTGGCCTCCTGCCGGGCATCCGGGTCCCCGGGACCTTCGCGTCATCTGCTGGGTTGAGGGTGACCCCGGAAGGCCACCCGACCCTTTGTCGTGGTTGTCGATGCCGTCCTTGGCTGGTTGCCGTGGGACAGATGGGGGGCCATCTGCCGGTGTTGAACCCTTGCCTTGTTCGCCTTCTTGGTGGGCTCACTGGTGGTGGACCCACTTTGACCGTATCAGGGGAACCCCATGTTCCACTGTTGCGACAATAAGATAGGTCACAGACAACTTCAAAAAGATTTGGTTAAGCATATGTGGAATCATTTTGGGAACCAAGAGTCCTAGTTGCTACATTTTTGATCAATTTGGTTGTACTGAATTATTTGTTTTATTCAATTTGGTTGTAAAACTATTTGATGAATAATTTGTCGGATTTGATCATCTAAACTATGTTATTCAATTTGGATGAAAACCTATTATCTAAAGAAAAATAGTCAGGGGCGGACCAAATGGGTCGTCCCGTTGGGTGCAGGGCCAAAAAATGGCTGGACATGGACGGACCCCTGTCCGTTTACCGATCCAAACAGATGAAAAACGGACAATTTTCTGGTCCGTTTGGCTTGGTGCGTTGGAGTTACCCTAACCTCCTGCCCATGAAGGGGATACATCTCACACATTTCATCGAAGCTCTTGTCCAGAGGCTGGCTCTGGCCACCACCAATCTCATCATCAACCACTGCATACTCTCCCTCATCCTGTTCCCCATCAACATTGTTGCCGTTGGTAGCGTGGGTCGTTGGCAGGTCTCCCTAGACAATGTTGGAGAGATCATCAAGGCGCTTCTCATGGTCAGTAGTATGTAGAACGTAGGATTTGTAGCGGCGCATCAGACTACGCACTTTATCCTTAATGTGAAAACGACTGTAGCTCTTGTCCTTGTGGCGCTTCGCGATGGAGTCAAAGAAGTCGTTGTTCTCTGGTGCCGGCAGTTTCCCCTACTTCCGGTGATGCTCGATGAGCGCCTTGAGAATCTAGACCACATCACTGGGAGTCCATACTCGCATGATTCTCTTTGACTTGGGCATCTCCGACTTGATAGGCTGTGCTCTTTCCACGGCTTGATGCGATAATAGCGGCGCCGAAGTGATTTTCGTTGAGCGGGGCGTGTCCGGATCGCTAGGCTGTTGCTTTCGTGGCGCCGGAGTGATTTTCTTTGAATTGGGCTTCTTCGACTCGCTAGGCTGTGCGGGCGCCACCGACACCTTTCGCTGCTGTGACCTAGTGACCCTTTTCCTCTTGAGCTGGGGGGTCTGGAACCGGCGCCTCCGTCGATTCCTCTTCGCTTACCTCCTCCTCCTCTGATGGAGGAGTCACCTCCTCTAGGCAGCGGGAGGTGCAATATTTAGAGGACGTTCCTCCAGCAGGCTTCGGTGATGCTGATGGCGAGTCTCTTGCAGCCGCTAGTGCCGCTAACGCTCGAATGGCGATCTCCTCGTCCGTACGGACATTATCGGACGAGAGAATTCCTTATTTGGCCCTAGTAGAACTTTGCCTTTCTTTCTTGGCCCTGAGAAATATTTTCTTCCCTCTTTGACACAAAATGTTGAGTTGGTTCCTTATTTGGCCCTCTAGTTCAATTTCAGCACAAACGGTGTTAACTTGGTATGTAAGATGTCTCTTTTTCCCCTTCTGCAATATGTGGCCAAAATAGTAGCAGTGTCAAGGTTAATGGACTAAACTAGAGAACCAGACATTTGCATCTTGACTAAATATCTTTGATCTCTCAATATCTTTGTTCGGTTCAGCAAAACTTAGGCTGAGATTTAAATTACAAAAAATTGAAATTTCGGCAGAACCTCCCCTGTAACTGGATTCCATATCCCCTACACACAGTTTATATACATATAGACAGCATAACCAAATGGTCAAATACATCAGAAGCATGTTGCCAACTTCAAAGTACGCAAGTCCTCAACACAAAATATAAAAGTTCACACAAACGTCCCCAAAAGTAACTTGAAATGTAACCATTACATGAACAAAATCTGAGAATCACAAGCTGAGCCTTCTCTTGCTACATGTACTCATTACAGGGTTGGACGGGATTTTTTTTTGCTTCTTGTGCCCATTGATGGGCTGTCAAATTGCACCGTTCTCATTTTTGTAACAGGTTGTTTCTTTTTCTTCTTGGCAGTAACCTTCACAAGAACATTTGCTTGTTCGTTGGGCATAGAAGTCTAGATGGAAAGTGGTTGATTTGAGCCGGTTCCTGATCTACAGTTATGTAGAAAAGTAGATAATTGTACATAACAGATATTTAGAATTCAAAATCAGATTGCTTGTAATTGTGTAGGTGCTCGAAATGCTTACATTGGTGGAAAACACATCCTTGTTGGTTCTCCATCATTGCACGGCTCAATGGATGATTCAGTTGTTTTGGTGGTCTTTTTCTTCTTCTTTGGTGGTTCTCTAAATGGGCAATAAGAAAAGTGAGATGTCAGCAAAAGTGATATTTTAACAAACCATTAATGCAAGAACAAGATATAAATGTTGGCCCTTTTACCTCACAGCCAGCATTGCGGCAATGTCTTCCGGGTTACCCTTCTTACAATTATGCCAATGATGACCATAGTCCTTGCAAATAGGGCACAAATGCTGGCCTTTTTTCCTCTTCTTATCGCCATTGCCTTTGTCTCTCTCAGTTTTAGGCCTACCAGCCGTAGTTTTAGTAGTGGTGGATGCATGAAGAATCCATGGTCGGATTGAGGCCACTAAGTTTTGTCAGGCATGGTTGGGATTAGTTGTGCATAAGCTGCTCTAAATGTGTCAACGGAGTAATACAAGTCAACATGGTTCCTTATGTGTGCATTGCTTTGGGATGTGATGAAGGCAAGAGCATGTTTGCAAGGAAGGCCAGAAACTTGCCACTGTCTACAAGAGCATGTCCTCTCTTGCAAGTTCACAACAAACCTAAAGCCACTGCCTCCCAATGCAGTCACTTCAGCCACCTCCTCTGAGCATTCTACCACCTCTAGGTTTAATTCTTTAGTCATTGCATTTAACCTCTTCGTTATATGGGGCAGAACCAATGCATCTAACTTCTTTGCTACTTTTCTCCTTCTATTCCATAAGATCATAATCAACAATCTAGCCTTGTCGAAGAAGTCATCTAAGTTCAGGGATTTGTGGTGCTTAATCCAATTATTAAAGCACTCTGCCAAGTTGTTGGTTACATAGTCTACCTTGCACAAGGTAGAGAATTGACTCCTGGACCACATCCGGTTGTGCCACTTCCTTATATATGCAGTAGCTGCTGGCTTTACTTCCTCCATTGCAACCCAGTGTTTGTCAAATAAATGTGGATTCCATGAATAAGCTGCAGCCCAAAGGTGGTCATCGAACACTTTCCCGTGAAACTTCTTTTTGAAGTTGCTCACCAAATGAAACATGCATTCTCGATGTTCTGCCTCTGGGAAGACTTCCTTTACCCCTACCATCACTGCCTGACCAGCATCAGTGCATATGGCCAAACTGAGTGGTGATCCTATGGCCTGTCTAAGCAGTTGCATGAACCATATCCAATTCTCATTAGTTTTAGAGTCAAAAACTCCAAAACAGACTGAATACATCCAATTATGGCCATCAACAGCGGTAGCACTAGCTAGCTGCCCCTTGAACTTGCATGTCAAGAAGGTGCTGTCTACAGCCAAGTATGGTCTGCATCCACCACGAAAGCCCTCTATGCAAGGTTTAAATGCAACAAAAATTCTTCTAAACCTGATTTTACCATTGATGGTGTGATGATCGATCTGCACTATGCTACCAGGCCAACAACTTTCAACTTGTGCTTTAAACCTATACAAATTATTGAAGCTGCCAGTCGCCATACAGTTGATTCAGAGCTAGGAGCTTACCCATATAGACTCCTTTGTAGTGGAGTTTGACCTTGTAGTGTTCTTTAAGCTTTTGTTGCAATTCATCTGCTCCAAGAGTTGCATCTTCAATAAGCCAGTCCTTCACCTTCTCACATATCCAATGCTTAGTTGCATTCTTCACCTTCACTAGTGGAAAAATAGCCTATTGTCCCGGTTGGTTTGGGCCATTGGTCCCGGTTCCCCAACCGGGACTATCCAATCGGGACGAATGCTAGTCCCAGTTGGGACACCAACCGGGACGAATGGGGGGGCACGTGGCCCGGCCACAGGCAGCAGGGGCGGAGGCTTTGGTCCCGGTTCGTAATACGAACCGGGACTATTGTCCCGGGGCTTTCGTCCCGGTTCGTAATACGAACCGGGACTATTGTCCCGTCAGATTTTACTTTTTCCAAAAATTTCAGAAAATTGTTTAAATTTATAAAATAAATAATGCTTATTCTGTAATTCATAAAAATATGAATAAAATACCAAAATGTTCAGAAAAATAAGACCTATTTGATTATGAAAAATGCATGCATGTTTAAAAAACTTAAATTAAATATTTCTTAGAACTACAAAAATGCCACTACTAGTTAAATAAGAGGAACCACTATTACACATCATCGCCACGAATATATATATTACACAGATCTCATTCGTCGTCCTACATATATATACATCTCTTTTACACTCTCACTATTTAATTTCAACCTTACAGTAGTATTCTCCTTTCGGATCTAGGACCTCTGCAAGTAAGAATCCGGCAATTTCCTCTTGAATTGCTCGTATGCGATCGTGTGGTAGAAGGCCATCCCGCAACCGTTCGATCTAATTAAAAAAGGGTCAATATATATGAATGAAAGTAAACAGAATTGATGGCAATAAACTAAAATTATGAATATTGCATACGCACTTCAAGTTGTTCTAAGATTCTGCCCTTCTCACAGCACGTCTGACGAATGAACTCGCAGACGTAGTATCCACATAAATGATTCCCACTTCCCTGGCTCAAACACTTTACGGGAACAGAGTTCAATCAAAATAATAATCAAGAATGGTAATGGTATTGAACTAGAATCAAAGAGATGCGCGGATCTAGATAGTAGTAGTTACATTTATTGGTTTAAATGTAAGCTCCTCCGCCCATTCACCCCTAACCCTGGCGGTGAATCGTTTCCAAGCCCTGCCCGGCAAAGAAAATGAATAAAGGAGTTATATAATTACTTGCTATCAGTAAATGAACGGAAAGTTGCCGATAATGCCATAATGATTGAAATTACCTCTGGAGGCATTCCTGCATGTCCGCCCACTTCTCAAGGGGTTTATGTAAGGAGTCCATGACTTGTACTACTCCTTTGTCAGGCATAATGATTAGCAGAATAAAGTGGAAGTTGCGCACGCATAAGTCATCAATTATACACTTAACATCGAGAAATTAAGCGAAATAAAATGTGTAGAAGACAGTAACACTTACTTGAAGTTGTAAGGAAATAATATTTCTCTTTTGATTTCGTTGAACCGTAACGCATTTACCAAGTTATTCTCGGTTTCGTCGTAAAAATCAAGGAGACTTTTTTCATGAACGAAATTTGGATCAACGAACCCAATGTCATAGATTTGTCCTCTTTTGCATTGGAGAATCTTCATTCTGCATAATTAATATAGTGATGAGTAAGATTATAAATGCAATGAACGAGGTGAGCTAGGTAGAGACTTAACTACAGAAATAATACTTACAGACAATAGGCGCTGATGATAGCTTTGTCAAGGGCTGCTTGTTGGTATAACTGAAATAATTCACAAAATTCAATCATTACCACGTCATCTCCATGCCCGTAATGCTCGTTCTTATATCCCACGTAGATCCAATTTTCCCCTTTCTTTGAGGCTGCCATGTACCAACTATGCAATCTTCGCATTTTTGTTGGTAGATCTTTGACTAACTCAGATTTGACGAGAGGATGCCCGTGCCGGTATTTGTATTTTGGAACTATTTCTTCGTGGAATTGTAATTGGTCTAAGTACTCAGCAATAGACAAGCCGTGAGCAGCGGCTGCTTCTCCGTACGTTGCAACAAACTCAGGATCGATGCCGACCGCAGGTTTGCTCGACCCCACCTCGGTATTGGAAAACACTTTGAGCGGGGGGCACGATTGTTTTTGCTGTTCTCCTAGCTGGACAACTGTCTTCCGGCTTGCACTACTACTCTTCGACCGCTGTTTATTTGCCCGAACCGACTTGAGAATAGAGCGGTCATAGTCTGGTGTCAGCTTTGGCGGTTGGGCCATATTTTTCAGCATTTTCACGACAGCGGCATGTTCTTCTGGGGTGTCGGGGAACTCTGGCGCTTTCGCCTTCTTTACCTTCAAGTTATCAAACCACTTATCCGTTTCCCCTTTTGCGATCGCCTTATTTTCCTCCACCGTATAGTCATAAGGTCTCTTGGCAAGATTCTTATGAGGTACTTTTGGGAGGGGTGACTTTGTACGTTTCGGTGATCGGTTACGACTCCTTGTAGTACCAGCAGTGGTACGCTGAGCCTGAGACGACTGACGTGGCGGCGAAGACGGCTGCTCTGGAGACTGGTGAGGCGGCGGAGACGGCGCCTGAGGCGGCGGCGGTGGAGAGTGGTGAGGCGGCGGAGACGGCGCCTGAGGCGGTGGAGAGTGGTGAGGCGGCGGCGGTGGAGAGTGGTGAGGCGGCGGCGGTGGAGAGTGGTGAGGTGGCGGAGGCGGTGGAGAGTGGTGAGGCGGCGGAGGCGGCCAGTTTGGAAGCACGATGAATTCCTTTGGCCATAGAATAGTCCCTTTCCTGGCTTCTCCAAGTTCAACCACCTCCCCATCTTCACCTGCAGGGTGTTCCAGCTTCAACTCCTCAAATCCTTTACTAACTTCATCCACCCCGACAATAGCGTAGCCATGAGGAACCGGGGAGCAATGGAAAGTTGGTGTAGGTCCAATTGGTACGGCATAGCCGACCGCCACCTTCATGGTTAAGTTGAACACTTTCAGATGTAGCTCACAAGGTGTGCTCTCTGTGATATCATCCACTAGGTAGCGACGAAGAGCATCCGTCGTCAGTGCATCATCATCACCAGCCGGGACCATGCTCGAAGCCACGCTGCTTTTCCGATATGATGGGTCGGTAGCATCGACTGCAGCTTGTACAATGTGCTGCTGAGATAGGCCGGCAGTGCCTTGCTGGCTAAGTTCGTTAATTTGATCCTGCTGCCGCTTAATTTGATCCTGCTGCCGCTTAATTGTTCCTTCTATATTACGCAGCCGGTCTGCAGCAGCGATTGCTTCCCTTGCCTCCCTTTCCTTTCTCCTCTGATGACTTTTATCGGGAAATATTTTCCTTTCCACGGGAAGCCCATGCACCCATGGCTTGGAGCCTTTCGTGCCTCGTGTTCGTCCTTCGTGTTCGCGATTCCCAAGGGCGCATGCAAGCTCGTCAATCTCTCTATCGGGACGGAACCGTCCCTCTTCAACATCCTTGTATGCTTTCCTAATTTCTTCGATGGGTAGTAGGGGATTATCCTTGTGTCTTCTGGTATATATGCACTTTCCTTCTGCGTCTAATGTGCCCCCATGCCCGTAAAACCAATTTCTTGTCCGTTCGGTCCATCCTTCTTTTATAGGCTCTGGAACGATCCCTTTAGCCAGCAGGTCGGCCTCAAGTTTGTCCCACTTAGGCATGGAACAGGCGTAGCCAGCAGCCCCCATAGTATGGTGGTACTTCTTTTTAGCAGCATTTGCCTTGTTTATTGCAGACTTTAACTGAGCTTCCTCTGATTTCTTGTAATTCACAAAATCTTCCCAGTAGTCTCTTATCTTCTCATACCCGTGATCGAAATCCGGAGTTTTATATTTCAAGATAAAGTCGGTGACCAATCTTTTCTTAAATTTGTTGAATAGCTCGGCCATCTTCTTAAGAGCCCACGCCTTGACTTTATCTTCTAGAGCTTTTTTTTGGGCAGCCATCTCCTCCTCATCTGGCTCCCCCTCCTCTGGATCCACCTCTGGCAACGGCAATGTGAAATTAACCATGACCTTTTGAAAAATGCGTCTTTTGCCTTCGGGGCCGATATAGCTAACTTTAGGATCCCTTGGCTTATTCCATTCTCGGATGGTGATCGGGACGTAGTCCCTAACAATAACACCGCATTGCTTCACAAATTTTTGTCTAACATCAATTGGAGCAATGGGTTCGCCGTCTGCAGCGACTTCTTCGATCCTATAGCGGATATTGTCCTCCAACTTTTTGGTTGGGCCTCGTTTCTTCCTCACAGAGGATTTGCTCGATCCGGATGGCTAAAAGAAGAAAGACCGTTAATATGTGTATATGGACAACAGAGGCTAAATTAATTAATATAAATATATATATGCACCTCGTCGGAGTTTGTAATAATCAATGTTGCACCGGAGCCACCGGCTTCTGCCTTGTCGGCTTCTCCCTCATCGGAGATGCCGAGTTCGGCCTCTTTCCAGGCGTTGAGAGACTCATCCCCCTCACCGGAGTCGTTCAGAAAGTGACTTGTTTCATCATCGCCGCAGATTATATCCTCGAGGATATTTTCCTCAATTTCATCTCTGCCGTGTGGTTCCATAGTTTCTGCAAAATACGAAAGTTATTTTCGGAGCCGTCTCTGCCGTGTCGTTCAGAAAACTTGTAGGGATAGAATGGTACTACAAGGAAAGCCGCGCGTTGCTGCGCCTGTTGTTTCTAAGCGTCGTCATGGTGATACATTTTTATGAACATGTGTGATTTATGCTCATCGTCGGCACTTAGGTGACTAAATCGTCGATGACCTAGCTCATCGATTTCATCCCCCGCAACACGGTAAAAATGTCGCGGTAAATCACTCCTCACAAAAATGAAACACTTAGCACATTCGTGGTTTGTCGAGTTTTGACTGAAATTTACATCACTAAATAAAAATCAACATCGCTACATCACTGAAATTTGCACTAGCTAAATATTACATATGCGAGGATGATCCACTAAATAAAAATCATCACAGATCAATTTTGCAATTATCATGTTCTATGTCCAGACCAAGTTTACAAACTCTAAACTCCAAGCAACTAGGTATCACAGATCAATTTTGCAATTATCATCGGATACTTTATATACACTAACCGCTGTCACCTATCACAGATCAATTGCAAAAAATTATTGACAGAAAAAAAGTAAATAAGCTATTGCTCAATATCATTTCCTATTTTAGCTATTGAAAATAACCATACATGATATTTTATATAGCATATAATAACGTTAAATTAGCTATATATTGATCGATATCATTTCCTTTCACATTGTGTGACTATCTATGAAACAATAGAAATTGGTAAACTAAAATTGCTAATTAAATTAAAATTGCTAAACTAGCATTGCTAAACTAGAATGGCTAATTAAACTAAAATTGCTAAAGTAAAATTACTAATTAAACTAAAATTGCTAAAGTAAAATTGCTAAACTAGAATTGCTAATTATACTAAAATTGCTAAACTAAAATTGAAAATGGCAAACTAGAATTGGTAAACTAAAATTGCTAAAGTAAAATTGCTAATTAAACTAAAATTGCAAAAGTAAAATTGCTAATTATACTAAAATTGCTAAACTAAAGTTGCTAATTAAACTAAAATTGCTAAAGTAAAATAGATAATTAAACTAAAATTTCTGAAAACCTAATTAGGGAGTGGATGCTCACCTTGCGTTGGAGTGGAGGCGCAGCAGGCCGGGGGCACGGAGGCTCCTCCTCGGCTAGAGCAGCGGACTGATCTGGAACAGAGGAGCTTCGACGGCGGAGGAGCTCGGACGGCGGAGAGGTGGCACGGAGGAGCGGGCGTCGGAGGGCGGCGCGGAGCGGGCGCGGAGGAGCGGACGACGGCGAGCGGCCGGCGGGAGAGGTCGCGCGCGTGGCAGAGGAGGCGTGCGTAGAGGCCGGCGGAGGAGCGGCCGGAGGAGCAGGCGGCGCGGAGCGGGCGCCGGAGGAGCGGACGACGGCGAGCGGTGCGGCAAATTTCGGCAGCCTGACGGCGTCGATCTCTGTTGCGCCGCGCTGGTCCTTAGTCGATTTTGGGATGGATTGGGGAAGGAGAAGGGCGCGCAGTTATGTATCAGGACTCATTGGTCCCGGTTCATGCCACCAACCGGGACCAATGCCTCATCCGTCCCGGTTCGTGGCATGAACCGGGACCAATGAGTCCTTTTTCAATTTTTTTTAATGATATTTCCCTGGCGCGAACCGGGACCTTTCGTCCCGGTTCTTCCTATCAACCGGGACCAATGAGTCCTTTTTCAATTTTTTTTCAAACTTTTCAGTTCTGAATGTTGTTCCCGCCTTTTTTATTCGTATTAAGGTGTTTGAATATGAATTTCAAATGATTTTGAATTTGAAAAGACTTTCAACATGAAAAGTGTTTAAATTTGAATAAATAATTCATTAAACTGATAAATTCAATATATTTTCATATGTTTGTTAGAAAAATGAAATTAAAATATCAAATTGTTGATAAAAATGTAATCTATCTATTTATGACCAATTCATTTTTTGAGATTATAGGTGAATTCATTTAATTACAAAATTTGGAATTTGAACTCCATTAAGTCATTAATTAATTTTATAAATTCAATATATTTTCATATGTTTATCAGAAAAATGAAATTAAAATATCAAATTGTTGATAAAAATGTAATCTATCTATTTATTTAATTTATATCTATTGAATTAATTTATATCTATTGAATTAATTCATATCTATTGATTTAATTCATATCTCACTAAACAGTACATAATGACAACAGTGGATCCTTCAGGTAATCGACCGGATACGGTACAGAATGACAACAGTGGATCCCAAATATTTTGCATACATATGCATGAATATCACACACATATCCGGAAGTCGATAGTTTAGGTCGCAAGTTTTCAAAAGCAAGTAGTAACCTAAACTACGATCACATAAAAGAGAACTGCAATGGTGATCACATACTCTGAAACTAACTTCGACCGGTTCCTGAGCCGCGGGGTGCTGAGCCGCCGGCGCTGCGCATCCAAAGAGAAGGAACCCTCACAGGGTCATAGCTCACGTGAGAAGGAACCCTCTGAAGAAACGACCACCTACTGTCATACTGCCTATCCAATAGATACATGTAGCGACGGACATGCTCATCCTCCTCCCTGATACGGCGACGTACCACCTCCTCGGAGGCCGGCTCCCTCTGCACCGAGCGTGGCCCACGCGACTGCCACCACAGAAGATCCGGGTCGACGACGTCACCCGGATTCCTCACCAAGCTGCGCGTCCCGGAAGGTAGCACCTCCCAGTGCCAGCCCGGTGGAGCCCAGTCCCGCACATCGCCCCTCTGGTCCAACATGGACATCGCCGACACCTAAGTCAATGGAAGAGTGATGAGGTTGCAGATATGAGTTCAGATGTGATATGGCAATGGCGGCCAAGCCTACATATATATGTGATCAGGGCCTTTAGTACCGGTTCGTGTTACCAACCGGGACTAAAGAAGCACACGGATCGTGTGTTTCTTTCAAGCGCTTGTGAGCCGTTGGATCAGGGGTGTGTTTCTTTAGAGCGCTTGTGAGCCGTTGGATCAGAAGCACACGGATCGTGTGTTTCCTTCGAGCGCTTGTGACCTGTTGGATCAGGGCCTTTAGTCCCGGTTCGTGTTACCAACCGGGACTAAAGAAGCACACGGATCGTGTGTTTCTTTTAAGCGCTTGTGAGCCGTTGGATCAGGGGTGTGTTTCTTTAGAGCGCTTGTGAGCCGTTGGATCAGAAGCACACGGATCGTGTGTTTCCTTCGAGCGCTTGTGACCTGTTGGATCAGGGCCTTTAGTCCCGGTTCGTGTTACCAACCGGGACTAAAGAAGCACACGGATCGTGTGTTTCTTTCAAGCGCTTGTGAGCCGTTGGATCAGGGGTGTGTTTCTTTAGAGCGCTTGTGAGCTGTTGGATCTGCACTCCCACCGGCCTCATCCACAGGTACACCTTCTAATCGCCTATAAATAGCGACGTCCCTGCAGCGAACGGCACACAACGAGCGTCTACCTTTGCCACCGAACCCAATGGTTGGATTTAGCCTACCCGCTGGCATGTTCCCTAGCATTATTATGTTTGTCCTTGTTCGTCGGCCAGCCATTGGAGCCACCTCCTGTAGGTCGGTGAATAAGGACAACACAACGACATTGTTGGAAACACAAGCCCTCGGGTAGGTTGAATCCAACCACTGGATTAGGGTGACACAATGATGAATTGCCGAGGAGGTGGGAGTGGTGGTGGTAGAAATCATTCAGTTCATCGACCGAATACAAATCAAACGGTTTCACCTGCATACGCCCTACGGTGCATTTGATATGCGGGCACTCTCTAGCCACAGTAGGGTTGTATGCAGGTGATACCGTGTGTTTTGTTCTATCTAGAAATCCTTCAGTTCATCGACCGAATACGGTTTGTATGCAGGTGATACCGTGTGTTTTGTACACGAACTTCTCACCAGTTTTTGTCAACACTCATACATAAAAAGGTTTTGAGAACACTCATACATAAATTGTTTTATATACTATTACACTCATACTTAGATCATGATCGCTTCTTCGGCCGTAACCATGGAGTTTCTTCATTATGTAACGGGATGCTTGGGTCAGTTTTCACTGTGAATGGCGGAATTTCATCAAACTTATTATAGTCTGCTGACATGTCTGTCTTGTCCTCGACTCCCACGATGTTTCTTTTTCCTGAAAGAACTATGTGACGCTTTGGCTCATCGTGTGCTGTATTTGTTTCCTTATCTTTTCTTTTTTTCGGTCTGGAGCTCATGTCCTTCACATAGAAAACCTGAGCCACATCATTGGCTAGGACGAATGGTTCGTCTCTGTACGCAAGATTCTTGAGATCCACTGTTGTCATTCCGTACAGCTGGTCTACCTTTACCCCTTCTCCATTCATGTTGACCCAACTGCACCGAAACAAAGGGACCTTAAAAGTAGGTCCATAGTCAAGTTCCCATATCTCCTCTATGTAACCATAGTATGTGTCCTTTTGTCCATTCTCGTCTGTTGCATCAAAGCGAATACCACTGTTTTGGTTGGTACTCTTTATCTTGGGCAATCGTGTAAAATGTATTCCCATTTATCTCGTACCCTTGGAAAGTCAATACAGTCGAAGATGGTGACGCGGCCAATAAGTAGAGTTGATCTCCAACATCGGTGTCATTCATGAGATGTAATCGCAACCAACTGCCGAAAGTCTCCATGTGTTTTTGTTTAATACAGGAGTCAGGCTTCCCTGGGTTTTTGGAGCGTACACTATTCTTGTGTACCTCGATATACGGAGCCACGAAGGTGGAACTTTGTAGAACTGTGTAGTGTGCTTGAGTGAAAGAATGCCCGTCCCTACATATCATTGCTTTCTTTCCTAGCGTGCCTTTTCCACTAAGTCTCCCCTCATGCCGCGATTCAGGAAGACCAATCGACTTAATGTCGGGAATAAAGTCAACACAAAACTCAATGACCTCCTCTGTTCCATAGCCTTTGGAGATGCTTCCTTCTGGCCTAGCACGGTTATGAACATATTTCTTCAAGACTCCCATGAACCTCTCGAAGGGGAACATATTGTGTAGAAATACAGGACCGAGAACTGCAATCTCGTCGACTAGGTGAACCAGGAGATGCGTCATAATATTGAAAAATGATGGGGGGAACACCAACTCAAAACTAACAAGACATTGGGCCACATCCTTCTGTAACCTTGTCAGACTTTCTGGATCGATTACCTTCTGAGATATTGCATTGAGAAATGCACATAGCTTCACAATGGGTACTCGAACATTTTCCGATAGAAGCCCCCTCAATGCAATCGGAAGCAACTGCGTCATAATCACGTGGCAATCATGAGACTTCAGGTTTTGGAATTTTTTATCTGCCATATTTATTATTCCCTTTATATTTGACGAGAAGCCAGCCGGGACCTTGATACTGCTCAGGCACTCAAAAAATATTTCCTTCTCTGCTTTCGTAAGAGCGTAGCTGCTTAAGTAATGACGCCCTTTATCCGTATGCTTGTTGTTTGGGTCTTTCATACGCTGCTGGTCCTCCCTTGCTTCCGGTGTATCTTTTGTCTTCCCATACACGCCGAGGAAGCCTAGCAGGTTTACGCAAATATTCTTTGTCACGTGCATCACGTCGATTGAAGACCGGACCTATAGGACTTTCCAATAGGGTAGCTACCAAAATATAGATTTCTTCTTCCACATGGCGCGTGTCCGGTAGCGACGTCTTTCGGAACAGAATGACCGCCAGGACACTTTCCAAAGATTACTTCTATGTCCTTGACCATACCAAATATAACATCACCATCAGGGAGCTTAGGCTTCTTCCGGTGATCTGCCTCACCATTGAAATGCTTGCCTTTCTTTCTTACGGGGTGATTGCCTGGAAGAAATTGACGACACCCCAGGTACACGACCTTCTTACATTTTTCCAAATATGTACCTTTGGTCTTATCTAAACAGTGCGTGCATGCGTTGTATCCCTTGTTTGACTGTCCTGAAATGTTACTAAGAGCAGGCCAATCATTGATGGTTACGAACAGCAACGCTCGTAGGTCAAATTCCATCTGTTTGTGCTCATCCCACACACGTACACCTGGTATGGCCCACAACTGCAAAAGTTCATCAACTAATGGCCTTAGGTACACATCAATGTCGTTGCCGGGTTGCTTCGGGCCTTGGATGAGAACTGGCATCATAATGAACTTCCGCTTCATGCACAACCAAGGAGGAAGGTTGTAGATACATAGAGTCACGGGCCAGGTGCTGTGACTGCAGCTCTGCTCCCCAAAAGGATTCATACCGTCTGTACTTAGACCAAACCATAAGTTCCTTGCGTCACCTGCAAAGTCCGGGAACTCTCTCTCGATTTTTCTCCATTGAGACCCATCGGCGGGGTGTCTCAACTTCCCGTCTTTCTTACGCTCTTCTTTGTGCCATCGCAACAACCTGGCATGCTCTTTGTTTCTGAACAGACGTTTCAACCGTGGTATTATAGGAGCATACCACATAACCTTAGCAGGAATCTTCTTCCTGACGGGCTCGTCATCGCCCTCAACATCACCAGGATCATCTTGTCTGATCTTGTATCGCAGTGCATTGCATACCGGACATGCATCCAAATTCTCATACTCCTCACCGCGGTAAAGGATGCAGTCATTGATGCATGCACGTATCTTCTGCACATCTAATCCTAGAGGGCAGATAGCCTTCTTTGCTTCGTACGTAGTCTCGGGCAGTTCGTTATCCTTTGGAAGCTTCGGCTTCATTATTTTCAGTAACTTTTCAAATCCCTTGTCAGATAAACCAGTCTCTGCCTTCCATTTCAGCAATTCCAGTGTGGTACCGAGCTTTGTGCTGCCATCTTCGCAATTTGGGTACAACAACTTTTTGTGATCCTCTAGCATGGCCTCCAACTTCAGCTTCTCCTTTTCTGTATCGCATTCTCGTTGTACATCGGAAATGACCCGACCAAGACCATCAGCATGCTCATCTGGCGTCCGTTGTTCTTCACCACCTTCTTCTTCTTCATTGTCTTCCATCGCAGTATCACCGTATTCTTCAGAGAACATACGATAGTTCTCATCATCATTTTCTTCTTCATCGTCTTCCATCATAACCCCTCTTTCTCCGTGCTTGGTCCAACAATTATAGCTGGGCATGAAACCTCTCCGAAGCAGGTGGCCTTGAAGGGTTCTCGACGAAGAGTGCTCCTTAACGTTCCGACAGTCCACACATGGACAAGGCATAAAACCATCATATTTGTTTGCCTCAGCCACATGGATAAATTTATGCAGGCCTGTAATAAAATCAGAACTGCGTCGGTCGCCGTACATCCATCGCTGCCGTTCATCCATCTGCATATCATATAATTAAGTTTATCAAATACAATTAGAATAACATATTGAATACTGAAATGACCACCGTACATCGACACATGCAATATTTCTGTATCAATTATAGATGAGAAGGATAAAGTTGCTAACCTCGGTCGAGGATATCATTTTGTGTGAACTTAAGTGTGGCTCGGGCATTTCATCGAACACATCTTGTGCGTGGCAAAGGAAAAAAAACTAGCACCCACTTCCCACCAATCCGAGCAAAAAAAATAACAGAGTAGAGAAGAAGGCGGGGGTTACGTATATAGGCAGGGGAGGGGCATTCGTCCCGGTTCGTGCCACGAACCGGGACCAAAGCTCGGGCATTCGTCCCGGTTCGTGGCACGAACCGGGACCAAAGCCTCCGCGACAGCTTTGGTCCCGGTTCGTGCCACGAACCGGGACGAATGTCCCCAACCGAACCGGGACCAATGCTCCACGGGCTCCTGGCAGCTCGAACCGGGACCAATGCCAGGCATTGGTCCCGGTTTATCAGTCAACCGGGCCTAATGCCAATTCGGCAGCGTCCGAAAGGTGGTTTTTCTACTAGTGCTTGTTTTTCCTTTTTGTACTAGAACAATCATGATCAAACGGGTTTGTTTTCACCTACAATCAGAGGCTAAGTAATTAGATACAAGATCAGAAGAAAAATAATTAGCTACAAAATCAGAAGAAAAGTTGGAAAATTACCACTACAGTACACATATTATCCGTTGTAGAAGCATGTATCCTCCATGGACAGCCATCTTCATCTTTTCTTTTACAGTAGGTAGTGAACCTACGTGGTCCACTCTTCTCTGTGTTGAACCCAAAATCTCGTTTGACTGCATGTTGATGAATGGCTAACTTAAACTCATTCATATTAGGATATTTGGATCCTATTGTCATATGAGGATCCTCTTTATCATACTCAACATTTGGTGCATTATTTGGCTCATGTACCTCCTCATCTTCCTCTACTTCAGCCTCATCATCCTCTACTTCAGCCTCATCCTCGCTCTCATCCACACTCTCATCCTCACAGACATAGTCTTTATCCTTCTTTTTACCAGAAAAAAGAACCACATTTAGAGGTATAGGTTCTGTTTCTGCATACATGTTTTCTTCATCAATACCAACATGCTCATTCTCGGGTATTGGGTTCCGAAGGTAACTATCGTCATCATGTGATGCATTGTTGTTCGGCTGGACATGCAGATCGGTATCAGACTATGTGATAGGCTTGAATGGTTCAGATGGATCACAATATGTAATGAACATTTGAACAAACTTTGTTTCCAAGTGTTTCTCAAACATTGCCATCAATTCTTGATTAGACTTTATTTCTGGGAATGTTTTTAGAACCTCATCATAATACTGAACATGTACAACTTCAATATATCTTGGTGTGTATTCTTCTATGATTGATGCAATCAAATCATTGTAGTTTGACAAGTCAGATTCAATAACCTTCTCGAAAACAAAATGTAAGGGCTCTTTTCTAGCTTTTTTGGGGTTGCCAAGCAAACTTATTTTCAAACAATAACTAGAACTGAGATCCATCCTGTGAACAAATATGCATCCATAAGCTCTAGGTGGAACTACAGATAAACCAATACTAGCAATCCGACAAGAAGATAAGAAAGTGATAATAAATACTTACCCTGCTAGCCATGCGGATGACGCTGCACCTGAGGCGAAGCCTGTAGCCGCGCAGTGGCAGAACCCTGAAGACGTCCCTGAAATCTAGCCCGCATCTGTGCCCAAAGCCGCAGCCCCGCCTGCTGCTGAGGTCGCCGAAGAATGCTCTACCACCGCCGTGCCCACAGCACCTTCCGCCGCCGTGCCCGGGTCGCCTTCCGCCGCCGTCCCCGCCGCACCTGCCGCCGCCATGCCCGGGTCGCCTTCCGGATCCCCTACTAGGGCCCCGCTACCCTCTGCTCCCATTGCGCCGCAGTCGCTAGGGTTAGCCGCCGCCGTCGCTGGGGGAAGAGATGGAGGGGGCAGCTCAGGAAAGCGAGGGCCGGTTCGGGTTGGGTTGGGAGTGGAATCCACAGTACATTGAGAATAGGCAAGCAAAGAGAGGAAGATCCAAAATGGGACGGGGCGGTTTTCCTTTTTCTTTTTTCTTTTTCGTTTTCCTTCGATTGAATCCAGGGGTATGTTGGTTAAACCCTGCCTCCCTCCCACGGCTCTGAATGTGTCTGTTAGGTGTTAGGTGTTTTTCGACAGTTTTAGTTTCGTCAGAAAGACAGTTAGCAGATAGAGTTTGTTAGCGTTTTTTAGCTCAGGATTAGATCGAGTCTAGATCATTGAGCGCGTTGTTCCGGTTGTGGGATGGCACAACCAGTCATGGAGCACGTCGCTCAGCACGTTCCCCTTTTCGCATGAATAAAAGGAAGACCAGAAAAGCTGCAAACATTACGCGGCACAAAAATCTTCAGTGTTCATCCTTTCTCTGAAACTCTATAGCGAGCTAGGTTTTAGGGAGACATTTGGCATCAGAGCAAAGATCCTGTGGCCATGTCGAGCGGCGGCGGCACCACTCCGGCCAGTCCAAGACCCCACCTCCCACGCATCGACGGCGATCGCAGAGCCGCGGGAGGAGCAGGGTGAGGAGAGGCGGCGGAGGGATGGTGGTACAGCAGGTGGTGCGCGAGTCCGGCGGCGGCAGCGGCACCAACCTCTCCTTCCCGATGCTCAAGCGCGGCGAGTACACCCACTGGGCCATTGTCACGGAGGTTAACCTCCAGGCCGTATCACTATGGGACGCCATCGAGGATGACACGGTGCCCCACCGTGACGACAAGCAGGCACTTGCAGCCCTGCTCCGTTACACCCCATCTGAGATGCACTGCATGCTCATTGGGAAGGGGACGGCCAAGGCAGCTTGGGAGGCCATCAAGCTGCAGAACCAGGGCAACGACCGCGTGTGCGACTCGCGTGTGCGGTGCCTCCGTACCGAGTTCGAGACTATCGCCTTCAAGGACGACGAGCGCATCGACGAGTTTGGGATGAGGATCTCGAACCTCGCCTCCGCCCTGCGCTCTTTCGGCGACACCATCGGTGAGAGAAAATTGTAAGGAAATTTCTGTCAGTCGTACCCACATGATTTGTGTAGATCGTCTTCTCCATCGAAACGATGTTGGATCCGGCCACCATGACGGTGGAGGAGGTCGTTGGTCACATCCGTGTCATGGAGGAGCGCCTGGACGGTGACCAGGGCACGCCGGGCGGCCAACTCCTCCTCACCGAGTAGCAGTGGGAGGCACAGAAGAAACAGCCGCGCGGAGGAGGTTCCAGCGGCAGGGGCGATGATACGTCTCAAACGTATCTATAATTTTTGAGTGATACATGCTAGTTTTGTGATATTGTCACATGTTTTTACTGCCATTTATATTATTTTTATGCATTTTGTCGGACTAACCTATTGACAAGATACCAAGTGCCAGTTCCCTGTTTTTGCTGTTTTTGTGTTTCAGAAATTTATTTCTGGAAATATTCTCAGAATTGGACCAAAATTTACGGAGATTATTTTTACGCCAAGACGAAGACGGAGTCCGAAGGGCAGCCTCGGAGGCGACCCAGAGGGCCCAGGCGGGCTGCTGCCGCGGCCTAGGGGGGACCCGCGGATGGGACCCGCCCCTGCCGGTGGGGAACCTCCTCGGCTCCCTCCGACGCCTATAAAATTAGAAATAACCTAAAAACTTCAAGGCGGCGATTATTTTCCAGAAACTCGACCCCGACGCGCCGTCACCGAAAACCCTAGTTCGGGGTCCAATCTGAAGCTGATCCCGGTGCACTCTGTCGGAGGGGAGATCGATCCCAGAGGGCTCTTCATCGTCATGCCTTCCTCCGGGATGATTTGTGAGTAGTCTCAATTTGGACTACGGGTCCATGGCAGTAGCTAGTTGGTAGTCTCTCTCTTGTGCTTCATGTCTTTTGATCTTGTGAGCTGCCTAACATGATCAAGATCGATTATTGTAATGCTATGTGATGTGTTTGCTGGGATCCAATGGATTATGAAGTTATGTTCAGATTGTGCATGATTCTTATATGAGTAATTTATGTTCTTGCATGCTCTCCGATGTGTGTAATTACTTTGGCCAAGTGATTGTGTGTATCTCCAAGAGAGGGTATATATGCTAGATAGTGGGTTCATGTCCCCTTTTGTTCCTGGGCACGAGTGACAGAAACATCTAAGGGCAAGGGTGTGCTGTTGCTACTAAGGGTAAAAAAATGGTGTTAATGTCTCTTTTGATATTAGTATTGCTTACTTCATGCACTTTACTTAATGCAATTGTCTGTTGCTTGCAACTTAATACCGTTGGGTGACAGGCTGGATAGCGATCCCACGGTGGACTTTTTAGACAAAGACGCAGTTGGACTCAACGGTCTTTGTTCCTTGTCGTGATGCCTCCATAAATATTATCATGTCCTTTTTGTCATAGCTAAATTGGGTTTGTGTCATGATCTTGTCAATTGCCTAGCTGTAATTCATTCACCCATCACATGCATATTTTATTTACTTGAGAGACTCCACTAGTTAACCCATGGCCCCGGTCCATCTTTTGACATTGTTTACAACCTTATTTACTTGTTTTTAATCATCATAACTCCTCTGGTCACTTTTCATATTTTATCTATTTCATCATACAATTAACCGCTTTGTTTTCTACGAGACCGGGAAAGATTGACAACCTTTCCGCCGTTGGGGGCAAAGTATTTTGGTTGAGTGTGTGTAGGTCCATGTCTGTTGAAGGTCAAGCGCCAGAGATCTTCAACATTCACCTCGTTGTTGATTTCAAAGTCCTATTGGTTCGATAAACCTCGGTTCGTTAAACGAGGGAAAACTGCTACTAGCTACAATTCCGCCTTCGCTTCGGGCACCACCCAACTTATCAATATCTACCATCAGGCGACGGCCGTGGGAACGGCTGAGCCACTGACGGGCGCAGGAGCGGGCAGCCCTCCCAGCAGGGCGCGCCGCTGAACGGCGCCGGCGATGACACCAACAAGTGCCGGTGCTGCGGCAAAACGGGCCATTGGGCCCGTGAATGCCGTAAGAAGCAGCGTGACGAGGCGGCGGCGGCCGCGGCGGCCGCGAACCTCGTCCAGGCCATCCAGATCGAGGATGAGCAAAGTCCTCACTTGATGATGGCGTGCGTCATGGACGTCACGAGCAGGCCGTGATGGCCTCACCGCCCGTGCGCACGGGCGGCCATGTCTTCCTCAATGAGGAGAAGGCCATGATCACGCCTGCACACGACGCCGGCGAGGACGGTGAGGTGTGGTTCCTCGACACCGGCGCGACGAACCACATGACTGGGTCCCTCGACGCATTCGCAGAGCTGGACCGCACAGTCACCAGCAAAGTGCGGTTCGCCGATGGCTCCGTGGTGGACATCCGCGGCCGTGGGACAGTCGTGTTCGCCATCGACGGGGGAGACCACCGCGCCTTCACTGACGTCTTCTACATCCCGACGCTCAAGAGCAGCGTCGTTAGCCTCGGGTAGCTCGACGAGAGCTGGTACGACGTGCGCATCTGCGGCGGCACACTCACTGTATATGATCAGAACAACATGCTGATGGTGAAGGTAAACAGGTCCCCTAATCGCTTGTACCGGCTCACTTTTCACCCTGTTCGTCCAGTGTGCCTCGCCGTGGGACATGTCTCCGACGCATGGCGCTGGCATGCCAGGCTCGGACACCTGCATTTCGACGGCCTGCAAAGGATGGCGCGCGGCGAGCTCGTGCATGGTCTCTCACACATCGATCATTTCGACGAGCTGTGCGAGGCCTGTCTAGCAGGGAAGCAGCTGCGACTGCCGTTCCCCCAGACAGCAAAGTACAGGGCGCAGCAACCACTCGAGCTAGTGCACGGCGATCTCTGCGGCCCCGTCACGCCGGCGACCCCTGGTGGCCGTCGCTACATACTGATGCTCGTCGATGACCGCATCCGCTTCATCTGAGTGGGGCTGCTCACCTCTAAGGGCGACGCCGCACGCGGCATCGTCAAGTTCCAAGCGGCCGTGGAGGCGGCCATAAGCTGCGCGTGCTGCGCACTGACCACGGTGGCGAATTCACGTCGGCCACGTTCTACAAGCACTGCGAGGAGCAGGGGGTGCAGCGCCACCTCACCGCACCCTACACGCCGCAGTAGAACGGCGTCGTCGAAAGGAGGAACCAGACCATGCTCGGCATGGCACGGAGCATGTTGAAGGCCAAGCGCGTGCCCAGTATGTTTTGGGAGGAGGCGGTGCTCACGGCCGTCTTCATCCTCAACCGTTCCTCCACAAGGAGCGTCGATGGCATGACGCCCTATGAGCATGGCACGGAGTGAAGCCGGACGTCCGCTTCCTCCGCATCTTCGGCTGCGTTGGCCACATCAAGACCGCGCAGCCACAACTGAAGAAGCTGGACGATCGGAGCACGCCCATGGTCTTCATCGGCTACGAAATCAGCTCCAAGGCGTACAGAATGTACGATCCGGCGGCGCAGCACGTGCACGTCTCCCGCGACATCGTCTCCGACGAGGAGGCTCGCTGGAACTGGGAGGATCCCGGCGAGGCGCCGGCCAGCAGCTCCTTCACGGTGGAATACCCTCTGTACACGAGGGTTTCTACCTCGGCAGAGAAAAGGGGCAAAAGCGCTGCCGCGGCAGAGCCCCCCGCTGTGACACGCTCCCCTGTTGGTGCCAGCCCATGTGCTGACATGGGCGACAGCGGACGCAGCGAGGGCGGCGAGGAGCTCAACTCCCCTCCTCGAGCAGCCTCCTCTCCAGTGCGGTTTGCGAGTCCACCACCACCATGCCCGGAGCACTACAATGCTGCTGATAGCCCGGCCAAGCCACACCGGTACAGGCTGATAAGCGACCTCCTCGGCAACCCCACTGGTCCTCCACTGCAGGCGGAGTGGCCACGGCTGGAGGAGAACTTCTCCGACGAGGAGGAGCTGCTCCTGGTTGCTGGAGAGGAGCCGTCGTCCTTCGCAGAGGCCGAGCGAGAGGACTGCTGGCGGCGTGCAATGCTGGACGAGTTGCAGTCCATCGACGACAACGACACCTGGACACTCACCTCTCTTAATGCAGGTCATCGTGCGATCGGGCTCAAGTGGGTGTACAAGGTCAAGAAGGACGAGCACAGGCACACCGTCAAGCACAAGGCCCGGCTCGTCGCAAAGGGCTATGTCCAGCGCGCCGGCGTCGACATTGAAGAGGTGTTCGCGCCGGTGGCAAGACTCGAGTCCGTGCGGCTTATTCTCACGCTGGCGGCACACCGTGGATGGGAGGTCCACCACATGGACGTGAAATCAGCGTTCCTCAATGGGGACCTCGAGGAGGAGGTCTACATGTCCCAGCCGCCGGGGTTCGCCGCCGACGGACACGAACACGGCGTCTACAAGCTGCACAAGGCGATGTACGGACTGCGGCAAGCTCCCAGGGCATGGAACGCGAAGCTGGACTCGAGCTTGACATCGCTCAGGTTCACATGCAGCGTCACGGAGCACGGCGTGTACGCGCGTGGGGCTGGGAGCGAGCAGCTCATCGTCGGCGTCTATGTCGATGATCTGGTCATCACCGGAGCTGAACAGCACGAGGTGCAACGCTTCAAGGAGGAGATGAAACGCCTCTTCAACATGAGCGACCTCGGCTCGCTCCGGTACTACCTCGGGCTGGAGGTGAAGCAGGAGCACATGCACACCACAATCATGCAGGCAGCGTACGCCACCAAGCTGCTTGAGAAAGCAGGCATGTTGGGCTGCAACGCCGTGCACACTCCAATGGAGGCAAGGTGTCAGCTGAGCAAGGAAAGCAAGGAGGAGCCGGTGGACAAGACCTTCTACCGAAGCGTGATCGGCAGCCTCAGGTACCTGGTACACACCCGCCCAGATATTGCCTTCGCCGTGGGCTATCTGAGCAGGTTCATGGAGGCTCCAGCAGGCGATCACCTTGCAGCAGTGAAGCACCTCCTGAGGTACTGAACCACGGGTGTGTGTATCACCGCGGTGACACGGAGTCTCTGATCGTCTTCAGCGACTCCGACCACGCCGGCGACGTGGAATCCAGGAAAAGCACCTCTGGCGTGCTGCTCTTCCTCGGCGACAGTCCTGTCAGTTGGCAGTCACAGAAGCAGAAGGTCGTCGCCACTTCTTCGTGCGAGGCGGGGTACATAGCGGCGGCAACGGCGGCGTCCTAAGGAATTTGGCTCGCCCGGTTGCTCGGTGAGTGGCTGAATCGAGAAGCTGCACCGTTCAACCTCTTCATCGACAACAAATCCGCCATCTCGCTTTGCAAGAACCATGTTCTCCATGATCGCAGCAAGCACATCGACCTGCGCTACCACTTAATCCGCGGCAGCATCGAGCAAGGTATAGTGGTTGTGGAGTTCATCGGCACCGGCGAGCAGAAGGCGGACATACTGACGAAGGCTCTCGATCGTGTTCGCTTCCAGGAGCTACGCAGCAAGATGGGAATCGTCGACGTCAAGCTCGTTCGTCAGGGTTGAGGGGGAGATTGTTGGTTAAACCCTGCCTCCCTCCCACGACTGTGAATGTGTCTGTTAGGTGTTAGGTGTTAGGTGTTTTTCGACAGTTTCAGTTTCGTCAGACAGACAGTTAGCAGATAGAGTTTGTTAGCATTTTTTTAGCTCAGGATTAGATCGAGTCTAGATCGTTGAGCGCGTTGTTCGGGTTGTGGGATGGCACAACCAGTCGTGGAGCACGTCGCTCAGCACGTTCACCTTTTCGCATGAATAAAAGGAAGACCAGAAAAGATGCAAACATTACGCGGCACAAAAATCTTCAGTGTTCATCCTTTCTCTGAAACTCTACAGCGAGCTAGGTTTTAGGGAGACAGGGTATACTAGTCCATGAAAAAAAAATTTAACGACAACACCTAACAGAACGGACGGTAAGGCCAAATAAGGAACCAACTCAACATTTTGTGTCAAAGAGGGAAGAAAATATTTCTCAGGGCCAAGAAAGGAAGGCAAAGTTCTACTAGGAACAAATAAGGAATTCTCTCTTATCGGACTGGGAAACCTCCAGCGAGGGTTTCTTGGCGGGTCGGCACTCCCCATTGCGCCCCAACTCCACCGAGACATCAGATTCAGCAACGGTTTTGCGGCCGCGCCGGGCGGCATGCTTCTGGGCCTTCGGGAATCAGGATCGGCGACGGTGGCGGGTGGAGAGGGGGGCGGTGGGTCGGTTTGGATGTTCTGGGCACGCCGGAGAGAATTAAGTGAAAGTCGATGCGTTGGATTCGTAACACGGTCACCTGGTCAACATTCAACAAGCATTACAGCGGGCTCGCAGTTATTTTAGGGAGTTTTTATTTTACGCTTAATCTTTACAAAGTACTCCCTGAACATATGTGGACATATGTGTAACATATTAGTAGAGTAGAAAATGCATTGGGAAAGTGTAAGTCACCATCTCTCCTCTTTCAGGCCGTCCGTAAAGCGTCGTCTCTATCTGCGGTTTCTTGCTGCATGGTGCATTTTAGGATACGATCGCTCTAATGCGTCGTATATAGCTGTTGTATCTAGCATTGGATCACTGCCAGTGTATTAAATCTGTGGCCCATATGTGGCAGCTAAAACAATCAAGGCCGTGATAGCTGCTGCCCACAACAGTGAGCTCATCTCCCAGCGAACCACAACAGATCAGGAAATTAATGCTTTGCATGCTAAGAGTCGTATCTCTGGTTACATACGGCAGCTCTCTCTTTCTTCCTTAATGAGGGCTCCATGTCAGCTTTTTCTTTACTGGCAGTGCTAAGAAACGGTCCAACGTGGACCATTACGAAAGGTCTAATTCACCCACCTTCAATACGCTAAGTACATGTAGAAAATAAGGAGACCATGTGTTAAATATTATTGTCCTTGATTCCTGTGTGATGAGAGAAGTATTTTTTTTCTACTTCAAAGTGCATTATGAAGATAGAAGCACACTCTTTTCTAGATAAATTTCCAATGCCAAACATCCACTTATTTGAGGACGGAGGGAGTAGTCATGTATTAAATTGAAGAAAAAAAAAGCTAAACAGAAGCGTCCCATGGAAGGAGAATAGTTACCATGATAAATGTGTATGGTTATCAATTTTTTTTTATAGATTTCTAGACATTTGTAATGATATGCATATGTAACATTCCATGATTTTAAAATTTTTGAAAATTCAGAAAGATCAAAAACTTTTTGAAATTTTTATATATTTTGATTTGAAAATCCAAAATCATGCATGCATGCATCATCCTCTTGCCTGATTGCATTTAATTTTTCAAAGGATCGAAAAACTATTTCCACTTTAAACCCTATTTGAGAAAATGTCATAAAGGGGCACTATTATGCTCTATATTTGATTTTGATTTTAATGATTCTTTTTGATGTGTTGGCCAAATTAGTACCTAAGTGTTCTATTTTGATTAAGTCTTCCAAAAAGTATTTTCTCAACTTAACTGCAAAAGATTTAATTCTATTTTGAATTTGGAAAATATCATTAAAATGCCCAAGGGTATTTTGGTAATTTATTTTGTGTAAAAATAAGAAAAATGAGTGTATCATGGTTTATAATAAATGATATTACTCCTATTATTGTTTTGGTTTTTATTTGATTTAAAAATGGAATTATGAAATCCTATTTATTAAAATGACATAAAGATGTCAATTGTGTATTTGTGCAATATTTGATTTTACTTCAAAAATATTATGGAAATGGTTCCAAAGTATTTAAAAGGATTATTTTGATTTTTTTACAAATTCATTAAAATTTGTTTGAATCCATTTGGATGCTTATTTCAAAAGATACAAAAGTTTTCAGAAAATAGAAAAGGTGAAAGGACAAAAAAAAAGGAAAAGGGCCAGCAGGCCGAGCCAGCCCAACCCCCGCGCGCAGCCAGCAGCCCACCTTGCTCCGCGCCCCTCTCTCCCTTTCTCTCTCACTGACAGCGGGACCCCCTCGTCAGGCCACGTCACCGTCTTCGTCTCCGCCCCGGAATCACGCCCGTGACGAGCTCGCCGCGGCTGTTTCTCGCCCTCTTGAACCGGTGATTCATTGCCCCTTTTGACTCGCCGTCCGCGCCAATATAACATCCTCGAGCTCCTATCTCATCCACCCCCAGAAACCCTAACCGAGAGCCCCTAGGCTACTCTGATTCGCGCTCGTAAGTCCACCTCGGCTGCAGCCGTGCATCCTCGATTCCGGTGAACTCCGGTAACCCCGCACCCTCTCATCCTCACCTTTCTCCTCCTTGCACCTTTGCGCACCTCTCTGACACCATTTGGTGTTTTTAACCGCAGCATATCGACGCCAACGTCCACGATCCGAGGCCACCGTCCGCGGTAGCAACTCCGACGAGGAATCGCCGGCGAACAGGAGCACCTTGATGCCGCAACCTCGCCAGCAAGCCCGCCTAGTCAGCCCCTGTTAGCCAATAGCAAGCAGCCACGTGGTCAAGGATATTCTGAGTATTTTCCCGAATTAGATTTTTCTGTCTGTTTTGCAGAAAAGCCCCTACATCTTAGATTTATCATATCTTTTCCTCTGTTCGGCCAAATTCAAATATTTTTATATATTTGGAATCCTTAGAACCAGTATAATCTTTTGGCTGTATTAGTTTTCTGTTTTGTCAAATTTAAATATATTCAATTTTCAAATGTGAAGTTTGAGTATTTTTGACATAACTTTAGTTTAAAAATTGCTTTTTGAGTGAATCCAATTGTTTTAATTGCATTTCGACTTAATGTATATTTTCAAATCAGAAAACTTAGTGTAATGTTTTTCTTATGATTTTAATTGCATATCATGTATAGCATATTGTATTGTTATTTTGTTTGTATGTTTATGTGTGGCTTGTTTTATTTGTTAGACCTTTCGGAGAGACTCGGGAATCTTATCAACTGTTGCTCCTACTCCTCCTGCTACCAAGGCAAGTGGCACATTCATAAATTTCCTAAGTATTTTTGTCTATGCATGTGTAGATATTTCTAGTAGTATGCATGTTAGGTGTTTACTACTCCTATGCAAGACTTGGTTAGAATAGAACTCCTTATTCCTATGTGTCTAGAATCCTATTTGATAACTTAATAGAAATTATGAAATGCTATGCTACGAGTTTTTCTATAAAAAGCTAAATTCTACTAAGTAAATGAAACTCCTGGATGGAATGGTTTGTTGAGGCTGATGTGAGTGGAGTGGCTACCCATGGGCCATTTCTATGGTTGTCTTGGGTACGCTCACTTGTGGATGGCCACCCAGGAATCAAAGGGATTTGAAGTTAGTCCAAGTGAAGAATGCTTTTCATGCAGCCACATGTCATATGGGCTCTGGCTTGACTTAGTAGGTAGTGTGGACTTGGCCAGCGTTATCTGAAGATGTAGGGGAGTAGGTGGAGGTGGTCTCGCTAGAGCGCGTGGGAAAGAACTTCTGAAGGGTCTCGTCTCAATCTTTTCCTTTCCTTTTCACTTCAAGAAGGGTCAAGGTCAGAATGGGCTGATTGAGTCAAGTGGTGAACGTGCACAACCTCTGTAGAGTGTCAAAAACTAAGTATTTAGCCGTGTACCCGGTTACGGACAATCCTGAGCAACTGAACAAGGACGTCAACGGAGAATCCCATCATTCTAACTTCTCAAATAAAATT
This sequence comes from Puccinellia tenuiflora, assembly GCA_012064385.1. Taxonomy (NCBI): domain Eukaryota; kingdom Viridiplantae; phylum Streptophyta; class Magnoliopsida; order Poales; family Poaceae; genus Puccinellia; species Puccinellia tenuiflora. Next base: position 1,026,676 of record QRDG01000150.1, read on the forward strand.
TGAAGGGTGAACAAGGGTAGGAGATTATTTTGGATGCGCTCCAAAGGTCTCATGACTAGAAGAAAGAAGTTTTACAAGTTAGGAAAAATTGGCTTTATGCAAAATAGCCTTCAAATTCCACAAGCCAAATATGCATATAGGTTATTAGAGTTTTTCCACTTTGAGTCCACAAAGTGTCACTTGCCAGATCCATTCATATGGTTCTGACCAATCTTTTGGCTGCAACGCTTTTATTGTTGCAGGTTGTTCCGACGATGAGTGAGGTTTCGTTTAAGGGTTTCGAGTCTGCAACCAACATGTTTCACCTGTGGCTACATGAAGATGATGGAGACTCCATGAAGAATAATGTTTTTCCGCTGCTTTACTCTTTCAAGCTAGCTTCGTGCTATGCAAGTTGTAACGAATATTTTTCCTAAGTATTGGATCATCGTGTAATAATTGATACAATGTTGTGATATTTCATCGTAAACTGTGTGTGCAAATGAATCGATCCAGGGGTTTGCACTATACACAGGGACTTGCCTATTTTTAAGTGCAGGTCCGCTACAGATGGTATCAGAGCATTGTGTTGCCTGTAGGTTCGAAACCCTAGGTTTGGATTAGAACTAGGAAAAGACCTAGAATTGAAAATCTATTTTATCAATTTTCTTAAAAATAAAATATTTGCAAGTTATCTTTTCTCATACTCTCATCTACTACTCATCTACTAAAACTTCTTACCTTATTTAAAAATGACCCTTCTTGGTGGATACAACTCAACTGATGTCATACCGATGAAGATCAACACAAGACAGTTGTACTGCATTGAAGGCCAAAGAAGAATTTGAAGGTATTCAAGAAAGAGATAGATGCGACCACCAATTTTAGTTAACTTATTAGAACAACGAATATCGTGTTAGTGTATTGATCATGTCAATCTGTGTGGCATGAAAATACTAGGTTGTTTGTTGAATCTGTTGTTTGAGTGATGAATGCTTGTTAGATATTGTTGTAAGATGAATTGCCTTGATCTGCTGTGTTTGGGTAGGAATACTTATCTTAGATCTTTCTATCTCCACTCATCTCTGCTATACGCAACCATATGCATCACCAATATGCCAACCGAAGTGATTTACCTCTTGGATTGCAAAGACCGATAGCCACCTCCATACGAAGATGCAACAAGTGAGCCAAAAACTCAAGCATAGTATGGAAAGCCTACTACACCATGGAGAAGGATCTAAGAAGAAGCAATGAAGAATCTCCAACATGTGAAGCGGCTTTCTTTAGAATTGTTTTGCGCGACCCAATAGTTTTGAAGGATCGATAGTTCAGCTCAGGTCTGTCTGACAGATTGGTCACTTTTTTGTCAGACAAGTGAGGTTTGACCAAGAGTTCGATTACGTCATTCACCTATCTACATATTGAGGAAATTATACGTGTGCATGATGGACTCATCACCATTCCTACTACTCATATTATTCACCTTACTGTGAGGAAATGGTAAATCTGAGTGACATACCTATAAGAGAGACAACAAGCCTGGACCATAGGAGGATAATATATTATAAAACTATGTGAGGCAAGTGTTGCCAAAATGTAAAATACACGGTGAGGATGAACACCCAGCACATTTTGAAGAAATTATGAGATGGAAGTCTGCCTACCATGAGAGTTGTTAGAAATGGTGTAGTGCATGCACTGAAGAAAGTCTACCAGGAGAAGCAACATGCCAAAGACAATACAGAGATGGATGACATGATGTTGTGAAATCCTCTCATCTTGGACTTTTGATAGACCCAACGAGTGACCCTACAGTATCCGAAGCTACGTGAAGAGACACCTACCTATTGGAAATGAATCCTATGATGCCAGAATCCCAAAGTATCATCTAAGGATGAAAGAATTACCAAATCCTTATGAAGAGCTGGTATATGCTATATAAGTGGATGAAGGAAGATGAAGCATTTCATGAGTGGGATTGACTCCAATGGGACATCAAGACTAACCAGTTGGATCCTAGCCCGAAGACAAGGGCTCAAGACTGCCTACAAAAGTTTCTTTTAAGGGTGGTAGCCCACCCAGTTGTCAAAACCCAGAGTTTTCAAACCCATTCTTTCTAGCCTCTTCGAATCTCGGGACGAGATTCCTTTTAAGGGTGGTAGTATGTAATATTCCAAGATTTTCAAAATTTTGAAAATTCAGAATGATCAAAAACCTTTTGAAAGTTTTATATATTTTGATTTGAAAATCCAAAATCATGCATGTATGCATCATCCTCTTGCCTGATTGCATTTAATTTTTCAAAGGATGGAAACACTATTTCCATTTTAACCCTATTTGAGAAAATGTCATAAAGGGGCACTATTATGCTCTATATTTGATTTTGATTTTAATAATTCTTTTTGATGTGTTGGCCAAATTAGTATCTAAGAGTTCTATTTTGATTAAGTCTTCCAAAAAGTATTTTCTCAACTTAACTGCAAAAGATTTAATTCTATTTTGAATTTGGAAAATATCATTAAAATGCCCAAGGGTATTTTGGTAATTTGTTTTGTGTAAAAATAATAAAAATGAGTGTATCATGGTTTATAATAAATGATATTAGTCCTATTATTGTTTTGGTTCTTATTTGATTTAAAAATGGAATTATGAAATCCTATTTATTAAAATGACATAAAGATGTCAATTATGCATTTGTGCAATATTTGATTTTACTTCAAAAATATTATGGAAAAGGTTCCAAAGTATTTAAAAGGATTATTTTGATTTTTTCCAAATTCATTCAAATTTGTTTGAATCCATTTGGATGCTTATTTCAAAAGATAGAAAAGTTTTCAGAAAATAGAAAATGTGAAAGGACAAAACAAAGGAAAAGGGCCAGCAGGCCGAGCCAGCCCAACCCCGGCGCGCAGCCAGTAGCCCACCTTGCTCCGCGCCCCTCTCTCCCTTTCTCTCTCATTGACAGCGGGACCCCCTCGTCAGGCCACGTCACCGTCTTCGTCCCCACACCGGAATCACGCCCGTGATGAGCTCGCTGCGGCCGTTTCTCGCCCTCTTGAATACCGGTGATTCATTGCCCCTTTTGACTCGCCGTCCGCGCCTATATAACATCCTCGAGCTCCTATCTCATCCACCCCCAGAAACCCTAACCGAGAGCCCCTAGGCTGCTCGGATTCGCGCTCGCAAGTCCACCTCGGCTGCAGCCGTGCATCCTCGATTCCGGTGAACTCCGGTAACCCCGCACCCTCTCATCCTCACCTTTCTCCTCCTTGCACCTTTGCGCACCTCTCTGACACCATTTGGTGTTTTTAACCGTAGAATATCGACGCCGACGTCCACGACCCGAGGCCACCGTCCGCGGTAGCAACTCCAATGAGGAATCGCCGGCGAACAGGAGCACCTCGATGCCGCCAACCTAGCCAGCAAGCCCGCCTCGATGCCCTTCATCGTAGGGTAACAAATGCCCCCTCCCTCTCCCCATAGAATCGCCAGAACACCGCATGCCGAGCCGTCGCCGTCGTCAACCGACGCACTCCGGTGACCTAGCGCCGCTAGGTGTTGGTTGATTAGATCTGGAAACCGTCAGATCTAGATCTGACGGTCACGTTTTAATTTAATTAAACTAACCGGTACGCCTACGTGGCATGCCTAGTCAGCTCCTAGTCAGCGCCTAGTCAGCCCCTGTTAGCCAATAGCAAGCAGCCACGTGGTCAATGATTTTCTGAGTATTTTCCCGAATTAGATTTTTCTGTCTGTTTTGTAGAAAAGCCCCTGCATCTTAGATTTATCATATCTTTTTCTCTGTTAGGCCAAATTCAAATATTTTTATATATTTGGAATCCTTAGAACCAGTATAATCTTTTGGCTCTATTAGTTTTCTGTTTTATCAAATTTAAATATATTTAATTTTCAAATGTGAAGTTTTAGTATTTTTGACATAACTTTAGTTTAAAAATTGCTTTTTGAGTGAATCCAATTGCAGTAGCTTAATTTAGAAGCCCTCTATCCAGAAAGACCACTCCCATATTTTCTGTAATTATTTAGTTTAACAGTAGTATTTAATTTGTGCTTATTCCCTTTTTGGGAATTGTTTTGTATCGTTGTTATAGTAAAAAATTGTTTTAATTGCATTTCGACTTAATGTATATTTTCAAATCAGAAAACTTAGTGTAATGTTTTTCTTATGATTTTAATTGCATATCATGCATAGCATATTGTATTGTATTGTTATTTTGTTTGTATGTTTATGTGTGGCTTGTTTTATTTGTTAGACCTTTCGGAGAGACTCGGGAATCTTATCAACTGTTGCACCTACTCCTCCTGCTACCAAGGCAAGTGGCACATTCATAAATTTCCTAAGTATTTTTGTCTATGAATGTGTAGATATTTCTAGTAGTATGCATGTTAGGTGTTTACTACTGCTATGCAAGACTTGGTTATAATAGAACTCCTTATTCCTATGTGTCTAGAATCCTATTTGATAACTTAATAGAAATTATGAAATGCTATGCTATGAGTTTTTCTATAAAAAGCTAAATTCTACTAAGTAAATAAAACTCCTGGGTGGAATGGTTTGTTGAGGCTGATGTGAGTGGAGTGGCTACCCATGGGCCATTTCTATGGTTGTCTTGGGTACGCTCACTTGTGGATGGCCACCCAGGAATCAAAGGGATTTGAAGTTAGTCCAAGTGAAGAATGCTTTTCGTGCGGCCACATGTCATATGGGCTCTGGCTTGACTTAGTAGGTAGTGTGGACCTGACTAGCGTGATCTGAAGATGTAGGGGAGTAGGTGGAGGTGGTCTCGCTAGAGCGCATGGGAAAGCACTTCTAAAGGGTCTCGTCTCAATCTTCTCCTTTCCTTTTCACTCCAAGAAGGGTCAAGGTCAGAATGGGCTGATTGAGTCTAGTGGTGAATGTGCACAACCTCTGTAGAGTGTCAAAAACTAAGTACTTAGCCGTGTCCCCGGTTACGAACAATCCTGAGCAACTGAACAAGGACGTCAACGGAGAATCCCATCATTCTAACTTCTCAAATAAAATTTGAAGGGGGAACAAGGGTAGGAGATTATTTTGGATGCGCTCCAAAGGTCTCATGACTAGAAGAAAGAAGTTTTACAAGTTAGGAAAAATTGGCTTTATGCAAAATAGCATTCAAAATCAACAAGCCAAATATGCATATAGGTTATTAGAGTTTTTCCACTATGAGTCCACAAAGTGTCAGTTGCCAGATCCATTCATATGGTTCTGACCAATCTTTTGGCTGCAACGCTTTTATTGTTGCAGGTTGTTCCGACGATGAGTGAGGTTTCGTTTAAGGGTTTCGAGTCTGCAACCAACATGTTTCACCTGTGGCTACATGAAGATGATGGAGACTCCATGAAGAATAATGTTTTTCCGCTGCTTTACTCTTTCAAGCTAGCTTCGTGCTATGCAAGTTGTAACGAATCTTTTTCCTAAGTATTGGATCATCGTGTAATAATTGATACAATGTTGTGATATTTCATCGTAAACTGTGTGTGCAAATAAATCGATCCAGGGGTTTGTACTATACACAGGGACTTGCCTATTTTTAAGTGCAGGTCCGCTACAGCATAACAGAGAGTACATGTTCAAATATTTGCAAGACCTAACAGATGATATTATTCAACACACAATAGTGTCTTGCCATCCTTACATTGGCGTAGAATGTCGTACAAAAAATCAATCTGATAAGTAAGTTAATGTAATCTGATAAGTTAGTGACAACAATCTTGTAATTACTGTCGATTTCGTTTTGTTAAAACACGGCAACATGGGAAGCCAACTATAAAAACAGATTTTTAATCGGATTAGCGGTTCAGAGAGATAAAGAAAATAAGCATAAAGAGATAATATAATGATGTCGTCGTTTACGTCAGCAAGTATGCACTAGTAGAGAAGCGCCGCACGAGGTGTTGTTTTGTGTGGCGTCACCGAATATTCTTGTCATAAATTTAAATAGGACGTGATCGTGATGGTGATGGACTTTTTTTAGGGAATCGTGATCGTGCTGGTCCAACACAAAAAAATATTGAGTAGTCTTGATCCACCCCACCTGACCCTGTGTCGAATAAACTACGTCCCGTCGTGCGTGAAAAATAGAAAAGGGCCGATTGGTTCCAAACATACCATTGAATTTGTGTACGACAAAGACTCGATGAAAACCCCATGCATCTCATCGGGAAAATTGGAAACATAAGAGCAATGGACAATGAACCTAGGCACCGGTGGATCTAGGATAAGATCGGTGGGGTGCCAAGCTTTATTTTTTCTCCCTATTGGGCTTTGAATTTAGTCAAAATTAGTCTAAATACTAATAGCTAAAATAATTTCTATATTTCGAGGGGTGCCATAGCAACCCCACTGGATACGCTATTGAGCCTAGGGGGCTAGCGCGAGCAACGTTACCATAAGGAAGAATTTGATTTTTTTTTCTTTTTGGCTTGCCTAGCCTAGCAACATACATTTAGCATACAACTTGTGAAAGAGCATGGTTGCCCCATGTGTGGTTTTGGTAATTAATGACAATCCTTATGGACTAATGTTTGCATTGAGTTACATTTGTAGGTTTGGTCCATATGCATTGCTAGATCTCCATATGTTGGAGTCAAGGCTAAGGGAAGAAGATTTTATGTTGATCAAGGCTAAGTGCGAGTTGATCAACACACAAGGCTAGTGATGTACCCTGAGGGATCGTATGATCTCATGCTATGGTAAGCAATTGTCCAATATAGCCTTGTGAACTAACCCATGATCTATGTGCTTGGTATCTCTATGTTGGGTTAAGTATTTCTACATGAGCATGCAATGAAAGGAAGATTCTATGTAGCCCATGGAGAATGGAGTCTAGTGGTGATCGCCATCAAGGTTGTGTGGTGAAGATAATGGCCATGTGAAGATATGCCGAAGAAGAGGTTCTCCCATCTAGGTGTATGGGGGAGCAATATGAGAGTCTTCACCGAGCGGAGCGTAATCAAAAAAGGTGATCCAACTTGAGAAGGTCAAGACCGTCGTCATCTAGCTCAAGTGGATTATGCGTAAGGCAAAGATTTCAGGTTTATCTATGGTTGAGACTATATAGTATTGTGCATTGATATATTTCCTACATTGTTTGGCACAAGTTATGACCCTCATCTCATAATCTCAACCTAAATTGGATATGCATCATATTGTGCATTTATGTTGTTCTTATATCATGTTGATTATATTGTGTTGGGAATGTCTCCCTCCTTATGTGTGTATTTGCATTCCAAGGCAAACAAATTATATGCACACATTTAGGGGGAGCCATTTCCATCTTTCTTGAAAACATGATCTAGTGTGGATTTTTATTGCAAATCCTAGTGTTGTCATCTAACACCAAAAAGGACGGTATTGAAAGAATATTTATTTACCCCTCCGTGTTTTGTGTGTTAGATAACAACACAGGTGTTATTTTTACTATGTTGCTAAGTGTTCCAGGTTTGAAATGTATTTCATCTAAATATGCTTCACACCAAAAAGGATAAATAGGAGTGTTAAAAGGATGATCTTGTGGTGGTCTGCCAGGCCGGCCTCGGTTGCTGGCAGGGCTGGGCCAAGGCCGGGCGTCTCGGCTGCCTTGCCGGCCTCCTGCTCAGTCAAGGCCGGCCCAAGGCCGGGCTCAAGGCCGGGAGGCTCGGGCTCCCTGCCGGCCTCCGTCGGCAGCCCAAGGCCAGGCCGAGGCTGGCCTCCCTGCGCCTGCTACCAGCCCTAGATTCCAGGCCGGCCTTGCCGGGCCCAAGGCCGGGCTCACGGGGAAGCACTTTTTCCCTCCAACGGCTACATTTCAGGAGGGGGTATAAATACCCCTCCACCTACCTCCAGCCAAGTAGCTCGACCAGAATAGAAGAAATCCCCATTGTTGCAAGCTCAAAACTCATCGATCTCCCAATCCCTCCACCCAAACTCATTGATTTTTGGAGGATTGAAGGATAAGGCCAAGATCTACATCTTCACCAAGCCGATTTACTTTTCCCCATCATTCACTTGAGGGATTCATGGTTAGGTTTTTTTATTTGTGGAAACCCTAGCTTTTTGTTCTTACTTGTTGCATTGTTTGAATAGATTTGGTGATTTGGGAGCCCCAATTTGGTTGTGGGTGTGTGCCCCAAGATTGTTGTAAAGGCTCCGGATTCCGCCTTGAAGGATTCCGATAGTTTAAGGTGAACCGATCCTTTGTGGCGAGGTTCATCGGAGAATAGGGTGAGGCCTTTGTGGCGTTGAGTACGCCTATTGTGGCGAGCCCACCCCTCTAACGAGACATACTCCCTTAACAAGGAGGAACTCGGGAATACATCTTTGTCTCCGTGCGCCTCGGTTCTTTCTATACCCGAGCTCTTTACTTATGCACTTTACATTGTGATAGACTTCATGCTTGAAGTATTATATCTTGCTATCATCTTGTTGTTATCTTGCTTAGCATAAGCTGTTGGTGCACATAGGTGAACCTAGTATATTAGGTTTTGTATGCTTGATAAATTAAACGCTAGTTTTATTCCGCATTTAACAAGCCCTAATCGTAAAAGTTTTAAATCGCCTATTCACCCCCCTCTAGGCGACATCCTTGTCCTTTCAATTGGTATCAGAGCCTGGGCTCTCTTTATTAGGCTTTACCGCCTAGAGAGTAAAGATGTCGTTTAGAGAATTAGTGCATGATCCAACTTTTATATTCGATGGCACAAATTATGATGTATGGAAATTTTGCATTCTTAACCTTCTTAGGGACATTGACCCAAATCTAAAGAGAATTGTAGATATCAGTTTTTCTCCTCCAAAGGATTCCCAAAAGTTATCTTTAGAGGATGAGGAAAAATCTTATCTCGATACTCTAGCATCTAATGGTCTTATTTGTGTTTTGAGCGATGTAGTTCTTGAGTCAATCATACCTCTTCGGAACGCTCATGAGTTGTGGACAAAGCTTCAAGATAAATACGGCAAGTCCATGACTATTGAGGATGATTGTTCTCCCTCCACCTCCGGCCGTGATGAGTTCTCATCTCCGTCTACTTCACCAAAGTGTGGTAAGCCACAAACTAATGTGATGGTGAGTAGTGATAAGTTTTGCAATAATGATGGTGAGCTCATTGTTGATGATCTTTCATCTCTATCTTATTGTAACGCCCCAAGATCGGTACTATGTAGATTTTAGCGTTCCAGCCAAATCCGCATAATAACGATCCTAAAGGACGCCCACCAGGCATAACGTGCACGTCGCAACATACACGTTATGCGGGTGGAATTGTGATAACATTACAACAGTTCTCGATGGAACCCACAAAAGAACGTATATACAACAACGACTCACCGAGTCAAGAGCAAAGATACAATACAAAGATCCAATTAACAACGGAAGCGGGTAGCGTCCGGCTACGGACAAGAAACGAATTGGACTAAGAGTCCTGAAGATAAACGAAGGCACCATATCCCTGCCCAGGCCAAGCCAGAGGGATTCCCAAGCTAACGTCGTCACACTTCATACCTGTTGGCTGCCATGGAATAGCAGCCCCGAAGGGGTCAGTACTAGTAGAAGTACTGGCAAGTAATACTCACAAGATATCAAAGCAGAATTCCGGTGGAAGAGGGTTAGCGATTGAGGCGGCAAGCAGCACTAACAACTTATAGAGACACGCTACAACTTTCGTCTATCAGAGACAAGGTAAGAGAGCGCATGAGGAGCCAACTATACTACACACCAAACAAACCCGCCCTAAAACGACTCCCTCGTATCCTCAACCCACGAGGAAGAAGTCCGGGCACTCACACGGTTGACAAGTTTTAATCAGATTATTATTCATGTAATCTATCTTACTAGTCAAGTTATTATCATCATAAGGTGCAAGTTGTCTATGATCTTTTTAGCCAGCGCATTTCACCAAGTCGTCCATAACCGCGGACACGGCTTTTCGAAAAGATTTCACCCTGCAGGGATGCACCAATGAACCCACACGCATCGAAACACTCACTTAGAGGTGTACCGGTGGAGCGTTCGACGCAATACTTCCCTTCTCTACAAACAAGTCCAGGGAGCCACCTAGCTAGGACTGATCCACCTTGAGAGTCCGGCCGAAGCTTCGAGGTGGGCCTAACCGTTGCGTGAACGGCTTCGGGAGGGAACACTCATACGATTGCCCCTCCTTCCACATGCGGTTAACGCACGGTCCGCAACATCTATCGAAACACCCGAACTACTTGTGGCATCTGGACAGGTTTGAGGATCCGGTAATAGATTACGGGGAGGCCCATAGAACTCCCACATGTGGTTAGTGCGCTTAGTCTTGGATCAGCGGAAAAGAACTCGGGTCCTAGGCGACACTAGCAGAACAAAACGCCATGATTGGCCTTCCGCCGGTGCCTTATCTTATTAAGTTATTCCCATCGCAATAGAAAGTAAAGATTACCATTTAAGTTGAGCCTAGCTACCATATTAAAGACAAGACTAGACAAAAAGATAACAGGACTGAAGCAAGGCACCTAAGCATGCACTAGGACTCGCAAGGCTAACAAGGTAAACAAGCAACAAGGTAATAGGATGTGGGGGTGGGGCATATCATGGCTGCAAGGTAAACATGCATATAGGATCGGGACACAAGCATCGAAATATATGGCTAGCAAGGAACAAAAGATAGGAGGTGTAAGAGACAGAAAACAAGCAAAGATAGCAAGTGAGTATCACTTGCCTGCAATCCGGTAGAGGTAGCAGAACCTGTCGTTGCTCACATCAACTCATCGTCCTATTCCCAAAGAAGCAAAGAACACTGGACAACGGAGAAGATGCATTTTACTACTACGGCAAAAGAAGCGGCATGTTGATGCAATGCATGCATGACATGGCAAAACATGAGAGAATGCAATTAAGCCAAATTAAACGGAGCCGAAATTCCGACAATTTATTATATGGTTCAAGTTATTTTTCTAACCATCAAATTAAATGTTATTAGCAAGTCTAAACAAAGCATGGGTGAGCTACTCAAAATTAAATGGAACCGGGTTAACAATTAAATTACAACCCACATATTCCATATTTAGTTATTTAGGTGAAATGCAAACACATCTAAAGTGCAAGCTACATGATGCAAACAAGAGCATAGATGGCATATTCAAATTCTGCACATTTTTCTGATCCAAAAACATATTTTATATTTGGCAATTGGAGCTACCAATTAAAAGATAGGAATTTAAACATAATTTGCAAAAAGGAAAAATAAAACAGAAAGAAAAGGGGGAAGCTGGGACTTGAACTTGGGTCGGCCTGGTTAGAGGAGCAGAGAGCAAGCCACTGGGCTACACTCAGTTTGCTGAAAGGATTCGGATCGGACCCGATATGAACAGAAGTTGAAGTGTTAACTAAATTTAGACAGAAAGCTTCAGACTTTCAGGCAGGAGGTGCGACGGTGACAAGGATCGGCAGCAGCGCTGCTGGTTTCCGCGTGCGATCGGGAGCTTGAGGGTGCAGGGAGTTAGCTGGGTGTGCTGGGGTGCGTGTTGTGCGTGCGTGCAGGGGGTGGCTTGGGGCAGAGGAGCCGTGCTCATGCCCGTGGACGTGGTCGACATGGCGGCCGACGGAGAGGACGATGCGCACGACGGCGGCATCCAGAGCAAGGGGAGAAAAGCGGGGTCCAGGCTGGACGGGAAGCGGCTGCTCACCAAGGTTGCAGGTGGGGTGGTCGGCTTGGAGACGACGGCGGCGTGCGGTAGCAGAGGTAGACGACGACGTCGGGTTGTAGAGGAAGTAGACGAAGACGACCGTGCAGCTCCGGCTGTAGACGAAGAAGAGGAAGCAGGCCCTGGTGTGCTTGATCTGCTCCGGCTCCGCGCGTGACGAAGGCGTGGTCGATCTTCTCCTTAGCCCGGCGCAGTGCTCCTCATGTCGGCTCCCCGACGGTGGCTCTCCTCCGGCTGGTTTGTGGTGTGGCTCGGGAAAAAGGAAGAAGCAGAGAGGGAGAGGAGATGGCGGCGGCGGAGAAGGGGAAAAAAGGCTAGGGTTTGGATGGGGGTGCGGCTGGCACTGGCTTTATAGGGGAAGGGGAGCGGCATAGGTGGCATGGTGGAGTGGAGGCGACGGCACGGGAGCGAGGGTGACAGCGACGTCGATCGCTCCGTACTGGAAGAAGCTGGCGAAGAGGTAAGTGGGCCGGTGGGCCGATCCGGGAAAGGAAGTGGGCCAAAAGGAAAAGAGAAGAGGGAAGGAGAGGAGGAGCTGGGCTGCGGCCTGTTTAGCATTTTTTTCTTTGCTCTTTTTTTTTCCACAGGATTAAAAGAGAAGAGAGAAGGAAAAAGAAAGAGGGGGAGGTTTGCAAAAAAAAAAATAGGGTTTGCAAAATAATATTTTGATTTCTTTTTTGCAAAACGTGCAAGGTGATTGATGCATGATGACATGATGATGCAAAAACAAAAAAAACAAGCAAAAATCTAATTTGGGGAAAAACCCCGGGACATTACACTTATTGCAATCCCTCATCTTTGGACTTTAACTCTTCTAGCACTCTAAATGTCATATATGCTAGTGTTGATAGTCCTTGCATATCATGTAATAGTTGTTTAACTAAATCTCATGATGATATGCTTGCTTTATCTTGTTGCTGTTGCGCTAAAAACGCGTCACATGAACACGTCCTCGTGTACCCGCGGTGCTGGGGGAGATACTCCGCAACTCGCCCCGCGGGAGGCCGACTTGTAGCGCGATACGCAAACAACAAGCCAGCGCTTTTTGGACCAGACGCCCCAGCCCCTCGGGAGGGACCCCGTCAGAGGAAGCCGGCGACGATTGGTTGAACTAAGCCGGATTTGACCGCTCTTAGCTCGATTGTCAATACTCGATGAACTCACGCGAAGTCATCGAATAATGGAAGCAGGAATAAGGGTTTGAGAGTAAAAAGTAGGGTTTGTATTGATTGTCGATTGTTTGCTTAATTTCAATCGGCCGTCACCTCTTACATCTATAATGAGGCGGCTGGACTTCCCGTACAAGCATTGTACATCTACAAGGATAACAACTCGTGATATAAGTCGGTTTCTATCTCTAAACTAGGTAAAAGCCTTGGCCGACTTCATACTGGACCTGGACTCCAAGCATCCTTTTCCGGCTTCTTTTGGAAAGTCGCCTTTTTCCCTTCCGTGTTGACCTTGAACTCGTTCTATCGTACTTCATCCGACTTCTATTTCCGTGCCTCGCGAGCGTCAAACAACCTCAAGTCCGGCTTCCCTGGCGCGGCTTCTGGAATCTTCAGGAAACTTGAATCTGGCCTGTGCCGGGTTCTGGCTAAGCCGGGTTGGCTCCTGTCGGGTCATCACTCCAGGTTCTCTCCAAGTCGCCATCTCCTCCTGAGTGAGCTTGAACCTGTGACCTGCCAAAAATGGGTGCTAACACATGCCCCCCTATTTTCTAGTAGAGCCTGCATACAAGAAAATATTCAATATAGAAAATTTGTCTAAGGGCGATGCTTAAGCTCATCGGCCATACGCTAAGGGCGATATGTATATCAGCCATATGTGCGGCTTATGCAATTTGCCACACGCTTGGGTGGAATTTCTTCAAGTATTTCCCATTGATAGCTTGAGGTAATATGCTGCCTTCCAATGTTTCCACCAGATATGAGTTGCCGGGTACAATCCATACGACTCATAATGGCCCTTCCCAACTTGGCGACCATTTGCCGAATTTCCGGCTCCTTGAGCCAATTGGCAATATAACTTTCCAGACCAAGTCGCCAATTTGAAAACCCTTAAGTCGGACTCTCTTGTTATAAGATTTTTCCACCCGCAACTTCTCCCTCTCGATGTCCTTCAGAGCCTTTATTCATTTGTCGGCTACTTCATCTATGTTATCCATCATCAAATTGTGGCAGTTTTCAGCCGACAAGTCGTTTTGCTTAGAACACCTCAAAGCAGCCAGATTCACTTCTACTAGTAAAACGACTTCTTGTCCATATACTAACTCGAAAGGAGTTACCTTAGTTGCACCATGCCTTGAGATTCTGTGAGCCCACAATGCCTCGGACAGTACCTCATGCCACCTCCTCGGGTAGTCTTGTACTTTCTTCTTAATCAACTTGAACAAATTTTTTTTGCTTGACTCGGCTTGTCCATTAGCTTGAGCATAATACGGAGATGAGCTGAGCATCTTGATCCTGAGTGATTCGGCAAACTGTTTCACCTCCATAGCCATGAAGGAAGTACCTTGATCTGTGGTGAGAGTTTGCGGGATACCGAATCGGTGAACAATATGCTCTGTAATGAATTGAATTACCTCCTTGTGGGTCATATTCCTGAGGGATACTTCTTCAGACCACTTGGTGAAATAATCAGTAGCAACTAATACAAACCGATGCCCTTTGGATGAAGCCGGGTTGATCATACCGACAAAATCTAATGCCCATCCTCGAAAAGGCCACGAATTTATTATAGGATTAAGAAATGAAGCCGGTGCTGTCTGAACATCTCCAAACCTCTGGCATGCCTCACACCCCTTATAGTACCTGAAGCAGTCATTAATCATCGTCGGCCAATAGAATACGGCTCGTCTGATCATCCACTTCATTTTGTGAGCCGACTGATGTGTTCCACATAGGCCGTCATGCACTTCCCCCATAGCAAGAAGACCATCGGCTGTTCGGCGATATAACTCGTCGTCTACCAAAGTATACTTAAAAGCAAGCCGCTGAACAGTTCTATCCGTTTTCTGACTTGGATCCCTCAAATAATCAACAATAGGGGCCCTCCAATCAGCTGGCCGGTTTCCACCAGGTTCCTCCGGGTCCGACTTAGACAAGCCGGCTTCTCCTCCGGTTTCAACATTGTCGACAACAGCTAGCACCGGCTTCTTCGCTGTGAAAAATACTCCTCTACTGACATGATAGCCCGATGCCTGTTGTGCCAACTCATTGGCAAGGCAGTTGTCCTGCCTGGACACATGAGATATAGAAAAGTAATCCAGAGTCGATATGATGTCCAAGCATCTGTCAAGGTATATGCTGAGCGATCCACTGTTGCAATGAAAGATCTTGGCCACTTGCTGGACGATAAGCAACGAGTCACCATATGCCTTAACATGAGTTACCCCTGTGTCCATTAAAATTTCCAACCCGAATAGAAGAGCTTCGTATTCGGCTTCATTGTTAGTGCAAAAATAATCAAGACGACAAGAGGCCTCAAAGATGGTACCTGATACGTCCATTTTGCATCACTATTTTACATCATAACTTACCTTTATTCATTGATATATTTCATATTATGATGCAATACTTATGTTATTTTACCTTATTTTGCATGCTTTGCAATTATTGGGGATGCATCTGTCGGAGCCCGGAATCAGCTGGAAAAGTACTTGTCAAGATACCTGACGTCGGAAGCTCCAAAAATTCCAGAAAAATTCGGAGATAAATATTTTGGGAAATAAGTCAAGGAGCCAAAAGGGCGCACGGAGGCGAGCACCAGGGAGCAGGGGCGGCCCCCTGCCACGGGTCCACCCTGGGGCGCGGGTGGGACCCGCCCCTAGCCCCTGTGGCCCCCCTCCGGCTCCCCTTCGGCGTATTACTTCCCTTTGACCAAAAAACACCGGGGGCATCGACGAATAATTTTTCCGCTGCCTCCACGAGGCGGAAACCAGACAGAGATAAGAAGAGCTCTGGCAGGGAGAAAACTATCGGGGAATTTCCCTCCCGCAGGGGGGAGATCGCCGGCATCGTCATCACCATCACGCCGGGCATCATCGGGATCATCATCAACATCATCTCCACCATCAGCACCATCATCACCACCACCATCCCATCTCATCTCGCTGTAACAATTATCATTGTGTTGCTATTAGTCCATCGGAATCGTATCCCGGGCGTTGATTACCACTTGTAGTTGATGTTTGAGAGTTTTATCGGTGAATTATCATTACAATCAGATTGTTGCCCACATTCATATCACCACTGATCATGATCTATATGATGTCTTGTGAGTAGTTCGTTTGGTTCTTGAGGACATGGGGAAAGTCTAGTTGCTAGTAATTGCATAATGTTGAGGAATATTTAATGGTTTGGTTATATGTTGTGGTGTTAATCCTCTAGTGGTATCATGTGAACGTCGACTACATGATACTTCACCTTTCAAAGGGCCTAGGGGAATGCATGGTGTATTTAGTTTGCCTATGGTAGGGTTGCAGGAGTGACAGAAACCTAAACCCCAATTCGCGAACTAGTGCACTAGGGAGTGTAGTGTCTCGGAGTTTAAGGCTGTGGTTAGGTTTTTATCTTAATTACTTTCTTGTAGTTGCGGATGCTTGCAAGGGGTTTAATCACAAGTATGTATTTGTCCAAGTAAGGGCGGTGCATTAGCATAGGTCCACCCACACAGCACTTTATCAAAACGTTGAAGATTAATCACCAGCGTGCAATGAAAATGACTTGGCAGAAGTTCCCATGTGTCCTCGAGAATGTTTTAATCACCATAAGTAACACAACCGGCCTGTCCTTTGAGCTTAAAAGGATTGGGCTATTTTCTGCAACTATTGTAGCACTCTTTTATTTACTTGTTCTTTATTTGTTCTTTATATCAAAACTCCAAAAATATTTCACTTTTAGTGCTTGCAGTAAAACCTTGCTGAAATCTACTTGTCAACACCTTCTGCTCCTCGTTGGGTTCGACACTCTTACTTATCGAAAGGACTACGATAGATCCCCTATACTAGTGGGTCATCAAGACTCTTTTCTGGTGCCGTTGCCGGGGAGTGAAGTGCTATTGGTAAGTGGAATTGGTAAGGAACGCTTTTATTTTAGGTGCTGTTTTTATTTCTGTTTGTTACTTTGCTTCGTTATGGAGCACTCTTCACTTAGTATGTTGTTCGGGAGCGACTCTACCACCACACCCGTGGCGTAGAAGAGTCCTCCACTCTCTGAAATCGATCCATTCAAAATACCTATGGGAATTATTGATCATGTTATGAGTAATCGTTATGCAGGGGATGGGACTGTCCATCCGGGTTATCATTTGCTTTATATTAAAGAACTGTGTGAGCTATTTAAGATTGCAGGTATGCCAAGGGAGGTAATCATGAGGAAATTATTTTCAATATCATTAAAGGATAAAGCTATTGATTGGTATATGCTTCTGGATAATTCTCATTTGATGGATTGGAAAGAGCTTATGTCTCTCTTTTATTCTAAATTTTATCCTCTTCATGAAATTAATCAAAATTGAAATTATATTTACAACTTTTGGCCACGTGAAAGAGAAAGCATCGCTCAAGCTTGGGGGAGGTTGAAATCTCTAATGCTCAAATGCCCCAATCATGAGCTTCCTAATGATATAATTGTTAACAATTTTTATGCAAGGCTAGCACGTCGTGATAAGGATATGCTTGATGCTTCTTCTCTCGGATCTTTTACAAACAAGAAGGTTAATGCTAAGTGGGATCTTATTGAAAGGATTTATCGCAATGCAGAGGATTGGGAGATCGACAAAGGTAAAGAATCAGGTATAAATTATGAGTATCACTGCATTAAATCTTTCATGGAAACTGAACGTTTTAATGTGCTTAGTACTAAGTTTGGGCTCGATTCTCAAATTGTTGTTGATCTTTATAAATCCTTTGCTGATCATATTAATATCCCAAAAGAAAAGTGGAATAAGTACCATGCACCTTTTAAAGATGTTTGTAAAAAGGATGTGCTTGTTACTAATGATATACCTGTGCACAAAGTTGAATCTTTTTTACCTGCTATTCACTTTGAGAAACCACCCTTTCCTATAAGAATTAAAGAACACTCAATTGTTGCTAATGTGGTTAATAAAAGTGAAAGAAAAACTTATGAACCTGATGAACAACTTGAAATTGCCTCTCTAGTAGCATTGGTTAAAGATCTTGTAACTGAGAACGTCGATGGAGGTTCTATTAATTTTTGTGAAGCTGCTACCAACATTGTTAGGCAAGATAAGAGTGCAAAAGTTGTTGGTACTCCTGTTGTTTCTGTCAAAATAGGTGATCATTGCTATTATGGACTATGTGATATGGGAGCAAGTGCAAGTGCTATTCCTTATACACATTATCAAGAGATAATGCGCGAGATTACACCATGTGAGCTTGAAGATATTGATTTGGAGATTAAATTGGCTAATAGAGATGTCATCCACCAGTGGGAATTGTCAGAGACATTGAAGTCTTATGTGGTAAGGTAAAATATCCAACTGATTTCCTTGTTTTGGGGTCAGTTAAAGATAAATTTTGTCCTATCATATTTGGTAGACCTTTCTTAAATACTTGTAGTGCTGCTATAGACATTAAGAAAGAAAAGGTCTCTATTCAATTCGCTCGAGAACCGTATGAATTTAATTTTTCCAAATTTGCTAGACATCATTATGATAAATAATTACCTAATGAGGATCTTATTATTGAAAGAATTGATTCTATTGTTGTGCCTCCTAACGATCGTTTGCAGCAATTTATGGAGGAGCACGAGAATGATATGTTTATGCAGGAAAGGGAAAAAATTGATGAAGTCTTCTTTAGACAGCCGGCTATTCTAAAACATGATCTACCTGTGGAATCGTTGGGGACGCCCACGCCTCCAAAAGGAGATCCTGTTTTTGAATGAAAAGCTCTCCCAGATACTCTCAAGTATACATATTTAGATGAGAAGAAAATATATCCTGTTATTATCAATTCTAAGCTTTCAGCAAGAGAAGAGGAACGATTATTGGAGGTTCTTAAGAAACATCGAGCTGCAATGGGCTATACTTTGGGTGATCTTCAAGGGATTTCTCCATCTATTTGTCAACATACAATTAATCTTGAACCTGATGCGAAGCCCGTTGTTGATCATCAACGAAGATTAAACCCGAAGATGAAGGATGTGGTAAGAAATGAGATACTTAAGCTTCTCGATGCAGGTATAATCTATCCTATTGCTGATAGTAGATGGGTTAGTCCTGTTCACTGTGTTCCTAAAAAGGGAGGTATGACTGTTGTTGCTAATGATAATAATGAACTCATTCCTCAGAGAATGGTTGTAGGATATAGAATGTGCATTGATTATAGGAAGCTCAATAAGGCTACCCGAAAAGATCATTATCCTTTGCCCTTTATTGATCAAATGCTCGAAAGATTGTCTAAGAACACTCACTTTTGTTTTCTTGATGGTTATTTGTAACAGCCCAAACTTGGTAACGAAAAATACGAAGAATTTTTCCACTTTTGTTTCCATGTTTGCATCATAGCATCCATATGCATTTTTGCCATTTCTACCTTTCACTTGGAAACAATTGAAATGGGAAGCCCAAACTTCCCAACATCCAACCAATGAAAATGCCCAACTTGGAAACCAACTAAATGAACTTCCAAGTTGTTTAGGAAGTTCCATCTTTGCCTTGTATAACAATTTCTCACTTTCCAATTTTTTTTTTTGTCAAATAAGAAATGACATGAGAGCTCAAGTTGGCTTAATTCAATTCCTATTTTTGGAACCAAGTTATGCTTTCCAAAAATTCAAACTAAAATTATGGGGAGCTCCAGTATTATTGTGAGGGTCTCCATGAATATTTTCAATATTTTTGGAGATGCCTAAATACTCCAATTAAATGAATTTTGGAAGATCTCAAAAAATGCCTTCATTAAACCCTGTGAACTAATCATGACCAAAACTTTTTATTTTGCTTCCCAAATTTTTGTGGAGGTTCAACAGCTTAAATGGAGCCTATGTGAATTTTTCCAGATTTTATAAACATGTTTTAGTGCCTCTTTTAAATCCCTGAAGTTGCTGAACTAAAAGGAAAAACAGAATTTTTGCAAATGTTTAAAACTCTGACGGGTGGGCCACCCCTGTCATCCTCCCTTCTCTCCCTCTTCCTCTCTGTGCTGGAAAACGGCACTGGCGCCATGCCTCCTTGCCGGCCGAGCTGCTCTTGCCGCCGTGGCCTCTGCGACCTTTAAGGAGCACCCCCGCGTCGCTCACCTGCCCCTCACCTTCCTCTCTCCTCGTTTCCCCCCTTGATTCCCGGATCGAGGCCACCATTTCCTCTCCCGAGCTCCTCCGTTTTCCGCCGCCGGTGTCGAGCACGCCGCCGTCGTCTCGGCCCTCCCCGCGCGGATCGAAGACCACCTGAAGCATCACCTCGTCGGTGTTCCCCTTCTGGAGCAAGGAATCGAGCCGAGTCGCCTCGTCCCCGCCGAAATCGTCCCCGGCATCATCTACCTCGGCCGTCACCGCCGGCCACGATTCCGGCGTCGCCGGCCTACCCCTCGCCACCCCGACCAAACCAGCGGGCTCACGGGTGAGCTAGCTCGCTTTTTGTCTTCGCCCTCGCCCCTTTTCTTCCCTCTCCCGCCGCCGTTGGTCGCCGTCGGCCGCCGGTGACGACCGCGTCGTCAGCACGCGCACCCTGCCCGGCCTGGGTACCCGGCCTGGGCTCGTTTTGGGCCGGCCAAAGGCCGGTTCACTCGGCCACTCACCCGGCCTTTTTCCCGTCCTGGCCGGCTTGAGGCCGGCCCGTCTGGAAAACTA
This sequence comes from Puccinellia tenuiflora, assembly GCA_012064385.1. Taxonomy (NCBI): domain Eukaryota; kingdom Viridiplantae; phylum Streptophyta; class Magnoliopsida; order Poales; family Poaceae; genus Puccinellia; species Puccinellia tenuiflora. The sequence goes on from QRDG01000150.1 coordinate 1,047,178, forward strand.
GTTTTCCTTTTTAATTTGAATCATTGTTGGATAATCGATAACTAATTGAAAAATGCTTCAAATTCGATGAATCAAATTTCAAAATGTTCAGTAAAACAAACTCCACCAATTGGAAGCATTGTAACCTTCTTTTGGAATTACTTTCATTTGGTTATCTAAGAATTCTTAAAATGGGTTATTTAATACCCAAATTGGGAAATTCATAACTTTCTAAATAATTGTCCAAAAATTACAAATAAAATATCAATGTGATCAACATGCGAATTACCATCAAACCATGCACTTATTATATCATGATCATCAATATTTGTTTGAGGTTACCCATAATTGGGTTAAAAGCATAAATTCTCGTTAATTATTTAAATTGCTATTTGTTCATCGGTGCTCCGAAAATTACAAATAAAGTAACGAAATGATCGGAATGACGAACCCTACCCTTCCTTGCCATGTTCATGCATTCTTGAGCCACTTCCATAATAATTTGATAATTTATGAAGAATGTGGTCACTAAGATAAATATGGGGTTGGTTCCAAATAATTGCACAAATTATTTGGCCCCTCGTTTAAATTTGCTTTTAATTTATATAATAATATAGTTGCATCCATTGGACATGTCATCATGTGATTGAGCATTGCATTTTGAGTTCGTGTGATTTATGTGTGTTTTGTATTTCTTTTGGGTATCGATAGATTCCGGAGCCGAGGGTCTCTCTAACTACCCCGACGATCAGTGCTTCACTACCGGGCAGCAAGGCAAGAGATAACCTAACCTTCTTGGCATCTAGCATCCTATGATTTTATCAAATTATTTTATCCACCATATTATTTGCATGCGGTTCAAATATCTCTTTGTGTAAATATATAGAATCCTATGAATGCATGTTCTTCCCCGAGCCAATCACATGTATCCCTACCTATGAGACCTAGGGTTGAAGTGCTGGCCGAGATAAAGATAAAATGGTTGTTTTCATATGCTTAGCTATGCTTAGCCATGCTTAGATAAATGCTTTATGTCCGTTATTACTTCCATAATTGTTTAAGTTGATGGAATGATTCGGGCACGGTGGATAATTGTGATGCTAAATTTAAAATGCTAAGATGGCTTGGGTGAGTTGCCATCGGGGATGGTGTTTTGCCTCACTCTAGCCCCTAGGTGCGAGTTCTTTACCTCTTGAACCAAGACTGAGCGTGCTTCCGGAGGTGGGGGCATATGGAACCCCCTTTGACCGAATAAGTTGTGAGGGGCTTGTCAAGGGTCCTCTAGTTCGAGTTTTCCATTTGCGCGTGAGTTGTGTGGGTGGAAAAAGGAACGAGGATGGTGGTGTTTAGGAATGTGGCCGCGGGGCAGGGCGCTGAGAGCGCTGATCCTGTCCTTCCGCACACTGATGGTCCTTGAGTAAGCCTCATGCAATGTAAAGGTCTAACCGCGCCCGTTCGCCGGCCTTCCCCGGAAGAGGGCCAACTAGGTGAGCCGGACGGTACCGATGGGTAAATTAGTACACCCCTGCAGGGTTAATCTTTTCGAAAAGCCGTGTCCACGGTTATGGACGACTTGGGAATAGACGATAAGACCATAGAGAATCTTAACCTAATTGATATGGTAGCTAAAGGTTGCAAAATCAACGTGTGATAAAGGTTCACTTCCTCGAGGGTGATTCGAGGGGGTGCCTGGGTGGAGATGAGAGTGGTTGGTTACAAAAGGGTTCGATGAGAACCAAAGTTGACAAATGTTTACTCTCTTACCCCGTTTATAAAATATTCTGAGTAGACGAATGCCTTGTGTCATTTATGTTTCGGTTTATGAAAATATAGCTTTATGCAAAAGAAATACATATAAAGCTTTAGAGCCTCCGTCAGTCATTTGGGTCTATATCGCCCTACTAAACTTGCGAGTACATCGTACTCAGTCTCTCTTTGCTGCCTCTATGTTTTTGTATTTCAGAGGAGGACGACACCGAGCAGTTAGGTGGGTTCTTCGTTGACGTCGACTACTAGTCTGGGGTTCCCAGGTGGCAGCTTGGGACCGTGGAACAAGCTGGCTTGGGTGATGTTTATCTGTAGGCCTCTTAGGCCATAATTTGCTTCTTGTTGTATTAGACAACGCTACTTTCGCTTCCGCTTGTTGAATTGTTGGATCTGTGATCCTTTTGGTTGTAATATTTGTATTCTCCTCGTTATATGAGTTGCCATATAAATGTTTTGTGTCGTAGAGTCATGCTTTGTGCCAGTTCTGTTCCACAAGTCTCGATCTTTGTTTTATACATTGATGGTTGTGTTGCTTACATAGCCTCTCTGTATAATTCCGGGGTCGGGGCGTTACAACTTGGTATCAGAGCAGGACTGCCTGTAGGAAACCCTTTCTTTTGGTCGATGTCGAGTCTAGTGAAAATTATTTTCAACCTAAAAATGAGTTGTGAAAACCTTCTTAGGATTCTTTTTGCTTCTCATCCAACTCGCTCTACTCTGATTCTTACCTCTATTTGTTTTGTGCTTGGTGTCGATGTTTAGGTTCTCGGGGTTGGGGTTCTTACCGTCCAGTTATGCCTCGAGTCCGTTAAATCCGTTTGATATCGCCACGATGACGTGATGTCACCGTGGTTGCCTAAAATCTGTCTTTGGTGTTTATTGCTTCTTAAATATCTATATTTGGGAGCAAGGTAGGAAGGAGCTAGAGGCTTCTAAGAGGCCCGTTTCCACCGACCACCAGAGCTCCTCCTCATCGGGGGGCAAGAAGCGAAAGGTTTTCGTGCCTTTCAGCGCCGTGCCAAAGGCGCCCTTCGCGCCGAAGCCCACCGGGTACCTGCCACCTCCGCCTCGCCCAGCTACTTCGACCTTGGGTGCGGCTGGAGGCGGTTTTCGCCCTCGGCTGCCTGCCCCACCGGGGGTCACGTGCTTCGCTTGTGGCCAGCCGGGGCACTACTCCAGGGAGTGTCCCCAGAAGGCACCGGCTACCTCGGCGCCTGCACCAGCACCCTCTACCCCAGCCGCCAAGGCTACCACCGTCAGCCGTGGTCGTCTGAACCACGTCTCGGCTGAAGGCATTGAGGAGGACCCCGGAGTTCTCATGGGTACGCTTCGAATCAACACATATCCAGCTTCAGTATTATTTGATTCTGGAGCTTCGCATTCGTTCATATCCATATCATATGCACACAACCATCAAATACCGTTTGTGATGATGGATCCCCCGCTAGTGGTTAAAACACCTGGTTCTCGATGGCAAACCAAATGGATCACTCCTGAAGTGCAGGTTTCCATAGGCTCCACCCCTTTTCCATTTCAGTTGATAGCCCTGAAGTCAGAGGGTCTGGATGTTATTCTGGGCATGGACTGGTTAGTCAAGTATCAGGCCAACCTGGACTGTGCTGCCAAGACTGTCTCAGTGATCCATCCGTATTATGGGGAAGTGCGCTATTGGTCCCCTTCATCCGCAGCCCCATCTGCTGTTACCCCTTTTTCCCCGGAGATCAGTCTGTATTTCATGGAAGGTGTCACCCCGCCTGAAATACATGAAGTGGGGGTGGTGTGTGATTTCCCCGATGTTTTTCCGGAGGAATTGCCCGGCATGCCACCCGATCGCAGCGTGGAGTTTGTGATTGAGTTGGTTCCGGGAACCGCCCCAGTTTCCAAAACGCCCTACCGTATGCCAACGGAAGAGCTAGCTGAGTTGAAGAAGCAATTGGATGAGCTACTGGAAAAAGAATTCATCCGACCGAGTAGCTCACCTTGGGGCTGCCCGGTCATCTTTGTCAAGAAGAGGGATACAAATGTGCCTCGACTGGTCGTTGATTACCGCCCTCTTAATGCGGTGACCATCAAGAACAAGTATCCAATTCCTCGAATAACCGACTTGTTCGATCAACTAGCTGGAGCAACGGTATTCTCCAAGATGGATCTGAGGTCCGGTTACCATCAGATAAAAATCCGAAAGGAGGATATTCCGAAGACGGCATTCACTACCCGCTATGGGTTATATGAGTACACCGTCATGTCCTTCGGCCTCACTAATGCTCCGGCTACATTCATGAGGCTAATGAACTCCATCTTCCACGAGTACCTCGACAAGTTCGTCATTATCTACATCGATGACATCCTTGTGTACTCCAAGACCGAAGACGAGCATGCTGAGCATCTTCGACTCGTTCTGACCAAGCTCCGTGATCACCGTCTATATGCCAAGTTCTCTAAATGTGAGTTTTGGCTGAAGGAGCTCATCTTTCTTGGTCATGTGGTGTCAGCTGCCGGAGTAGCGGTGATACCCGACAAGATTCAAGCAATCCTGGATTGGCCAACTCCCAAATCCGTCAAAGATATCCGAAGCTTCCTTGGATTGGCGGGTTATTACCGTCGATTTATTGAGGGCTTCTCCAAAATAGCAAAGGCATTGACTGAACTCCTCAAGAAAGGCAAGCCATTTGTGTGGTCAGACAAGGCTGAAGAGAGTTTCCAAACCCTTAAGGTCAAGCTCACCACCACTCCGGTACTTGTCCTTCCCGATACCGCCAAGGACTTTGTCGTCTATTGCGATGCATCTTTACAAGGGTTGGGATGTGTCTTGATGCAAGAGGGCCATGTGGTCGCTTATGCTTCCCGTCAGCTCAAGCCACACGAGCAAAATTATCCAACTCATGATTTGGAGCTTGCCGCCGTGGTACATGCTCTGAAGCAATGGAGGCCCTATCTCTTGGGCAACCGTTGTGAGATCTACTCCGACCACCAAAGTCTAAAATATCTCTTCACCCAGCCAGATCTGAACTTGAGGCAGAGAAGATGGCTGGAATTGATAAAAGACTATGATGTGACCCTCAACTATCAACCCGGCAAGGCCAATGTGGTGGCCGATGCTTTGAGCCGCAAGGCCTATTGCAACACCTTGATGGTTGAAAAGGCCCAACCTGCTCTCCATGAGGAATTTGCCAAATTGAATCTGGAGATTGTGCCCTCCGGTTTTCTAGCTAACCTCGAGATCAAATCCACTCTCGAGGATGAAATCAAGGCCGCCCAACAAATGATGCAGGCATCCTAAAGATTAAGGAGAATGTCGCAAGTGGAAGGCCAAGTGTTTCTCTATCGATGACTCCGGTGTTGTCTACTTCGAAGGCCGCCTTGTGGTGCCCAAGAGTGGAAATACCAAGGGGTTAATTCTCCAAGAGGCACATGAGTCTCCCATATCCATCCATCCCGGTAGCACCAAGATGTACCAAGACCTCCGTCCCAAATTCTGGTGGACCCGTATGAAGCGGGAGATTGCCGAATATGTTGCCGAATGTGATGTCTGTCGCCAGGTGAAAGCTGAACATCAGAGGCCGGCTGGTACCCTCCGCCCCATAGCCGTTCCTGAGTGGAAATGGATGAAATTGGTATGGATTTCATCACCGGTTTTCCAAGGTCACAAAAGGGCAACAATGCTATTTGGGTCATCATCGACCGTCTGTCAAAAGTTGCCCATTTCCTTCCGGTCCGCGATGATATTCGAGCAAGCCAACTTGCCGACCTATATATGGCCCGGATTGTTCCATTGCACGGGGTTCCCTTGAGGATCATTTCAGACCGTGGAAGCCTGTTTGTGTCCAAATTTTTGGCAAAGCTTCCAAGAGGCTCTCGGAACCCGTCTCAACTTCAGCACCGCCTATCATCCTCAAACCGACGGTCAAACTGAAAGAGTAAATCAAGTTCTTGAGGATATGCTTCGGGCTTGTGTCATCTCTTTCGGCAAGGGTTGGGAAAAGTACCTCCCTCTCGCCGAGTTCTCCTACAACAATAGCTATCAAGCCAGTTTGCAAATGGCTCCCTTTGAGGTTCTTTATGGGAGAAAATGCCGGACTCCTCTCAATTGGTCTGAAACCGGGGAGAGGTCACTCTTCGGTCCTGATGTGATCAATGAAGCCGAAGAGAAGGTCTGTGTCATTCGGGAAAACCTCAAGGCCGCTCAATCCCGTCAGAAAAGCTACTATGACAAGCACCACCAAGAGGTCCACTATGAAATCGGTGACAAGGCCTATCTTCGAGTCTCTCCTCTCCGAGGCGTTCGTCGCTTCGGAATCAAGGGCAAGTTGGCACCTCGCTATGTTGGCCCTTTCACCGTCCTAGCCAAGCGAGGAGATCTCTCCTATCAACTTGAGCTACCCTCCAACTTCCCGGATGTTCATGATGTGTTCCATGTTTCCCAACTCCGCCGGTGCTTCAAGGATCCCATCCGTGGGGTTGATCATGAGGCATTAGACATCCAGGAGGACTTGACCTATCGCGAGCATCCTATCCGTATCTTGGATGAAGCGGAGAGGAAAACCCGCAACAAGTCCATCAAGTTCCTCAAAGTTCAATGGTCCAACCATTCCGAGGAAGAAGCCACATGGGAGCGAGAAACCAGTCTTCGTCAGGAATACCCCGCCTTCTTCACTCAAGCCTAGAATCTCGGGACGAGATTCCTGTAAGGGGGGTAGAGTTGTAACAGCCCAAACTTGGTAACGAAAAATACGAAGAATTTTTCCACTTTTGTTTCCATGTTTGCATCATAGCATCCATATGCATTTTTGCCATTTCTACCTTTCACTTGGAAACAATTGAAATGGGAAGCCCAAACTTCCCAACATCCAACGAATGAAAATGCCCAACTTGGAAACCAACTAAATGAACTTCCAAGTTGTTTAGGAAGTTCCATCTTTGCCTTGTATAACAATTTCTCACTTTCCAATTTTTTTTTTGTCAAATAAGAAATGACATGAGAGCTCAAGTTGGCTTAATTCAATTCCTATTTTTGGAACCAAGTTATGCTTTCCAAAAATTCAAACTAAAATCATGGGGAGCTCCAGTATTATTGTGAGGGTCTCCATGAATATTTTCAATATTTTTGGAGATGCCTAAATACTCCAATTAAATGAATTTTGGAAGATCTCAAAAAATGCCTTCATTAAACCCTGTGAACAAATCATGACCAAAACTTTTTATTTTGCTTCCCAAATTTTTGTGGAGGTTCAACAGCTTAAATGGAGCCTATGTGAATTTTTGCAGATTTTATAAACATGTTTTAGTGCCTCTTTTAAATCCCTGAAGTTGCTGAACTAAAAGGAAAAACAGAATTTTTGCAAATGTTTAAAACTCTGACGGGTGGGCCACCCCTGTCATCCTCCCTTCTCTCCCTCTTCCTCTCTGTGCTGGAAAACGGCACTGGCGCCATGCCTCCTTGCCGGCCGAGCTGCTCTTGCCGCCGTGGCCTCTGCGACCTTTAAGGAGCACCCCCGCGTCGCTCACCTGCCCCTCACCTTCCTCTCTCCTCGTTTCCCCCCTTGATTCCCGGATCGAGGCCACCATTTCCTCTCCGAGCTCCTCCGTTTTCCGCCGCCGGTGTCGAGCACGCCGCCGTCGTCTCGACCCTCCCCGCGCGGATCGAAGACCACCTGAAGCATCACCTCGTCGGTGTTCCCCTTCTGGAGCAAGGAATCGAGCCGAGTCGCCTCGTCCCCGCCGAAATCGTCCCCGGCATCATCTACCTCGGCCGTCGCCGCCGGCCACGATTCCGGCGTCGCCGGCCTACCCCTCGCCACCCCGACCAAACCAGCGGGCTCACGGGTGAGCTAGCTCGCTTTTTGTCTTCGCCCTCGCCCCTTTTCTTCCCTCTCCCGCCGCCGTTGGTCGCCGTCGGCCGCCGGTGACGACCGCGTCGTCAGCACGCGCACCCTGCCCGGCCTGGGTACCCGGCCTGGGCTCGTTTTGGGCCGGCCAAAGGCCGGTTCACTCGGCCACTCACCCGGCCTTTTTCCCGGCCTGGCCGGCTTGAGGCCGGCCCGTCTGGAAAACTAGTTTTCCTTTTTAATTTGAATCATTGTTGGATAATCGATAACTAATTGAAAAATGCTTCAAATTCGATGAATCAAATTTCAAAATGTTCAGTAAAACAAACTCCACCAATTGGAAGCATTGTAACCTTCTTTTGGAATTACTTTCATTTGGTTATCTAAGAATTCTTAAAATGGGTTATTTAATACCCAAATTGGGAAATTCATAACTTTCTAAATAATTGTCCAAAAATTACAAATAAAATATCAATGTGATCAACATGCGAATTACCATCAAACCATGCACTTATTATATCATGATCATCAATATTTGTTTGAGGTTACCCATAATTGGGTTAAAAGCATAAATTCTCGTTAATTATTTAAATTGCTATTTGTTCATCGGTGCTCCGAAAATTACAAATAAAGTAACGAAATGATCGGAATGACGAACCCTACCCTTCCTTGCCATGTTCATGCATTCTTGAGCCACTTCCATAATAATTTGATAATTTATGAAGAATGTGGTCACTAAGATAAATATGGGGTTGGTTCCAAATAATTGCACAAATTATTTGGCCCCTCGTTTAAATTTGCTTTTAATTTATATAATAATATAGTTGCATCCATTGGACATGTCATCATGTGATTGAGCATTGCATTTTGAGTTCGTGTGATTTATGTGTGTTTTGTATTTCTTTTGGGTATCGATAGATTCCGGAGCCGAGGGTCTCTCTAACTACCCCGACGATCAGTGCTTCACTACCGGGCAGCAAGGCAAGAGATAACCTAACCTTCTTGGCATCTAGCATCCTATGATTTTATCAAATTATTTTATCCACCATATTATTTGCATGCGGTTCAAATATCTCTTTGTGTAAATATATAGAATCCTATGAATGCATGTTCTTCCCCGAGCCAATCACATGTATCCCTACCTATGAGACCTAGGGTTGAAGTGCTGGCCGAGATAAAGATAAAATGGTTGTTTTCATATGCTTAGCTATGCTTAGCCATGCTTAGCCATGCTTAGATAAATGCTTTATGTCCGTTATTACTTCCATAATTGTTTAAGTTGATGGAATGATTCGGGCACGGTGGATAATTGTGATGCTTAATTAAAATGCTAAGATGGCTTGGGTGAGTTGCCATCGGGGATGGTGTTTTGCCTCGCTCTAGCCCCTAGGAGCGAGTTCTTTACCTCTTGAACCAAGACTGAGCGTGCTTCCGGAGGTGGGGGCATATGGAACCCCCTTTGACCAAATAAGTTGTGAGGGGCTTGTCAAGGGTCCTCTAGTTCGAGTTTTCCATTTGCGCGTGAGTTGTGTGGGTGGAAAAAGGAACGAGGATGGTGGTGTTTAGGAATGTGGCCGCGGGGCAGGGCGCTGAGAGCGCTGATCCTGTCCTTCCGCACACTGATGGTCCTTGAGTAAGCCTCATGCAATGTAAAGGTCTAACCGCGCCCGTTCGCCGGCCTTCCCCGGAAGAGGGCCAACTAGGTGAGCCGGACGGTACCGATGGGTAAATTAGTACACCCCTGCAGGGTTAATCTTTTCGAAAAGCCGTGTCCACGGTTATGGACGACTTGGGAATAGACGATAAGACCATAGAGAATCTTAACCTAATTGATATGGCAGCTAAAGGTTGCAAAATCAACGTGTGATAAAGGTTCACTTCCTCGAGGGTGATTTGAGGGGGTGCCTTGGTGGAGATGAGAGTGGTTGGTTACAAAAGGGTTCGATGAGAACCAAAGTTGACAAATGTTTACTCTCTTACCCCGTTTATAAAAATATTCTGAGTAGACGAATGCCTTGTGTCATTTATGTTTCGGTTTATGAAAATATAGCTTTATGCAAAAGAAATACATATAAAGCTTTAGAGCCTCCGTCAGTCATTTGGGTCTATATCGCCCTACTAAACTTGCGAGTACATCGTACTCAGTCTCTCTTTGCTGCCTCTATGTTTTTGTATTTCAGAGGAGGACGACACCGAGCAGTTAGGTGGGTTCTTCGTTGACGTCGACTACTAGTCTGGGGTTCCCAGGTGGCAGCTTGGGACCGTGGAACAAGCTGGCTTGGGTGATGTTTATCTGTAGGCCTCTTAGGCCATAATTTGCTTCTTGTTGTATTAGACAACGCTACTTCGCTTCCGCTTGTTGAATTGTTGGATCTGTGATCCTTTTGGTTGTAATATTTGTATTCTCCTCGTTATATGAGTTGCCATATAAATGTTTGTGTCGTAGAGTCATGCTTTGTGCCAGTTCTGTTCCACAAGTCTCGATCTTTGTTTTATACACTGATGGTTGTGTTGCTTACATAGCCTCTCTGTATAATTCCGGGGTCGGGGCGTTACATTATTCTGGTTTCTCTCAAATTGCTGTTAAATATGAAGATCAAGAAAAAACTACTTTTACTTGTCCTTATGGAACTTATGCTTATAGAAGTATGCCCTTTGGTTTGTGTAATGCACCTGCTACTTTTCAAAGATGCATGTCTGCTATTTTTCATGTCTTTTGTGAGGAAATTGTGGAAGTCTTCATGGACGATTTCTCCGTCTATGGAACTTCTTTCGACAATTGTCTCTATAATATTGATAAAGTTTTGCAGAGATGTGAGGAGACTAATCTTGTTCTCAACTGGGAGAAGTGTCACTTTATGGTGAATGAAGGCATAGTGCTTGGGCATAAAATTTCTGAGAGACGAATGGAAGTTGATAAGGCCATCAAAGGTATTCGTAGTTTCCTTGGTCATGTTGGTTTTTATAGGAGGTTTATTAAAGACTTTTCTAAGACTTCGAGGCCTCTTACTAATCTTCTTCAAAAGGATGTTCCATTTGTTTTTGATGAAGGTTGTAAGGAGGCCTTCGAAATACTTAAGAAAGCTTTAATCACTGCTCCTATAGTCCAACCGCCTGATTGGAATTTACCCTTTGAGATTATGTGTGATGCTAGTGATTATGCTATAGGGGCTGTTCTTGGCCAAAGAATTGATAAGAAGTTAAATGTTATTCATTATGCTAGTAAAACTCTGGATAATGCTCAAAGGAATTATGCAACTACTGAAAAGGAATTTTTAGCCGTTGTTTTCGCTTATGATAAATTTAGAAAATACATTGTAGATTCTAAAATAATTATTCATACTGATCATGCTGCAATTAAGTACCTTATGGAGAAGAAAGATGCTAAGCCTAGGCTTATTAGATGGGTGCTTTTGTTGCAAGAGTTTGATTTGCATATTGTTGATAGAAAAGGTGCAGATAATCCTGTAGCTGATAATTTATCTAGAATGGAAAATATACCTCATGATCCTATCCCTCTAAATGATAGTTTTCATGATGAACAACTTGCTGTCGTTAAGGTAACCTCTCATGACGCTCCTTGGTATGCTGATTATGCTAATTTCATCGTTTCAAAGTTTTTGCCTCCAAGCTTTACTTATCAACAGAAGAGGAAATTCTTCTATGACTTGAGGCACTACTTTTGGGATGACCCACATTTATACAAGGAGGGGGTCGATGGAATTTTGAGGAGATGTATTCCTGAGCATGAACAGGAGGAAGTATTGCGGAAGTGCCACAATAGTGGCTATGGAGGACATCACGCGGGAGAAAGGACTGCACATAAGGTTCTTCAATCAGGTTTTTATTGGCCTACTTTATTTAAGGATGCTAAGAGGTTTGTTTCGTCTTGTGACGAGTGTCAAAGGGTTGGTAACATTAGTAGACGTAATGAAATGCCTATGAATTATTCTCTTGTTATTGAGCCTTTTGATTGTTGGAGATTTGATTTTATGGGTCCTTTTCCCACCTCACATGGCAATACTCACATCCTTGTTGCTGTAGACTATGTTACTAAATGGGTAGAAGCTATACCAACTAAAAGTGTTGATCATAAGACCTCTCTAAAAATGCTTAAAGAAGTTATTTTCCCTAGGTTTGGTGTGCCTAGATATCTTATGACAGATGGAGGGTCCTATTTTATTCATGGTGCTTTTAGAAAGGTCTTAGCTAAATATGATGTTAATCACAGAGTTTCTTCACCTTATCACCCTCAAACTATTGGACAAGTTGAGTTAACTAATAGAGAGATTAAGCTAATATTGCAAAAGACCGTTAACAAGTCAAGGAAGAATTGGTCTAAAAAACTTAATGATGCTTTATGGCCTTATAGAACTGCTTATAAAAATCCTATGGGTATGTCTCCTTATAAAATGGTTTATGGGAAGGCATGTCATTTGCCTCTTGAATTAGAGCACAAAGCTTATTGGGCTGTTAAAAAACTTAATTCTGATCCTACTCTTGCCGGTAAAACTAGATTTCTTAAATTAAGCTCTTTGGAAGAGTGGAGAAATGAAGCTTATGAAAATGCTCGTTTGTTTAAGGAGAAAGTAAAGAGATGGCATGATAAGAGAATTTTAAAAAGAGAATTTAATGTTGGTGACAAAGTGCTTTTGTATAGGTCTCGCCTCAGATTTTTTGCAGGAAAGTTGCTCTCTAAATGGGAAGGACCATTCATCATTGAGGAAGTTTATCATTCCGGTGCTATAAAGATTAACAGTCTTGATGGAGACAAGCCTCAAGCGGTGAATGGTCTGCGACTCAAGCACTATATCTCCGGTAATCCCCTAGAGAAAGATGCCGATGTTATTCAATTGGTGTCTCCGGAAAAATTTATTGAAACCAAATACCGGAAGACTCCAGAGTCAGAAAATGAATAGGTAACTGTTTCCGTAAGTAAAGTGCCTCGGAAAATTCCAGAAAATTTATATTATTTATTTTTAGAAAATTAGGAAAATTCGGAGACCGGACGGTGTGCGAGATGGAGTACAGGAGGCAGGGGCGACCCTCTATCGCGGCCCCACCTCTGGCCGTGGGTGGGACCCGCCCCTGGCCCCTGGACACCGCCTCCGACTCCGCCTAGTCTCGTTATCTTCCTTATATTGCAAAAATCTCAACTATAAATTTCCCCGAATTTTTCGAGGAGCGTATCTTGTGTTTTTCATCGTGTTTTTGTCTCTGGTTATTTCTGTCAGGATCTCGAAGTTCTAGATCATGTCATCTTCTTCAGGCCTCAACAACACCGGCGGCGAGGATCAAGACAAGGACCTCCGAGGAACTGAAGGAAAGGATGAAGCGTTCAGGGACATGCCCGATGATGATGGAGAAGAGTTCGAGGAAGACCAACACCAATACCCTTATGCCACTATAGCAAGGATTGGGGTGACGAAGAATCCTTCTGTCTTTGAGAAAAGGGAGTGGCTACAAAAGGCGGACAAGGGCCCTCGTAGGAACTCGGCCGGGAGGTCCCCCTTTTCACGAACCAGAAACCCTTTTCATACTTTGATCCATAACCACCAGCTTGAAACTATTCCGTTTGCATAGGTACCTTCTGCTTGGGATATAGATCGTACTCATGCAGGGAGTGGAAGCTTCGGCGCAGATAATGCGGACAGCTGGGGAGGAGCACAGGATGATTGGGACTCGCCTATTGGGTTGCTAAGGAGCCGAATTGAGAGCAACACGGAGATGATCAGCAATTTGGGCTATCACCTTGAGGAATTAAAAGAAACCATTGAGAGGCTCATAAGGATCATCGACCCATCGCCACCGCAAGAATAAACTCGAGCATCATGGGTAATGGCACTCCCTTGGCTTGTTCCAAGCTTGGGCGAGTGCCCCAGTATCTTTATCTTTTATCTTTTATTTTCTTAGTCATGTGATTCGTATCATGAGTAGAGAAATTATCTTGTAGTATGGTTTTGCAATGTGTCTCGTCACTCCTTGTGAGTCCTTTGTATTCGTTGGTGTGTGGTTTTCTATAATGGAATATAAATGAGAAGCATCTTTTATTCTTCTACACTTTATATTTTATTATGGCAATCTCTCTCATCTACTGGTCTTGTGGTAAGTGATGATTTGACATTGGGTGTATGAGTAGAAGTTTATTCGGTATTGGCGAGCATGACTTTGTTTAACTTGCAATAATTACATTGATGCTTGAGTAGAGAAAAGGAATTTGACTGCAAATATACTATCCTTTATATCTTACATGCTTGTGAATCCTCTAGCTTGCATACTTTTGTATTAGATTTATTTCTGACAGCGATGATAAGCTTTATGTTGCATGTTTGGCATATTGTTCTAGATAACATATTTGGTTTACATCTCTCAACACTATATGTTTGCTTCAAATACCTTCTTTGCTAAGCCCAAAAATTCGTACTGAGTATATGGTTCACTCGTGCATCCAAATCCCAAAGCCAAACTATCTTGCCAGCTGAGTCCACCATATCTACCTATGCATGGTATTTCTTGCCATTCCAAGTAAATTTGTCATGTGCTATCTTTAAAAATTCAACATATTCCTTTTTGTGCCTCTGTTTTTAAGCTCATGAGGGAGCAGTGGAGAGCTAGATATAACTCGTGACAAGCAAGGTCATTTCCCCCTTTTCCACCCGGTGTCGATGGATTACGTCTTCACTTGAATCAACCCAAGAGCAGCTTAAGCAAAATATAAATATAACCCACCATTCTCCTCCGCGCAATGAAAATCTGAGAAATCAGCTCTAAACATTGGACAGTGGTGAAACCAAGGAGAAAGAGGAGCCTACTCGCTTCTCTAAAAACCAGCTGCTCTCACAAGTCTAAAAGCCTTGCTTTTTATGGGGGACTAGATAGTTTCTCTGTTGTGAAGCCGTTGACAAAATCATGCATGTCTCAAAATTGTTTTACTTCTATTTCATAAAAATAAAAAGCTCTAGCACATGACTAATCCCTGCTTCCCTCTGTGAAGGGCCTTTCTCTTACTTTTAATGTTGAGTCAGTCTTCCTTTTTCTTTCTATCTTCCACAAGCAAACTTACAGTGTTGACCTATGATGTTAGCAAGTATGATATCTACATTGTGTCTTTTATGTCTCATGATAGTTGTTCATTTTTCTTATGTCAGTTCTAACTCTTCTATCACAAGAATACAAACTTGATGATTTGCAACTCGTGGAAAGATGACTTGATGGTTGAAGCATTTAAATGGATCTTTCTTGAAATATGAGCTAACAATTATAATTGCCTCTTGAGCGAAGTCTCAGTTTGCCATTGCTTAATAAGTTTCTGTTTTACTTCACCTTAACATGTTATAGTTACATTACTTGTCTTCGAGAAGCTTTATCAGAGAAAGGTTGCTGTTTAAAAATGTATTTGTGTTTGATGAGTAAATATTGATGCTTCATGTTCGTATTCTTTAATTATCGACACTTTACTCCATAAACCTGTGGTCATGTTTACCGAGCTCAGTTTTTGCTTGGGGACAAGCGGAGTCTAAGCTTGGGGGAGTTGATACGTCCATTTTGCATCACTATTTTACATCATAATTTACCTTTATTCATTGATATATTTCATATTATGATGCAATACTTATGTTATTTTACCTTATTTTGCATGTTTTGCAATTATTGCGGATGCATCTGCCGGTGCCCGGAATCAGCTGGAAAAGTACCTGTCAAGATACCTGACGTCAGAAGCTCCAAAAATTCCAGAAAAAATCGGAGATAAATATTTTGGGAAATAAGTCAAGCAGCCAAAAGGGCGCACGGAGGCGAGCTCCGGGGAGCAGGTGTCGGCACAGTGGAAACCAGGGTACCACGGGCCGGCCTGCCAGGGCCCACGACACTCTTCAGAAGATTTCGCTAAGGATCAGGCTCTCCAAGCCTGGCGAGCCTCGCGAGGGTTTTCCCCTTGCGAGGGACCTCTCTTCGAGAGGGCGTCTCGGATACTACCTACGGTTCTGCCGAGGATCAAGCCAAAGGCTCGGCGAGGCCTCCAGCCTCGCGGGGTTCCTTCCCCACGAAGCAAGCTCTGTCTCCGCGACAGAGCGCACATGGGCTCTGCGCCCTCCACAGAGTCACGGGCGCGCCAGCGCGCGATGACGACCGCGCCGCAATTGCCACTCTCGTGTATAAAGCAGTCAACCAATGCTGCACCAAGCAAAGGAGCTACAAGAATTGCCATTTTGGTGATAAGGGGACCATCTGCAGCTACGCTCCATGGGCGACGTCACCGTCGGGCGCCTCCCGAGCCCCAGCAGCGCCAGCCCACCGTCCTGGCTGGAGGGTGGCCTTTTCCAGCTTTGGTGACGCCGCTCCCTGCCATGGACCGCGTCCATGGACTCTCCCTTTATCGTGCACCCGTCCTCCTCCTTCGTCGCCATGTGGTAACCCTTCCCGCCAAGATATTTGGGGGAAGAAGTCCAGGACACCTATAAAAGGAGGGGGAGCATGTTCAGGCAAAGGGTTGGTCTTTAGTTGGTTGGAGGGCTGTTCTAGAGATAGCCATTGTTAGCCACCTCGAGCTCTCGAAGCTCTCCTTGTACTGTAACCTATACAAGCAGTGCAATACAACCAAGGCAGGACGTAGGGGTTTTACCTCTCCAAGAGGGCCCTGAACCTGGGTAACACCGTGTGTTCATCTCTGCAGTGCCGTCCCACAGCGACCTTGACGAGCGCCGTCGCCGAGGCACGTCGAGGGTTGTTTGATTCCGTGTTTAGCCCCTTACTCGATTCCTTACCTAGTAAGAAACACCCAGTTCCTGGGACAGATCTCCGACATTTGGCGCGCCAGGTAGGGGGCTGAGGCGCATCTTCAACCTCGACACAGCCATGGCCGGCTCTCGCGCCGAACATCTCGCTCGCCGGACGGCCAGCGCCGCCACCGCTCCTGCTGGCAACCCGCGCGGCCGCCCGCGCGGAAGCGCTGCTCTGGAGCGCCACGTCGACCCCGAGCCCCGCGTCGAGCATCCAGAGGACAACAACGACGACCTCGCCGAGGACGACCTCGGCGAAGAGGAAGCTTCCTCCCTACACCCATCGCGGGACCGCGCTGCCTCCTCGCTATGCCGCCCTGCGCCCAGCCCAGCAACTACGCTTCTCATGGCGCAGGAGCTGCTGCAGTACTGCCCCACGCCGGAGGCTCAAGAAGCCTGGCTCAACCGCCTCTCCGAGCTCGTCGGCGCCGCTCGCGTCGCCGCTCCTGCACCGTCTTGTTCGCTGGTTCCCTCTGCGCGCGTGGGGGACGTGGCGCACTGCGCACGTCCTGCACCCCCTCGTCATCCCGCGCCCGCTCCAGCTCCACCGCAACCTGCTCCAGCGGGGGCTCCTTCTCGCGACAACCGCGCTGCATCGCATGCGTCGTCGCCGCATGACTGCCAAATCGTGCAGCGAGCCCCGGAGGACGAACGCGTGAGCATCGAGCGCGGGCAGAATCGCCGCAACCGCGCCGTCCAGGACGTCGCCATCGCGGGGCGCCACCTCCGCGCCACCCTCGCTAACGGCGTGGTCACCTACGGCACGACGGCTGCGTTCACTCGCAGCCTCCGTCGCGTCGTCTGGCCGGTCAAGTTCAAGCCGGATCTTCCTCCGCGCTACGACGGCAAGAACAACCCCCTGGAGTTCCTGCAGCTCTACACTTTGGCCATCCAGGCCACGGGGGGCGATGATAGAGTCATGGCGAACTGGTTCCCCATGGCCCTCAAGGACTCCGCGTCCTCGTGGCTCACGAACCTCCCCGCTGAGTCCATCAACACCTGGGAGGATCTCTGCTGGTGCTTCGTCGCGAACTTCAAGGGCACGTACGAGCGCGGCCTCATGTACAACGACCTCCGCGGCATACGTCAGAAGCCTGGCGAGACCCTCCGCAAGTACATCCAGCGCTTCAGCCAGGTGTGCAACAAGATCCCCAACGCCACCGACGCGCAGGTCATCTCGGCCTTCTAGGCTGGAGTCACGGACGTGCGGATGCTCGAGAAGCTTGGCATCCACGACAACATCACCACCGTCGTCAAGCTCTTCGACTTGGCGGACAAGTGTGCCAAGGCTGAGGAGGGCCGCTTGTTCGTCAAGAACGAGCCAGGGACCCTGCCGAGGGATCCAAGAAGAAGAAATCCACAGAGAAGCGCAAGACCACTGCGGTCCTCGCAGCTGAACCTGACGCCAAGCAGCCTCGCGCCGCCACTCCAGCCGCGGACCCCGAGAAGAAAGATGATCGCCCCTTCTGCATCTACCACAACAGGCATTCCCATGCCACCGAGGACTGCTACGACCTCAAGAGGCTTCGCGAGGCTCGCGAGGCTCGCGAGCTTCAGCAAGGTCGCGGCGGCCGCGGTGGCCGCGGGGGGCGACGCTGGAACAACAATAACTACGACGACAACTACCAGCAGAACCCTCAAGCCAACGCCGTCCAGCCCGCGAACGACAACCTCCCTGCCGAGACTCCTGAGGGCTACCAGGTGCCTCGCGGGGCCGCTTGCATCCTCGGCGGGGCTCAGGCCCCCAGCTCCAACCGCCACTTCAAGCGACTCGCTCGCGAGATCGCGGCAGCGCTTCCCGGGGTTGAGGCCTCCAGGCCCCTCAAGTGGTCCCAGTACCCCATCACCTTCGACTCCAGCGACCACCCCAAGTCCACTTCGACTGTTGGCACCATCCCGCTGGTCTGCACCCCCACCATCAACAACATCGCAGTCTCTAAGACGCTCATCGATGGGGGTGCAGGCCTCAACGTCATCTCTGTCAAGTCCTTCGAGAAGCTTCAGGTGCCTTACGAGCGGCTCATGCCCACCAGGCCCTTCTCGGGGGTGACTGTCGTGGTGGGTTGCACGGCATATCCATCAGAGATGGAAAAGATTGTGGGGCAGGCGACGATGGATGCTCGCGCGGGATTGGGCAACAAGCACGCAAACACACGCTAGTTACCCAGGTTCAGGGCCCTCCTTGTGGAGGTAACACCCCTACGTCCTGCTCTTCTTGTTCTTATTGCTTGATCACAGAATCGGGCTACAATGGTGCTCCTTGAGCTGTTTCGGGTGGCAGCCGGCTAGAGGTCCTAGCCGGCTGGAGGTTGAAGATGATGCTACGTGGTGTTCGGGCTGCTTGTGTGCATGTGCGTATCGTCTGTTACTTCTTGCTTTCTTCGCGCAGGAGGCTCTAGCCCGCTTTATATAGGCAGCGGGATAGGGTTTTAGGTTACAGGGAAGTTACAAGTTTGTCCCTATGACATCACTACTTTCTGGGCCGGCTGGAGCTTGTTGTCATGATTCGGTACAGGAGATGCCCGACAAGGGGTACTGTTCACCCAGAGTGGTTATACGGATAGGGCCCACTCGTACGGAGCTGTCGGTAGGTGCGTCCGGCTCCAGCCCAGCCGGACGTCCGCATCCGGATAGACGCAGGCGGCTTGCTTCACCCCGGCGGGTTTCAGGCGGCACTGCGTAGCCGGCACTTGTTCAGCCGGCCTGCGGAGAACTGAAGGAATAGGCTTCTTTGGGATATCCGGGGTTCATATCCCCGACACTAGCCCCCGAGATCGTGGAGCCTTGCTAGCTTGCTGGGAAGACTTCTCGATCTTCTCCTCTGTCTTGAACGTTGCGGTTGAAATGTCGAGGTTGGAGTCGGCGCCGGCTGAAACCGAAGCCGGGTGGAGCTGAAGCTTGCTCGTGGGGAATGCTCCACGGGCACTCCTGACCTTGGTTGTATACTGTCGAAGTTGTCGTTGACTCGTTTGGCTTCGTGGTGCGGGATCAGTAGATCTTTGCGGTCCGGAACGGCCGGCTCGAAGGCTTGGGTCGTGGCCTATGTCAGCCATGACCCGCCGCTTTGGGGAGCCGTTGGTGTTCTGCCCGAGGCCTGGCGCACGTCGCCTCGGCTTCGCCGGGCTGGATTCTCTGTGGCAGCTGGTCGCTCGTGGGATCATCTGCAGAAAGCGCGGCACGCTCGTACGCCACGCGGCGCGATGAGCGGGGCGGAACGGTTCCGCTTGCCTCGCCTTTAAAGTGGAAAGAGGGGGAACGGCCGTGGTTACCGTTCCCCATTCCTTCTTCGTCTTCCCCGCTAATCCTCGCGCTCTCCGGTTCCCGCCCATCTTCTTTCTTGTTCGTGCTGCCCTTGCATTTGCCTCTCTCACCACGGGAAACCGATCCTCCATGGCGAGTTCGGGCGCGTGGATGGGCTCCACCGTGGACGACACGTTCCTCTGGCAAGCTCTGTCGGAACAGGTTCTTGGGGGTGACGGGCGACGTGGAAGCCCGCGTTCCCCCTGAAGGAGAAGTTTCTCCGGCGCCCAAGAAGGGCGAGGTCGTCGTGTTCTCCGCGCATTTGGAGCGGGGATTGGGGCTCCCGGTGAGCTCCTTCTTCGCAGAATTTCTGCGCTTCTACGGGCTGCAGCCCCATCATTTGGGGGCAAATTGCATCACTCAGTTGTCCTGCTTCATCACGCTGTGCGAAGCGTATTTGGGCATCTGGCCCAGCATGGAGATATTCGGCATGTTCTTCTTCCTGCGGGCTCAAACGACCGCCGGGCAGCAGCGCGATTGCGGCAGCGTCTCCATTAGCACGAAGAATACGCCACTGCCCAAGATTAACCTGCCTGATTCCATCAAGAAGTGGCAGAGCACCTACTTCTACGTCTAGAACCTTACTGACGCCGACCGAATCGGCCTTCCGGCCTTCTCCAACTCGCTGCCGGCGTCCAAGTCCTGGATTCGGAAGCCGCCTGTGGATGGGGCTCTCGAGAGCGCTCTGTTTGGCCGGCTGAAGGTGTTGGTGGCGGCCGGCCTAACGTCCAGGGACCTGACCCTGGCGTGGCTGTCCAGGCGGATATACCCGCTGCAGGCGCGTCCGCACAAGATGTGCTTCTACTCTGGTATCCGGGATCCCATCCGGGTCAGCTTGGAGGTGCCGAAGCCGAAGAACCTCCGCAACTGGGCTTCCCGCCTCATCACCGACAGGATCGAGGCGGACTGGGATTTTGGATATGATCTATTCACCTGCTCGGAACCTGCTCCTGAGGTTAGCCATTGCTTCCTAATCCGTTTTCAATTCCTTCGTCCGGCTGCCGCTTGACCCGATCGGCCTGTTGTGCAGCTTTGTGAGCTCCAGAGGGTTGAGGATTTTGAAGTCGTCTTTGAGCCTGATGTTAGTGGTCCCTTCTCCAAGGCGCTGACGGCCTTGCTGGAGGCGGATTCCGCCGACGAGCAGGCGGGTGGGGAAACAGACGCCACTGCTGAGGATGAATCGGGCGGCGGCGCCCGCGTCGTCCCGGACAGGCGCGGTGACACCACCGAATCGTCCGGTGGGGGCGCCGATGTTGGTGAAGATGGCGGAGGCGATGACGATGCCGCCCGCACCGCAATGAGTCCTGTCCCTTCTGCTGGCTCCGACTCCGATTCGGCAGCCGACCGGGACGAGGATCTCGAACGCGACGTCCCCCCTCCGGTCTCGCCGCCTCGCGGTAAGTCTCCTGAGCCCGACGCCGCAGGGCAAACTGACGATGTCGCGCGCGTGGTAGTAGATCTTTCCAGCGGTTCCGAGCCGGACTCAGAAGGTTCCTCTTCCGTGCCAGCCTCCAAGCCGGCGCCGTCCTCCTGCAGGACCAAGGAGTTGGAGGCGGCGGCGCGGAAGAAGAAAGCAATTCTTCCCCGGCGGACCCTGAAGGAGAGGCGGTCGAAGTCGGCCACCGATGTTGATGCAGGCACCATGCCCCACAAGCGGAGGGGCACATTCGGGCAGCGGGGCGTGCTGCCCGCCAAAAAGTTGGCTTCTTCGTCGTCCCGGCCTACTACGGCCGGCTTGATGCCCGCCGGGAAGCTCTCGGCGGAGGCCCAGGCGGATGCGATTGAGGCCGAAATCAGGGCCGAGGTCGGCGCCAGGATGGCGGAGGAGGCAGATGTCCCAGCTGGTGGGGCCAACAATGAGGTGATTGGTCGTGCTTCCGGTGGTGACTTTATTTATGATTTGAATCCGGGTGATTTGGAGAAGGAATTTTATGCTCAGTTGACGCAGGCGGATTTGGCCTTGGGAGCGTCTGACGCTGGTCTGATGGTGGAACAGTTGATGACCTCAAGGGAGGACGAGGAGGAGGCGACTGCGGAAGCGGAGGGCATGGAGAGGGCGGAATCTCTCGCCGGCGGAACCAGCGGCCAGGTGGTTAATCCTATTCTTGCTGCTGATCCTGGTTATGCCTTGGGCATGGAAGGTATGGAAAAAGCTATTTATGCGGAGCTGGCGCAGGCGGATTCGATCCGAGATGAGATGGATGCCAGGGCAGCCGCGAGGCAGCTGGCCGCTGCCAAAGCGGCTGAGGAGAAGGCAGGAGCGGGCACGGGCGCCGGCAAGACCGCGGTGGCCGTTGCAGAGGTTGAAGTGGTTCCGGCCCATGCGGAGCGGCCGGTTGACGACCCTGCCGTTACAGCGGAGGGCGGGGAGGCGCCCTCCGGAGGCGTGAAGCGCCCGTCCGACGACGTGCCGGCTCCCCCGCCAAAGCGCTTGAGGAGGAAGCCTAGGGAACTGGGCTCATGCGACGGGTAAGTCCTTGTCTTGTGGTAGAAACCTCGCGGCTTGTACTTCTTGGTGGTGATGCTTTCTTTGTTTTGCAGAGCGCCGCTTCCAATAGTGGAGACGGCGCCCGTCGCGATGGTGGAGCCGGCCACGAGGCCTGCTCCCGAGGCTCCCGTGGCGCAAACGGCTGGTCCGCCTCCAGAGGCGGTAACGGCGACGGCGGATGTGGAACCGGTCGGCCTGGTGTCGGCAAGCGCCGCTCCCCCCGTGGTCGACTCCGACCCTCCGGTTTCTGGAGGTGGCGCTGAGGCGTCGGAGGATGCCTTCCAGATAGTTCTCCAGCCCGGCGCCAGGGCCGGATATCTCGCCTTCCCCACTCCTTCCATGTCGGTGGCCGAAACGGCCAAGGACAAGGCCATAGCGGGGGTGACGGCTTCGCTCCCTGGTCCCCATCAATCCATCTTGGTGTCTTCTCCTCCGTATTCCGGGCCGGTGCCGGCCCTGCCCGACGCATCGGGGAAGATTCCCCTCGCCGCGCTGGTGGAGGAGAAGGCCAAGGAGAATCTGGCCAACATAACGTTGCTCTGCTCCTCCATAGAGTATGGTTTTGCCGAGGCGGCCAAGGAGACGACTTTGCTCAGGCGAGAGCTTGAGGCGGCCAAAGGTCCGGTTTTCTTTCTTGCTCACATCCTCTGTCTTGTCGTTCTGCATTCTTTCTTGCATGTCTTGATTTGATGATGATCCGATCTCCACAGGCGACTCCGCCTCCCGCACCGGCTTGGAGAGGCAACTGAAGGAGAGGGACGCCGCCCTGGCCTTGGCCAAGGCCGATCTCCAGGCGGCGGAAAAGACGTCGGAGGAGCGCCGCCTGGATATCGTCCGACTGGGCGAGGAAGCGGCGAAATTGCAGGAAGCTGAGCGGCGGAGACGGGGCGAGGTCGAATCACTCCGCGAGAATGCGGTCGAGATGAGGATTCAGCTGAAGGAATCTGTCGAGGCCAACGACCAGATCGTCCAGGCGGCCAAGGCGCGTGAGCTTGAGCATGAGCAGCTGGTGGGCGGCCTGATCAAGGAAGTTGAGCGCGTGAACGAACTGATCCTCGGTAAGTGAGGTCTCTTTCTCCCTGTCGTCTTGTTTGGGGTCTTCTACTCGGCCTCACCGGTTTGAAATGCAGGCCTTTACCCCGAGGTAGACGCGCAAATCCAGAAAGATGCTGCCTCGGCTCACTCCCGACCGGAGTCCTCTGGTGCTGCTGCTGGGTCTGCTCCGACTGCCGCCTCCCGTCTTCTCCGATTCGGCCAGGAGTTCAATCGGTTGAAGGAAGCGGCCGGCGGCGTGCTTGAGAACCTGTGGCCGGATGCTCCCCTGCCAGCTGCTCTCCATGATTTGTCCGCCCGACTTGAAGGGGCGCCAGCCGGCATCAACGAGCAGGTGGAGATGGCGGCGCGCGGAGGCACCGACATGGCGTTGGCCGTGGTGAAGTCATGGTACCCGGGCGTGCTGATGAGCAGGCTGGTGGATGGATTTCGCACGGGAACGTCCCTCGCGAGCCTGCGTCCGGAGATCGTCATGGCCTCAGGGCGGATTGCCGATGCGGTGGACTTGACAAAGTTGGTGCCTGCTGAGCCGTCTTCGGCGCCACGGCCGGCTGAAGATACTGGAGCCGGCGACGCTGCTGCTGCCACTGACGCCGCTACCATCTGATTTGTTCGCTCCCCCGGAATGCCGGGTGTAATTGTTGTCCTGTACTATTTAACTGTCCTGCCACATTACTTGCCTTGTTATTTTGGGCATCCTTGAAGATTGCCTTGTAAAAATTCGCTATTCTGCTCCCTGCCGTTGCTTGTTATCATGAGTGTTATTTTCTCTGTGATTGCTGGGCCTTTGTGCCAGAATTCGTGTTTGTGTTTGGTGATGATAATCACCATGCCTAGCCCCCGAATTTTGGGCCGGCTTGAGCATCTAGCCGGGTCGACATTTCACGTCCTTTATTTGTCTTGTGTTTTTCTTCCATCGTCGTGATGTCATGCAGCCCCCGAGTTGAGGTGATGTAGTTTTGCGTCCGGGTCTGCGGAGCCGGCTTGCCGGCTGCGCAGCCCCCGGGAATTTTATGCCGGCTGACGGCTTGGCAGCCCCCGAGTCCGTGACTTGGGGTGATATAGATATACGTCCGGGTCTGCGGAGCCGGCTTGCCGGCTGCGCAGCCCCCAGGAATTTTATGCCGGCTGACGGCTTGGCAGCCCCCGAGTCCGTGACTTGGGGTGATATAGATATACGTCCGGGTCTGCGGAACCGGCTTGCCGGCTGCGCAGCCCCCGGGAATTTTATGCCGGCTGACGGCTTGGCAGCCCCCGAGTCCGTGACTTGGGGTGATATAGATATACGTCCGGGTCTGCGGAACCGGCTTGCCGGCTGCGCAGCCCCCGGGAATTTTATGCCGGCTGACGGCTTCGCAGCCCCCGAGTCCGTGACTTGGGGTGATATAGATATACGTCCGTGTCTACGGAACCGGCTTGCCGGCTGCGCAGACCCGGGAATTTTATGCCGGCTGACGGCTTGGCAGCCCCCGAGTCCGTGACTTAGGGTGATATAGATATACGTCCGGGTCTGCGGAACCGGCTTGCCGGCTGCGCAGCCCCCGGGAATTTTATGCCGGCTGACGGCTTGGCAGCCCCTGAGTCCGTGACTTGGGGTGATATAGATATACGTCCGGGTCTGCGGAACCGGCTTGCCGGCTGCGCAGCCCCGGGAATTTTATGCCGGCTGACGGCTTCGCATCCGTGTGCGCGGAGCCAGTTTGCCGACTGCGCAGCCCCCAGGTATCGCTTCGCCTCCTTGGTCCACTTGCAGGCCACGTGTCGTCTTTGCATCGTCTTGACCCCTGCGCTTCGCGTTTTTCCCCCTCGGCTTCGCCGTCTCCTGCGCTAGTGACACACGTCGCTTGGAGACGGGCCGCTGACGGTTGCACTGCTCCCTTGTCTCCTTATAAGTATCGACGCCGGTGTGTTTTTCTCCTTCATCTTCATCCTCTCACTCTTGCGTCTCCGGCTCCCCTTGCTTAGACATGGCCCCGAAGAAGGAGATCGAGATGACTCCTCCCGTAGCGGTGAAGCGCGGCAGGGGTCGTCCCCGGAAGACCGACGTTGAAGAAACCTCCAATGCGGGCGCCAAGCGCGGCCGGTGCCGGCCGCCAAAGCTTATCCGCGGCAGTGATGGGGGTGACGTCGTTGCGGCGACCGGAAACAAGCGGAGCCCCTCTCCTGCCCGCTCGGAGTCCCCGATCTTCGGTGGCTGGGAGGACTTCCCGATCTCTGAGTTCATCCTAGTGCTGTACGAGCCCGTGCAGCGTGTGCAGTTGTTGCCCTTTCGCCATCGCCGATGCGCTTGAGGGGGATGGCCCCTTCAGGTTCCTCCTCCATCGGGTTGGTGCTCGCCAAGGGCCCTGGGAGGTGTTGGCTCGCGTCATCGCCGGTCCCGGAGGCGGGGGGAACCGCCGCCGCGTCGAGTTCTTCTCCGGGTGGAAGGCCTTCGCCAACTTCTTCCGTCTGGATTCCGCCTTCGTCATCCGCTTCCAGCTGAAGCGTCAGACGGGGGTCTTCTACGTCAAGGTCTTCGACGGCACCCTGTGCCTCAAGGAGTGGGAGGAGAGCGATGACGATATGACTCCGCCTCCCGCTTAGTTTTAGGTTATCCGATAGCCGCCTTGGCGTGTAAGCGAGGTCGTCCGCCTGTGGACTTCCTCCTTTTGTTTCGTTGTTCGGCTTCTGCTTGTAAGGCCGTGCTCTTGTTGTTGAATGCAACTTGCTTTTGTTCCTGTATCTGTTTACTTGCGCGCAGTTTTAATTTTCTGCACGTCGCGTTTGTGTCCGGCTTGAGCTCCCGAAGCCGGTTGGCGGCGTTTTCGTGCGTGAAATGAAACGACGAAGTGGTTAGCCCGCTCTTTTAATCATGGAGAACATTTTTACTTTGCTTAACTTAATTTCGCACTCGCCTGTAGCCTCTCCCGCCGTCGTTCGTGTGCACTTCACCGTCCAGCGGGATCATGCACACTACTATAACGTTAGGATCCGGTTTGTTGGGCCAGAGTTTTCTCAGCCGGCAACGATTTCTGTTTCTTACGTCTTTCGCATACAGTCGGTCTCCAGCTTATTCTCTTGCCGGACTTAACCGGATCCGAAGAGTTAGCCGTTTAGCGTTGTGTAGTTAATCGTCCGTAATAGGAGAAGCGGTTGCCGACTGCCGGCTTGGCCGAGTTTATAGAAGAGCATTATTCCAGCTGGTTGTACTTCCCTTTATGCGTTTTTCGCGTTGTTCGCCCCCTCCAGCTTGTTCTCTTGCCGGCCTTAACCGGATCCGAAGAGTTAGCCGTTTAGGGGTTAGTCACGCTACACGGCCGCTAAAGGCAAGCTTGCCGGCTGCCGGAAGAACCGGAAAAGAAATGCATAAAAAAGTTGCGAAAAACTGCTCTTGTGCTCATCATTCTCATTTCTTTATTGATAGCATAGGTGATACATACATGGTTCTTTCTCAGGTGTAGAATCGACGCAAGAGTGATGCGTTCCATGGCCTTTCCGTTTCATCTCCTTCCTTGTCCATCGTGTCCTTTTTGTGCTCGCGGGCGTCGATCAAGTAGTATGCGTCGTTGATGAGTGCTTTGCTTACGATGAATGGTCCTTCCCAGGGTGATGAGAGCTTGTGCATGTTCTTTGTTTCTTGGATTAGTCGTAGCACGAGGTCGCCTTCTCGAAAGCGGACAGGCCTGACCTGCCGGCTGTGGTAGTTGCGTAGTTTTTGCTGATACATCGCCGACCTTGACTCGGCAAGCTGGCGTGCTTCCTCGAGCAGGTCCATTCCGTCTTCGTAGGCTTGTTTAGCTTCTGCTTTTGTGTACAGCACGATTCGGGGCGCATCATGCTCGATGTCAGTTGGCATGACGGCTTCAGCCCCGTGGACGAGGAAGAAGGGGGTGAAGCCGGTTGAGCGATTCGGGGTTGTCCTTAGGCTCCAGAGGACGGAAGGTAGCTCTTCTTCCCACGCGCCGGATGCTCGCTCGAGTGGTTCGAGCAACCGAGGCTTGATGCCGGATAGGATGAGGCCGTTTGCTCGCTCGACCTGCCCATTTGACTGCGGGTGTGCGACGGAGGCCACGTCGAGCCGGATGCCGGTTCTGCCGCAGAACTTGGCGAATTCTCCCTTGACGAAGTTCGACCCGTTATCCGTGATGATGATGTTGGGGTAGCCGAAGCGGTAGATGATGCTTTTGAAGAACTTGACTGCTATTGGTCCATCCAGCTTCTTGATCGGCTTGGCTTCAATCCACTTTGTGAACTTGTCGACTGCTACCAGCAGGTGTGTCATGCCTCCACTGGATCTTCTCAACGGGCCGACCATGTCAAGCCCCCAGACGGCAAACGGCCAGGTGATAGGAATTGTCTTGAGTGCTGAAGCCGGCGTGTGCTTCTGCGTTGCGAATCGTTGGCAGCCGTTGCAGAGCCGGACCAGCTGGTTTGCGTCCGCCAGCGCAGTCGGCCAGTAGAACCCGTGCCTGAACGCCTTAGCCACAATTGCTCTCGAGGACGCGTGATGACCGCATTCGCCTTGATGAATTTCTTTGAGTATCTTGATTCCTTCTTCTTGGCTCACACAGCGCTGGAATATCCCAGAGACACTGCGCTTGTACAACTCGTTGTTGATGATGGTGTAAGCACTTGCTCGGCGTTTGATTTGCCTGGCGATGAGCTCGTCCTTCGGGAGCTCGTCGTTGGCGAGGTAGGCGAGGAAGGGTTGGGTCCATGGCGGAGCCTCTTCGACGACGAGGACCTCGACGGTTTCCGGCTCGCCTGGAGCCGGCCCAGCCGACTCCGTGCCTGGCGGCATCCGGATGGAGTCGGAGCCGGGACACGGCGTGATGGATGGCTTGTACAGCTTCTCGAGGGCGACGCCGGGTGGGATTTCCTCGCGAAGAGAGCCAATGTTCGCCAAAGTGTCTGCCGCCTCGTTGCTGGAGCGGTGGATGTGGTGGAATTCGCATCCGTCGAAGCATCCCGCGAGTTGCTAGACGAAGAAGCGGTAGGCGGCCATGTTGGGGTCCTTGGCGTCCCAATGACCAGTGGTCTGCTGGATCACCAAGTCGGAGTCGCCGTAGCAGAGGATCCGCTTGATGTTCATGGCCTTGGCGAGCTTGAGGCCGTGCGCGAGAGCTTCGTATTCGGCTATGTTGTTGGACGCCGTGAAGTGGATTTGTAGCACATACTCGAGTCGGCCCCCCTTGGGTGAGGTGAGGACGACTCCGGTGCCGAGTCCCCAGTATCTTTTGGAACCGTCGAAGTGCATGAGCCAATGTTCGCCGGAGTCGGGGGGCGGCGGTACGTGGTCCGTCTCCGTCTAGTCGGCTAGAAAGTCCGCCAGCTCCTGTGACTTGATCGCTGTTCTCTTGTCGTATTCGACTCCTTGCGCTGTCAGGTTGATCGCCCATTTCGCGACTCTGCCGGTTGGGTCCTTGTTGCCTATGATCTCGGCAAGCGGAGCGTCGCTTATCACTTTGATCGGATGCTCTTGAAAGTAGTGCTTCAGCTTCTTTGTTGCCATGTACACGCCGTATACGAGCTTCTGGTAGTGTGGGTAATTCTGCTTTGACTGTGAGAGCACCTCGCTGAGGTAGTAGACTGGCCGCTGAATCGGTCGCTGCCTGCCGGCTTCATCTCGCTCTACCACCAGGACGACACTGACGACTAGGTTGGAGGCGGCAATGTACATGAGCATGGGCTCCTTCGGAGCCGGAGGTGCTAAGACCGGGGTGGTGGCCATCGCACGCTTGAGTTCCTTGAAGGCGGCGTCTGCCGCGTCGCTCCAGACGAACTTGTCAGTCTTCTTCAGCAAATGGTAGAGCGGGAGAGCCTTCTCGCCGAGCCGGCTGATGAAGCGGCTGAGGGATGCCAGGCAACCGGTGAACTTTTGGATGTCCTTGACGCTTCTTGGTTGTCGCATGTTGTCGATGGCGGCGATTTTCTCCGGGTTGGCCTCGATTCCTCGTGCCGACACAAGGTAGCCGAGTAGCTGTCCGGCTGGAACGCCGAACACACATTTCTCCGGGTTGAGCTTCATCTGGAAGCGGCGCAAGTTNTAGCTGCCCGGCTGGAACACCGAACACGCACTTCTCCGGGTTGAGCTTCATCTGGAAGCGGCGCAGGTTGTCGAAGGTTTCTTTGAGGTCGGCGAGGAGGGTGTGCTTCTCCTTGGTCTTGATGACGACGTCGTCGACGTAGGCGTGCGCGTTGCGACCAATCTGGTCGTGCAAGCATTTCTGCATGCAGCGCTGGTATGTTGCTCCCGCGTTCTTCAAGCCGAATGGCATGGTGGTGTAGCAGTACGGGCCGTAGGGGGTGATGAAGGCGGTCTTGAGCTGGTCGTCCGGGTTCAGCGGAATTTGGTGGTAACCGGAGTAGGCGTCGAGGAGGGAGAGGAGGTCGCAGCCGGCCGTGGAGTCGATCACCTGGTCGATGCGTGGCAGTGCGAAGGGGTCCTTGGGGCAGGCCTTGTTGAGGTGGGTGTAGTCGACACACATCCGCCATTTCTTGTTCTTCTTTTCCACCATCACCGGATTGGCTAGCCACTCCGTGTGTTGTACTTCCTTGATGAATCCGGCTGCAAGTAGCCGCGCTATCTCTTCTCTTATCAATTGTCTTCTTCCTTCTGTGAAGCGACGCAGGGACTGCTTCACTGGCTTGGCGTCTGGACGGACGTGTAGAGAATGCTCGGCGAGTTCCCTCGGTACACCCGGCATGTCCTTGGGGGACCACGCGAAGATGTCCCAGTTCCCACGGAGGAACTCGACGAGCGCGCTTTCCTATTTGGGGTCCAGGCTCGCCCCCACGGTGACGAACTTGGACTTGTCGGTGTCGTCGAAGTAGATCTTCTTTGTGTCTCGCGCCGCCTGGAAGTTCGACTCGCCAGCCGGCTTGGCCGACTCCGGAATCTCCAGCTTCTCCTCGTTGGCCTTGCGCTTGAATTGCTTCATCTCGTCATTGCAAACCATGGTCTCAGCCACCTTCGCGCTGTCGGAGGCGCAGGCGATGGAGCGTTTGTAGTCTCCGGCGACGGTGATGATCCCGCGTGGGCCTGATAGCTTCATCTTGAGGTAGACGTAGTGTGGCACCGCCATGAACTTGGCGAGCGCCGACCGCCCGAGGATGGCGTGGTAGGCGCTGGAGTGGTCGACCACCTCGAAGGAGACGGTCTCGCGGCGATGATTGCTCTTGGTGCCGAATAGGACGTCCAGCCGGATGAGGCCCATGGATGAACCGGCTCGCCCCGGCACGATGCCGTGGAAGACCGTCCGGCTCGGCGTCAAGCTGGACTCGGAGACTCCTAGCTTCTCCAGCGTGTCGCAGTAGAGGATGTTGATGCTGTTGTCCCCGTCGATGAGGACGCGTGAGAAGGTGCAGGCGCGCTTGGTGGAGATGATCATGGGCTCCAGGACTAGAGCATAGCCGCCTGGGTTGGGCATCAGCTCCGGGTGGTCGCGGCGGTCCCACGTGATCGGTTCTTGTGACCAGTTGAGGTACTGGGGGACGGGTGGAACCACCGCATTCACCTCCTTGAATCGCTCGCGCCGGCTTCGCTTGTCGTCGCGCTCGCTGACGAACACGATGTAGGCGGCATCCGGATTCTGGTAGCCGTCTGGACCCCTTAGGGGTGGAGATGGAAGGCGCTCCCTCCTCGGTTCTTCGCGTTGGCGATCATCGCAATTCCTGTCTTCGCGCCGTCCATTATCACGTCTTCGATCGTCTCGGCCGGCTTCATGTAGAGGTGGAGGCGGATTCCGTCGCTCGTACGGTGGTGGCCTTGGGCGGCCGAGGGTGCATTGCCGAACGGTGTGGTTCGCCGGCCGGTCACCATGGTTCCGGTACGGTTGGTCGAGTAGAAACTCGTAGCTGTTCCTCGCCCTTGTCCGGCGCATGTCGCTGCTCGTCCTGATGCGGCGGTTGTCGAAGCCTCCTGCCGGCCTTCCTTCGGTCGTGGCGACGACCTTGGACTCGACGCGATCGTCTGTGGACTTGCGCTTGCCGGCTGCGTCGGAGTCACGCCGGGTAGATTTTCCTCCTTCTTGGTTCTCCGCCCGGCTGCGGCGTGCAGCCGGCTTCGTCGTGATGATTCTTCCGGCTTCGTCGAGTCGGATCGGGTTGGTCATGGCCGCGTCGGCGGTGGCGTACTCGTTGGCGATTGCCATGAGCTCCGCCATGGTCTTCGGGCTCTTCCTCAGGAGCCTGTGCTTTAGCAGCGTCTGGTCTCGGCAACCTTGAATGAAGTACTGGACGGCCTGGAGCTCGAGGATTCCCTCGCAGGAGTTGCGTAGGCTGGTCCACCGGGTGAGGTAGGCTCGGTCCGACTCGCCGTCCTTCTACTTGCACAGCGCGAGCAGCTGTGCGTTGCCGGGTCGCAAGTAGGTGCCGGTGAAATTGCGGTTGAACACCTCCTCAAAGTCCAGCTAGCTGTTGACGCTTTCAGCCGGCAGGCTGTTCAGCCAAGTCCGAGCCGACCCCTGGAGTATGAGTGGCACGTAGCGTACGGCCACCCGCTTGTTGCCGCCTGCGATGTTGACCGCCGTGACATAATCGGCGAGCCAGTCTTCTGGCTTCGCGGAGCCGTTGTACTTGGGTGTATCCCTTGGGAGGGTGAACCCCCGCGGGAACTGCTCGGTACGGATGCGAGGTCCGAAGCAGCGATGTGCGGCGATGTCTTCCTCCTCGATGATGCTCGACGCCTTGAGCGCGTCGATGCGGAGGCGAGCGTCGTGGCTCGTTTCGGGCCCCAACGGTCCCAGGCGCTCGTCGATGGTGACCTTGTGTCCGATTCGCTCCTTGATGCTGCGGCCGGTTTGCGGCCCGTTCCAGTTGCCGTCTTCGCGCCGCCCGGCCGGATCGCGGCCGTGATCACGAGGATGTGAGCTTGCGCTCCCTTCACGATGAGCTCGTGGTTGCTTGTCCTTCGCCCTTCCGCGGCTTGTGGATGACGCCTCCGCGCCTTGCTTGGACTTGCCGGCTGGATCATAGCCTGGAGGCGGCTCATGATGTTCTCGACTCGCCGATGCCTCGGTTTCGCGCTGCTGCCGGTTAGCCGCGGCGATGAGCTCCTGGACCCGGCGTGCTTGTTGGCGTAGCTCCTCGCCTTGGAGGTGAGGTAGTTCTGCTGCGGCCGCCTCCGCAGCCTTCATGTTTTGCACCGGGTTGCTGTACTCGGGCAGGACGATGTCCGAATGCTCGTGCGGCTGGCCGGCACGGTTCAGGACACCGCCGAGATCCCCTCCTTTGCGTCGGACTTCATTCAGCTTCTCCGTGTTGCCTCTTGCCGGCTCGAAGCCGTGGACGGTGTTGTACTCGCGTATCATGGCGTTGAGTCGGCGCTGCGTTGATGCGAGGTAAAGAGCCTTGTCGTATATCTGTTGACGCATCCTCTCGAGTTCAGCCGCCGCCTTGGCTGGATCTGCACCCGGCGCGATGAGGGTGCTTAGCAGCTCGAAGTCGGCCTCCAGATTGAGCTGGAAACGAGAAGGTTCACCAGCTTCATGAACAATAGCGGCGACGGCGCCTCCCTCCACCGCGTGCTCGACCATGTGCACCTCAGCGTAGACGTTGAGCTTGTCATCGTCGCAGTCGGCGTCGCCGGAGTTGAGGTAGCCGAAGGCGGAGTCGTCGTTGCAGGTGCTGGCGTCGAAGATCGAAGGAGCCAAGCTCGAGTAGACCACCTCCGGGTACTCCTTGGCGGCGACGGCGACGTAGACATGAAAATCGCCAAGGGTGACGAGCGTGCCTCCGCTGGTGAAGCCCACGTCGGCGAAGCTCTTGGTGTCGTCGAGGACGCAGCCGATGGAGCCGATGGAGAGCACGAGGCCGGAGACGATCCGCCGACCATCTACAGTCCGGGATCCCGCGCAGAACGTGACTCCGCTCGCCGCGAGCCCCACGGTGGGCGCCAAATGTCGTGGTGGGTTGCACGGCATATCCATCAGAGATGGAAAAGATTGTGGGGGCAGGCGACGATGGATGCTCGCGCGGGATTGGGCAACAAGCACGCAAACACACGCTAGTTACCCAGGTTCAGGGCCCTCCTTGAGGAGGTAACACCCCTACGTCCTGCTCTTCTTGTTCTTATTGCTGGATCACAGAATCGGGCTACAATGGTGCTCCTCGAGCTGTTTCGGGTGGTAGCCGGCTGGAGATCCTAGCCGGCTGGAGGTCGAAGATGATACTACGTGGTGCTCTGGTTGCTTGTGTGTCTCTTGCCTCGCGCAGGAGGCTCTAGCCCGCTTTATATAGGCAGCGGGCTAGGGTTTTGGGTTACAGGGAAGTTACAGGTTTGCCCCTATGACATCACTACGGTTACAAGCCGGCTGGAGCTTGTTGTCATGATTCGGTACAGGAGATGCCCGACAAGGGGTACTGTTCACCCAGAGCGGTTATACGGATCGGGCCCACTCGTACGGAGCTGTCGGGTGGTGCGTCCGGCTTCAGCCCAGCCGGACGTCCGCATCCGGGTAGACGCAAACGGCTTGCTTCATCCGGCGAGTTTCAGGCGGCACTGCGCAGCCGGCACTTGTTCAGCCGGCCCGCGGAGAGTTGAAGAAATAGACCTCTTTGGGATATCCGGGGTTCATATCCCCGACAGGCGGGTGGGCGCGTGGGTGGGCGGAGAGCTGCGGGGCAGGGCCGGAATCGACCATGGCGGAGGCGCAGGAGCGCGGCCGTGGCTGGAATCAACCAAGGCGGAGGTGTGGAGGCGCGGGCGGGGCGGGGACAAAATCGAGCAGCGTGGCGACTGGGGCGCTAGTGGAGCTCCGACGTGCTCGAGGCGAGGGGCGTGGGCAGCAAGGTCGGCGCCGGCGTGGAGTGCACGGCAGCGCGAGGGAGGTTGCTCGTGGTCTCCATGGCTGCAACGGCGGCCGAAGACGGCAACGGCGAGGTCGCAGGTGCCGACGAAAATGTCCTGTGCGTGGTCGTTGGCCTCTCCCGCGTTGGTTTTGAAAATATAGCAAGTGGCTCTAAACTTTGCGAATATACCAAGTGAGGGTGCAAGAATAGCAAGATTTGTCAAAAAAAATGGTGGGGACCACTTATACAAAGGCTGTTGGAGCAACGTTTTGGGGCTAAATTTGTATATTTCCAGTTTTTACAATTCCAAGCCAAATGTGCAAAGGTTCTTGGAGATCTCTTANTAGCTCCTCGCCTTGGAGATGGGGCAGCTCTGCTGCGGCCGCCTCCGCAGCCTTCATGTTTTGCACCGGGTTGCTATACTCGGGCAGGACGATGTCCGAATGCTCATGCGGCTGGCCGGCACGGTTCAGGACACCGCCGAGATCCCCTCCTTTGCGTCGGACTTCATTCAGCTTCTCTGTGTTGCCTCTTGCCGGCTCGAATCCGTGGACGGTGTTGTACTCGCGCATCGTGGCGTTGAGTCGGCGCTGCGTTGATGCGAGGTGAAGAGCCTTGTCGTATATCTGTTGATGCATCCTCTCGAGTTCGGCCGCCGCCTTGGCTGGATCTGCACCCGGCGTGATGGGGGTGTTTAGCAGCTCGAAGTCGGCCTCCAGATTGCGCTGGAAACGAGAAGGTTCGCCAGCTTCATGAACAGTAGCGGCGACGGCGCCTCCCGCCACCGCGTGCTCGACCATATGCACCTCGGCGTAGACGCTGAGCTTGGCGTCGTCGCAGTCGGCGTCGCCGGAGCTGAGGTAGCCGAAGGCGGGATCATCGTTGCAGGTGCTGGCGTCGAAGATCGAAGGAGCCAAGCTCGAGTAGACCACCTCCGGGTACTCCTTGGCGGCGACGGTGACGTAGACGTGGAAATCGCCAAGAGTGACGACCGTGCCTCCGCTGGTGAAGCCCACGTCGGCGAAGCTCTTGGTGTTGTCGAGGACGTAGCCGATGGAGCCAATGGAGAGCACGAGGCCGGAGACGATCCGCCGATCATCTACGGTCCGGGATCCCGCGCAGAACGTGACTCCGCTCGTCGCGAGCCCCACGGTGGGCGCCAAATGTCGTGGTGGGTTGCACGGCATATCCATCGGAGATGGAAAAGATTATGGGGCAGGCGACGAGGGATGCTCGCGCGGGATTGGGCAACAAGCACGCGAACACACGCTAGTTACCCAGGTTCGGGGCCCTCCTTGTGGAGGTAACACCCCTACGTCCTGCTCTTCTTCTTCTTATTGCTTGATCACAGAACCGGGCTACAATGGTGCTCCTTGAGCTGTTTCGGGGGCAGCCGGCTGGAGATCCTAGCCGGCTGGAGGTTGAAGATGATACTACGTGGTACTCTGGTTGCTTGTGTGCATGTCTCTTGCCTCGCGCAGGAGGTTCTAGCCCGCTTTATATAGGCAGCGGGCTAGGGTTTTGGGTTACAGGGAAGTTACAAGTTTGTCCCTATGACATCACAACTTTCTCAGCCGGCTGGAGCTTATTGTCATGATTCGGTACAGGAGATGCCCGACAAGGGGTACTGTTCACCCAGAGCGGTTATACGGATCGGGCCCACTCGTACGGGGCTGTCGGGTGGTGCGTCCGGCTTCAGCCCAGCCGGACGTCCGCATCCGGGTAGATGCAGACGGCTTGCTTCATCCGGCGAGTTTCAGGCGGCACTGCGCAGCCGGCACTTGTTCAGCCGGCCTGTGGAGAGTTGAAGAAATAGGCCTCTTTGGGATATCCGGGGTTCATATCCCCGACAGGGGCGGCGCGAAGATTTGATGGGAAGGCAATGAAGCGGCGGTGGGTTCGCGCCGTTTTATGTGTCAATGACACGGCGGGCCCGCAGACGCGTCGTTTTGTCCGGCGCTACCGCAACACGCCCCGGCGAGCGAGGTTGGGCTGATAGCGCCAGACGAAATAACGGGCCGCCCCGGACGAGATCGGCCTATAGGGCGCGTGATACGGGCCATTTTTCGCCCGGGGCATCCCATTGGGCTATGGGGGGCTTTGGGGCGACGAGTGGAGATGCTCTCAACAATTCATCCGGAAGCAAACCAACACTCAAAAGTCCAAGCTAGCCCCCATCGTTTTTTTTGAAACGCATACATATATTAAGTCAAAGACAAACGTAGTACAGAATACGTACACACAGACAGATACGGTCCAGAAGGACACGTAGACCCGTACAAATTGCAGAAAGACCCCTGAAGAAAGGCAAAATTACATAGACATCCTTAGGGTTTACTGCACCACCGGAACGAGTCCGCCGCTCGTCTCCGACGCCGAAGCACCGCGAGACAGAGAGACGAAGGCCACCATGCCCGAGGAAGAGGAAGCTCCATCGCCCGAAGGCTTTGTGAACCACGAGAAGGAGCACGAATGCCCACATATCGCTGTGGCGCGCGGGTCGGGGTCGTGCCCCGAGCTCACCCTCCACCTCCAGATCCGGCCTCCCCGGTCGACGATGTCGAGGAGCAGCACCAGATCTGCCTGCCGCCAACCACACACCCAGCACGGGCCATGGCATCCACCATCCCACCGCCAGCCCAAGCAGGCTAGCGGCCATAGCTCCAGCACCACATCCACCTTCTTCCCGACGACGCTGGAGAAGACGCCGACCCGACGCGGACGAAGAAGGGGAACAAAAGTCCATAACAAGGTCGCTGCCGCACCGACGACCTCGCCTAGACACCAAAGCTCCGCGACCCCTTGACATCACCGGACGGCGACGCTGAGACAGAGGCCCGGAGAACCCTATTCGCAGCGGCGGCGACGGCCTCGGCCGCACCCCACTCCGAAAACCTAACAACCTAGCTACCCCTAGCCTAGCTGTACATAGATCTGTCCGGTGATTCAGCCCCCCTCCCCTCTCCGACGACACCGAGGTCGACGAAAGAGAGGCTGATGGATTAGAGATCTCATCACTTGTCCTTCACACGCACGCACGGGCGGCCGGCCGGCCGATTAATTTCTCGGGCTCACTGTCGGGGCGGAGATACTGCTGCATTCGATTGAACGCGTGAAATCAATGGAGGATTTCATCATATATACGTACTCCGAAGTCATGCATGTTAGATGTTGGCGGGCAGCGCATTGAACCCAAAGGGGTGTTTGATGCTAGCAGCTGAGCTGGTCCATGTTTCCCAGCCGAGCCGACTTCAGCGCCAGTGCGTATGTGTACGAGTACCGAGTACGTGTGCCAGCTACCTCGCTCATTTCATTTCCTTGTCATGATCTCGTGTCTCTGCCTAGCTAGCTGGACAGTAGTAGCTTATTTTTCGCCTTTAATTGCAACTGCTCTGACTGGGTCTCCAAGCCGAACACGACATGGTAGTACAGACATGCATCTACAACCAACATGCGCCATCCAAATCTCGAAAAGAAGAAAAAAAATGGCTTGCATTGGTATGTTTGAGCAGCTCGACTAGGGTGACCTCCCGGCCGGCCCAATGAAGGCCCGAACATAATATCTGGCTCGAGCACCCCCTACCACCCCCATCTTGTTCGGCGTCACCTTAACTACACCAACTTTCGGGGTCGACTCGGGATCGTTGGATAAGCCCGTATAAAAATATGTTTCACATCATCTTGTCCTCCTCACACCGATCATATATTGATTTAAATAGCGCCGCTCATAAGCCTTCTCGTGTCGCAAGACGGCGTTGCCACTAAGCGACCCCCTACGACTCCTCAACAACCGGTATCTAATCGCCATCCACACGGCGTTTTCCGCCCCACCGTTTCCCGTCGGAGCTCCGCCTATAAGATAGCCCACTATGCCGCCGTCTCCCGCCATGTTCACAACTCGCCATCACTGACAAAATGGTTCGCCAGCAAGCAAGCTCATGGCCACCCTCACCCAGGGCCGTGTGTGCACACTACATACCAGAAATCCTACACCTACGGACTGATTGCCTACGGGCTGGGTCTTACGGCTCATAGGGGCAATTAGACCGGAAGCAAATCAACACTCAAGTGTCCAAGCTAGCTAAGCACCCCCATAGATCGGTCTGAATTCTGATGGATTAGAGATCACATCAGTTGCCCAAAAACAGACGCACGTACGTGTATTTCAGCCGGTCCTCGTGATCTTGTCGCTGTGCCGCATTCTACTACTTACTCCGTCCCAAAAAGTATGTCATAGATTTGTCCAAATTTGAATATATCTAGACATGATTTAATGTATAGATACATTTAAATTTGGACAAATCCGTGACATCTTTTTGGGACGGAGGGAGTACTATAGGTCGGGGCCGGGCGGAGATACGGCTGCATTCTAACGCGTGAAATGAATGAAGGGTTTTGACTTGTTTGTTGCGATTGAGAGACATGTGATCATGTGGGCGGGCGGGAATTCAGAGGAGGAATCAATTAATCAGGCAGGTCAATGCATATGGATATCGTCTTGGGGAAAGAATGCGAAGGAAGGTCAATGCAATACATATACAAATCGTGTGATCATGCTGGTGGGCAGCGGCAGGGCATTGAAGCAAACGGGTGTTTGTAGCTGGCAGCTGCTCCATGTTTCCCAGCTGACCCAACTTCAGTGCCAACAGCAGCCTAGCTCATTCCATTTCCTTCTCGCAATAACTGCCCTCTCTGTCTCTGTCTTGCTAGCTCTGACTCCGTCTCCAAGCCGGACACGACATGATGCTTAATTACTATATGCATCTAGAACAAACCTGCACCATCCAGCACCAAAGAAGAGAAGAAAAAAATCTGCCCGGCATTGGTACTACCGTACTACTCCATCTCCACGTAACAGCGTCTCCAGATGTAACGCCAATAGGGCTCCTAATAACCGTATTGAACGTGTCAGACGGAAAATGGTGCCCATTCACGGTGTCAATAGTCCAATTTTATCCGAGACAGCCTAATATCTCATCTGGAGCGTCCAGCCCATGCCCCCCCGCTTAGGGAGCCGTTCAGGCGTTGAAGCCGCGCGTACGAAACTGACATGCCTCCCTTGTCATTGAGAGAAACTTAAATGCGGCTACCGACCGGTCAGTTACTCATGGCGTCGTCTCGGTTTTCCAACCGCGCGCAGCGAGCCGTTTCATCGCTTTCGGCGTGATCACGCCTTTCTCACATCGGTTAATGCAAACACGTCTTTTTGAAGCGGCGCGATAGGGGAGTTGACCGCAGTTTAATGGCCGGGTAGCCACTCTATATCATGGCCCCTTTATCGTCTGTCACCGCATCCCTCCCCTCGTCTCCACCACCACATACACCACCAAGATCGCCACCAGATTGATGGAGGGGGAGTGGCCCGAACCCGAGTAGCCACCGTAGGAGATGCAGTTCGCCATCGAGGCGTCCTTGGCACCGCCACCTCAACCTGTACCGATGGAGGAGGATGATAATGACGAGGAGGGAGAGTGGCCCAAACCCGAGTGGCCGTCGTAGGAGATGTTGTTCGCCATTGAGGCGTCCTTGGCACCACCACCGCCACCATTAGCAGCCGCGCTGGAGTTGCACCAACTGCCACCGGTCACCTGTACCTACACCGGCGGGAACCTGCGCGAACTGCTAGTGCTCGGCATGCTGCCTTTTTTTAAGGTTTGGTTTGGACGGATTATGTTAAGTTTGAATGAATTATGTATCGTTTGAACCTAGTTTAATAAAATTTATCTTATCTTGAGTTTAAGTATTGTTTCAAAAAAAAACTGTTAGGACCGCGAGTGGGGAGCGACGGGCCCAATATCCAGATGCTTGTCCGCGCGGCCTCAATGACGCTCGTCCGGACAGCCAACTGGACGGTGTATTGAGAAGGCGCTGTTTTGGGATTCGTTGGTTCAATGGAATGCAGCCCAAAAGATGTTCATTCAAAGTTTGTGCGACGTGCTCATTGCGTACGTGGCGCTGGACATGCTCATTGCGTCGTCGAAGTTTGTGCGACGACCGCACCGTTGAAACTTAATGTGCGTATGACAGGCGTGGCGCACGACCGAGGGCGGCGAGGGGGCTGTCGTGGTGGGTTGCACGGCATATCCATCGGAGATGGAAAAGATTGTGGTCCAGGCGACGAGGGATGCTCGCGCAGGATTGGGCAACAAGCACGCGAACACACGCTAGTTACCCAGGTTCGGGGCCCTCCTTGTGGAGGTAACACCCCTACGTCCTGCTCTTCTTCTTCTTATTGCTTGATCACAGAACCGGGCTACAATGGTGCTCCTTGAGCTGTTTTGGGGGCAGCCGGCTGGAGATCCTAGCCGGCTGGAGGTTGAAGATGATACTACGTGGTACTCTGGTTGCTTGTGTGCATGTCTCTTGCCTCGCGCAGGAGGCTCTAGCCCGCTTTATATAGGCAGCGGGCTAGGGTTTTGGGTTACAGGGAAGTTACAAGTTTGTCCCTATGACATCACTACTTTCTCAGCCGGCTGGAGCTTGTTGTCATGATTCGGTACAGGAGATGCCCGACAAGGGGTACTGTTCACCCAGAGCGGTTATACGGATCGGGCCCACTCGTACGGGGCTGTCGGGTGCTGCGTCCGGCTTCAACCCAGCCGGACGTCCGCATCCGGGTAGACGCAGACGGCTTGCTTCATCCGGCGAGTTTCAGGCGGCACTGCGCAGCCGGCACTTGTTCAGCCGGCCTGCGGAGAGTTGAAGAAATAGGCCTCTTTGGGATATCCGGGGTTCATATCCCCGACACTAGCCCCCGAGATCGTGGAGTCTTGCTTGCTTGCTGGGAAGACTTCTCGATCTTCTCCTCTGTCTTGAACGTTGCGGTTGAAATGTCGTGATTGGAGTCGGCGCCGGCTGGAACCGAAGCCGGGTGGAGTCGAAGCTTGAAAGGACATTGTCCGTTAATTTTGTTTTGACGTTTGATTACAACACTTGGAAGTATTTAACATAATCTCTAGTATCAACAGGAAATATGCAAAAAGGAAGAAATGGCGTATTGTCGGAAAAGGAACAGGGAAGAAAGTCACTCAGCAGGCTGGTCGGCCCCCAGACCGGCCTAGGCCGGGCTCCAGGCCGGAGGCCTCGGGTGGGTGGCCGGCCCCCAGGCCGGCCCAGGCCGGGCGCCTCTGGTGGGTGGCCGGCCTCCTGGCCGGACCCAGGCCGGGCTCCAGGCCGGAGGCCTCGGGTGGGTGGCCGGCCCCCAGGCCGGCCCAGGCCGGGCTGCAGGCCGGCGGCCCTGCTGATTCCTATCTGGCGAATGATGGCCGGCCCCCTGGCCGGCCTGGGCCGATCTCCAGGCCGGAGGCCTCTGGATGGTGGCCGGCCGCCAGGCCGGCCCAGGCCGGGCTCCAGGCCGGCGTCCCAGTCTATTCCTGCGTGCTGCTCTTCAAACGGCTAGTTTTAGTGGAGTGGTACTTATACCCCTCCATCTACCTCGAGACAACTACCACGACCAAAAGAAGAACACCACCATTGTTTGAAAGCTTCAAATCGATAGATCTCCCTCTCTAGCCATTCAATCACTTAGTCCTTTGGAGATTTGAGAGAGGAGACCTAGATCTACACTTCAACCAAACCAATTAGATTTCCCCCTTGATTTGTGAGAGGGGGCTTGCTACTCTTGGTGTTCATTGGAACCCTAAGAGGTTGTGGTCCTTCGGAGCTTTGGGAGCTACGAAGACTTTGCCGGGAGCCACCAATTAAGTTGTGGTGCGTGCCCCGGCCTTGGGCATCGAGTCTTGGCGGCTCGGTGCATTTGGTGAAGACCCTCCAACTTGTGGAGTGTGCTTCATCCTTGTAAAGGTTCTAGTTGTCAACCTCAACGGCAACATAGTGACAAGTGCCTCGCCACATCGGTGGTAAGTCACAACGGAGATACGGTGTGCCATATCAAGGCTATTCGGTGTTTCACTTTGGTGAACACCGCGCCGCTCCAACGGAGATTAGCTTCCATTGGGAAGTGAACTTCGGGATAAATCTTCGTGTCATCTTGTTGCTTATCTTTGCACTTACCTTTACTTGTTAGCTCTAGCTTACTATATCTATATCTTGTGCTAGTGACCTTTTGCTCATCATATAAGGTTGTTCACCTAGTTGCATATTCTAGACAACTTATATTTGAGCAATATCTAATTAAAACGAAAAAGAATTAAAATTTGTAGTTAACCTATTCACCCCCCCCTCTAGTTAACCTCATCGATCCTTTCAAAGCTTGCTCGTAGGAAATGCTCCACGGGCACTCCTGTCCTTGGTTGTGTGCTGCCGAAGTTATCGTTGACTAGTCTGGCTTCGTGGCGCAAGATCCGTAGATATTTGCGGTCCGGAACGGCCGGCTCGAAGGCTTGGGTCGTGGCCTACGTCAGCCACGACCCGCTGCCTTGGGGAGCCGTTGGTGTTCTGCCCGAGGCCTGGCGCACGTCGCCTCGGCTTCACCGGGCTGGATTCTCTGTGGCAACGGTTCGCTCGTGGGATCATCTGCGGAAAGTGCGGCACGTTTGCCCGCCACGCGGCGCGTCGTGCGG
Source organism: Puccinellia tenuiflora (assembly GCA_012064385.1). NCBI lineage: Eukaryota > Viridiplantae > Streptophyta > Magnoliopsida > Poales > Poaceae > Puccinellia > Puccinellia tenuiflora. The sequence continues at coordinate 1,089,659 of QRDG01000150.1, forward strand.
AACGGTTCCGCTTGCCTCGCCTTTAAAGTGGAAAGAGGGGGGACGGCCGGGGTTACCGTTCCCCAGTCTCGCTTCGTCTTCTTCGTCGATTCTTGTGCTCTCCAGTTCTCGCCCATTCTCTCTTTCGTTCTCGCCGCCCTTGCATTCGCCTCTCTCACCACGGGAAACCAATCTTCCATGGCGAGCTCGGGCGCGTGGACGGGCTCCAGCGTGGACGATGCATTCCTCTGGGAGCTCCGTCGGAGGAAGTTCTTGGGGATGACGGGCGACGTGGGAGCCCGCGCTCCCCCTGAAGGGGAAGTTTCTCCGGCGCCCAAGAAGGGCGAGGTCGTCGTGTTCTCCGCGCATTTGGAGCGGGGATTGGGGCTCCCGGTGAGCTCCTTCTTCGCAGAATTTCTGCGCTTCTACGGGCTGCAGCCCCATCATCTGGGGGCAAATTGCATTACCCAGCTGTCCTGCTTCGTCACGCTGTGCGAGGCGTATTTGGGCATCTGGCCCAGTATGGAGATTTTCGGCATGTTCTTCTTCCTGCGGTCTCAGACGACCGCCGGGCAGCAGCGCGACTGTGGCAGCGTCTCCATCAGCGCGAAGAATACGCCGCTGCCCAAGATCAACCTGCCTGATTCCATCAAGAAGTGGCAAAGCACCTACTTCTACGTCCGGAATCTTACTGACGCCGACCGGATCGGCCTGTAGTTAACCTCATCGATCCTTTCAATTGGTATCAGAGCCAGTCTCTTTATTAAAGGCTTCACCGCCTAAAGAGGAGGATGGGGGATCCCACTCCCATGGAATTGCTTCAAAAGCAAGTCGAGTCCGTGGGGGAAAGAACCGATAAGAGGTTGGATAGGTTAGAGGAACTAATAATGAAACTTGCCTCTACATCTAGCAATGCAAATGAAAGTCCCTCTCTAGATGAACATGGTAATCCCATAATTCCTTCAAAAGAAAGTGACGAACACTCATCTAGAAATGAAAACCCAAATCAGTTTGGACATATTTATAACAATGCTCTTAATGTTCAACATCCACATGTGAACAATCTTGGTAACCCACCTTTAGTAGATAGGGCCCGTTTTACTAATTGGAAAGCTTCTATGAAATCTTATGTGTGTAGCTCTTCAATGCAAATATGGAGAATCATTGAGAGGGGATACTATCCTAAGGATGTCAACAATTTGACCTCAAGTGAGATCATTGATGAACAACTCAATGCACATGCTATGCACATGCTCGAGAAGGCAATGGTCAATGAAGGTGTTGAGCACATCCGGTCTCTCCCAAACGCCAAGGAAGCTTGGGAGTATCTACTCGCCATGTATGATGGAAATGTGAGCATGCAACGCTCAAAGAAAACACTTCTCCAACGGCAAGTTGACCACTTCATCATGAAGGATGGAGAAGTTCCGGAAGATGTATATCGAAGACTCAAGGCTCTTGTTGTGGACATGAAGGATGTCGGATTCAAGGATTGCGATGATGATTGGTTCAAGGGAAAATTTCTTCAAACCTTGATTCCGTACAATGAGAACATGGTAATGAATGTTCAAGCAAGAGCGGACTACATGGAACTAACTCCCAATGATGTTTTGGGTACCTTTGTCACCATGAATATGATGAAGAAATCCTCAGAAGATGTTCTAGCTCGTGTGAATGGAATAAAGAAAGTATCTCTTGCTTTGAAGGCAACCTCTTATGATGAGGAAGAATCAAGTGATGAAGGTGGATCCACCTATGTGCCATCCGAGAAGGAAAAGAGGGTGTCACACAATGAGTGCTTAGCGCTTGCCAACCATAATTGGTGGAAGAAGGGGGACTTTAGATCAAATGCAACGAAGAACAAGGGAAGAGAAGGCTCAAGTACAAAGAAAGCAAGAACTTGTTTCAATTGTGGAGATAGTGAGCACTTCGTTGCGGATTGTCCCTACAAGAGTAGAATTGATAATGGAGGAAAGCTTGTCAAGAAAACCAACTTTGTTCCTAAAAACAAGAACTTCATGAAGAAGGTATCTAAAAGGGCAATGGTGACAAATGAGCAAGAATATTTGTCCGGAGGGGAAGAAAGTGAAGATGAAGAAGAACAAGTCGGCATGGCGGCAATGGCAATTGGGGTTATTCCTTCTTCATTGGATTCACTCTTTTCAACTCCTAATGACAAGCAAGGTCCTACCAAACACAAGTGCCTTATGGCCAAGGGTACATCTCCAAAGGTAACCCACTCACGAAAACCCTCAATTTCCTCTACTCCATCATTGTTAAATTGTGTTGAGGAACTTGATGATGAGAATGCTAATAATCTTTCAAATGTCATGAGATCACTTGAAAATGAAAATAAAATTGCATTTGATGCCTTCATGACTCAACTTGGTAATGCATATGGTCTCATAGAAGAGCATGAAGAAAGAATATGTGAACTTGAGGGTTTCGCTCGTGATGATGCTAATAGGATAGCGGAGCTTGAGGAAGCCCTAGATAATGCATTATGTCTTAAAGATTCTATTGAGAAAGTTTCCACTTTAGATCTATCTAAAATGATGGGTGACCGTGATCATGCACTTGGTAAGCTTAAGGAATTCATGGATGAAAATGATAACATTATGAATGGTCACAATGAACTACTTAAGGATTTTGAGCATCTTGAGAAAGCTCACATAGCACTCTCAAGAGAGCTCAAGGTTCTTAAGGAGTCACATGACAACTCTCAAAATAAGGATGTGAATGAAAATGCTTGTGCCACTAACCCCTTGTGTGTCAAGGCATCTCTCATATTGGAGAACAATAGGTTGAAGGCTCAACTTGAGAAAGGACTCGTGTCTTGCATCCAAGGAGAAAAGACCCTCAATAATCTTTTGAGTAATCAAAGGAGAGTTGTGGGTAAGGAAGGACTTGGGTTTGGAGTCACATCCAAGAGGACCAATGAGAAGAGGAAACCAACTCCCTCCACTAATGCTATTGTTTTTGTGAAGGAGGGGGAGTTGGCTAATGATGAATTTGATATCCTTGCTAAGAGCATTGCTCCTAAGAACACATCTTCTCACAACAATTTTGCGGGAAAGTATAACCCATCATATATTCTTTTGAAATCTAATGATGGACATGTTTATGCAAAATATGTTGGAACTTCATATGGTAGTGATTATCGTGCTTCTATTTGGGTTCCCAAGACCCTTGTGACTAACAAGAAAGGACCCATCAAAACATGGGTACCTAAATCGAGGAATTAACTCTTTGTAGGTATGTGCTTCCGGAGGATCATCGTGGCTTATTGATAGCGGTTGTTCCGCACATATGACCGGAAGCAAAGAAGTGTTAAGTGACTTGATGCATCAACTTCTCAAGGTATCTCATGTCACGATTGGTGATGGTTCGGAACTCAAGGTATTGGGGCACGGCAAGGTGGTCATTTCTCCGGACACGTCCATTGAGAAAGTCCTCCTTGTTGAGTCCCTTGGTTATAATTTACTTTCCGTTTTGCAACTTTGCGAGTGCAACTTTACTGTTGTCTTTGGACGGTATCATGTGCTCATTCTTCACACAATTTCTCTTAAAGTAGCCTTTGTTGGATTTGTGGAAAACCGTATGTATGTAGTGGATTTCTCGAAAGAAACTACACATATTGCCACAAGTCTAATGGCTAAATCCGACGTGGGTTGGCTTTGGCATCGCCGGTTGGGCCACGTCGGTATGAGAAACTTGCAAACACTTGTGAAGGGTGAGCATGTGGAAGGACTAACAAAAGTGAGTTTTTCCAAAGATCGTCCTTGCAGCTCTTGTGTTGCCGGAAAAATGCATGAGACGAATCATCCTAAAGTGACAACCATCAATACAACGAGGCCCTTCCAACTCATTCATATGGATTTGTTTGGACCTCCTACTTATGAAAGCCTTGGTGGAAAGAAATATTGCTTGGTAATTGTTGATGATTATACAAGATACACTTGGACTTTCTATATCAAGAAGAAGAGTGAAACTCAAAGGGAATTCATTGATTGGGCTACCCAAGTACAACGCCAATATGACACAACCATCTTGGCCATAAGAAGTGACAATGGAACCGAGTTCAAGAATTACACCATGGATGAATTCTTGAGTGATGAGGGTATTAAACATCAATATTCCGCTGCGTATACCCCTCAACAAAATGGTGTTGCGGAAAGGAAGAATCGGACACTTATTGATATGGCAAGAACAATGATGGCCGAATTCAAGTCTCCATATAACTTTTGGGCCGAAGCCATCAACACCGCTTGTCATTTAACCAACCGGCTCTATCTCCGCCCATTCACTAAAAAGACTCCGTATGAACTTCTTGGTGGTAAAAAGCCTAACCTCTCTTATATCAAAGTTTTTGGTTGCAAATGTCAAGTTTACATTAAGGGTTCTAAATTACCTAAGTTTGGGCCTAGAACTTTTGAAGGCATATTTGTTGGTTACGCCAAGGATTCCCACACTTATAGGGTCTTCAACATAACCACCGGGTGTGTTGAAGAATCTATGAATGTGGTATTCCATGAGGATAATGGCTCCCAAGTGGGGCAAGTTGATCTTGATGATGTAGGTGATGAGCCCTCCTCCATCGCCATAGGAAGAATGGGTATAGGTCCCCTTATACCCATTGAGGAACCCCTTGTGGCAACGGAGTTGGACTCAAGCTCGACACAAGTGGAGCCTTCTACATCAACCATTGATCAAGCGGCAAACCAAGAACAAGCTCAAGATCTACAAGATGATACCAACCATCATGATGATGATCAAGATCCACCCAATGATAATGGTGGTCAAGATTTTGGTGATCTCTCACCAAGAACTCCAACCCACTCTCGGATTAATCAAAATCTAGATGAAGGAGATGATGAAGATGCACCTCCAAATGAGAGACCCTCAGATGCTCTTGCTCGTCGAGTGGCTAGCAAGGCCGTGGCATTACATCAAAAATCTCTCTATCAAAAGAACATCATTGGTGGTCTTGGAAGGAGTGTGTCCACTCGGAGGCAACTATTACTCTTTTGTGGTGTTCATGCTCATATATCACATTTTGAACCTACCAAGGTGTATGAAGCTCTTGAAGATGAAGATTGGGTTCGTGCTATGCACGAAGAACTCCATAACTTTGAGAGAAACAAAGTATGGTCCCTAGTTGAAAGACCCAAGAATCATAATGTGATTGGAACCAAATGGGTGTTCAAGAACAAGCAAGATAATCATGGACAAGTGACTCGCAACAAAGCTCGTTTGGTTGCTCAAGGCTACTCTCAAGTCGAAGGACTTGACTACGGTGAAACTTTCGCTCCCGTAGCTAGACTTGAATCCATTCGAATATTGCTTGCATTTGCTTCTAGCTATAAATTCACTTTATATCAAATGGATGTTAAAAGTGCATTTCTAAATGGTCCACTTAATTAGGGGTGGGCGTTCGGTCTTTTCGGTTAGTTCGGTTCGGTCTTTCCGGTTTTTAACAATTTCGGTCATCTAGAAATGATACCCGTAATAAATTCGGTCTTTTCGGTTTTGTGTTCTTCGGTCTTCGGTCTATTCGGTCCAGTCTTCGGTCATGACCAAATAGACCAAAATATAGGGCGCAAGAAGGGGAATCGGCGCCCGGGACTGGGAAAGTGGAAAACAATCGACTGGTCTCTCATGCACGAGAGAATATACAGTACGCTGGGCTGGGATACCCAGTTGTTGAGCCTAGAGACTAGATGGTCTGCTTGGTTTAGTAGTTTGGCCCATAGACTAGATGTACACATAAGCTGGGCTGGCACACAAATTCGGCTGCTTCCATACGTAATTCACTCAAAATAAAATAAAATCGGTCTTTCGGTCTATTCGGGTTATGTATAAGTGATACCCGAATTTTTGATTTAATTTCGGTCTTTTCTAATTTGCTACCCAAATTTCTAACGGTCTTTTCGGTCTCGGTCATTTCGGTTTCGGTCTCGGTCTTTTCGGTTTCGGTTTTCGGTCTCCGGTTTTTATGCCCACCCCTACACTTAATGAGATGGTATATGTTAAACAACCTCCGGGGTTCGAAGATCCCAAGTGTCCTAATCATGTCTACTTACTCCATAAGGCTTTATATGGCCTCAAACAAGCCCCACGTGCTTGGTATGATCACTTAAAGGAGTTCTTAGTAGACCGTGGTTTTGCACTTGGGGTAATCGATCCCACACTCTTCACCAAGAGTGTAAATGGAGAATTCTTTGTATGCCAAGTATATGTTGACGATATTATATTTGGGTCTACTAATGTCTCTTTTGTAGAACAATTTGCTAAGCTAATGACAAGCGAATTTGAGATGTCTATGATGGGTGAATTAAGGTTCTTCCTTGGTTTTGAGATTGAGCAATATGACGAAGGAACCTTTATTTGCCAAGCTAAATATACTCAAGACATGCTCAAGAAGTTTGAAATGTCAAATGCAAGCCCAATGAGATTTCCAATGGCAACAAACGTGAATCTAACACTAGATCACGAAGGTATTCCGGTTGACCAAAAACTTTACCGTTCTATGATTGGTTCTTTGCTTTATCTTTGTGCATCTAGACCGGATATCATGTTTAGTGTGGGTTTGTGTGCAAGATTTCAATCTAACCCCAAAGAAAGCCATATGACTGCTGTCAAAAGAATTCTTAGGTACTTGGTTGATACTCCCAATCATGGTCTTTGGTATCCTTCAAATACAAGCTTTGATCTTGTGGGGTATTCGGATGCGGATTGGGCCGGTGACAAAGTGACTAGGAAATCAACCTCGGGTGCTTGCCAATTTCTTGGTAGGTCACTTGTGTGTTGGTCTTCGAAGAAACAAAATTGCATATCCACCTCCTCCACGGAAGCCGAGTATATTGCCGCCGCAAGTTGTTGTTCACAATTATTATGGATGAGACAATGTCTTGAGGATTTCGGAATTAAGAAAAAGACATTGCCTCTTCTATGTGATAATGAAAGTGCTATAAGAATTGCTCACAATCCGTGCTCCATGGCAAGACCAAGCATATTGAAATACGGTATCATTTTATCCGTGATCATGTGGCCAATGGAGATATCTCTCTTTCATATATCAACACCAAAGATCAACTCGCCGATATATTCACAAAGCCACTTGACGAGAAGAGATTCAAAGAATTGAGGGGAGAAATCAATGTCGTATGTGCAAGCAACTTTGTTTGATTGGAAGATCATGCATACACATCCTCATTAGATGTTTTATTTGGACTCTAGATGGATGCATGGACATAGGGGGAGTGTAGCTCAACTCATGAGTCAACACTACCTCTATAATGCATAAATAAACAAATCATGCAATATAGTCAGTTGTGACAAAATGTGCTTAAATGATGAGTTTTGATCATGGACCCAAGATACATCTTCGCGGTGCCATATCAAATATACTCATATATATGGTGGCTACGGCCATCGACATCCTTTGAAAGAAAAGTTGGATTGTGCGATTATCATTTTGGACTTTATATTGTTCGAAACATGCTCCATGTTGTTCGCGTTCAATTTGTATTTTTTCCATTGAGCATGTGTAGAACACTTTATATCTCCTTATCCTGGTTTTATGCTTATACCTAACCCTCCCTCCATCTCTAATCATATGCCATAGTTATGTTCCTATCAAATAAGGCTAGGTACTGTGTTTTCGGAATTGATCCGGATTTTTCCGACCAAATTCCGGACGTCCGGAATTTTCCGGGACAAATCCGAATTTTTTCCGAAGTGACCCCATTTCCTTTCGGGAGGGGTTTCGGAAAAAGTTCGGATTCGTCCGGAAAAATCCGAACGATCCGGAATTCGTCCGGAAAATTCCGGATCTATTCCGAACGTCCGGAATCTATCCGGAATTTTCCGGATCTATTCCGGAAGAAGGACTCGGGGGCTGATAACCTTTCGGCCGGGGGGGGGGGGGGTGAGAAGTTACATTCTTTCTTTTCCCCCCGTCCCCTTATTCTCTCCTTCTCCTCCTAAGCCGCCTCTCGTTCGTCGGGATCATTCCCACCGTCCAAAGCGCCGAATCTTCGTCAAAGATTGGTCTTGGGCCTCTTTGAAGAGTTTTCACCGAAGGAATCTCCTCGGTGACATGGATTCGGGTACCTTTCTTCTCATCTTTTTAGGGTTCTACGTATAGATTGTAGATTAGATACTATCCATATTAGAATCTAGTGCCTCCTCTAATCAACCTTACGACATTGTGTAATTAGAAGAAGTTAATTTCGAGTCAAATTTCCTAGAAACTGCCTACACTCGGAATACATCCGGAATCACCCGGAAAATTCCGACTGGTTCGGAATAATCCGGACGGATCCGGAATTTTCCGAATCTTCCGGAATTTTCCGGTTCATTCCGGAACTATTCCGACTGGAGACAGATTTTCAGAAACTTGCACTTCTTCGAATTGCCTTTGTTTCTTTATTCACCTGGCATATGCACTTATCCTACTCTACGCATCTATATCATCTATTCCCAGGTGACAGTGATGACCGGCAGCTCACTCGAAATATCACAAGAAAAGTTCCTCGTGGTCGTACAACTGACCGTCCATCAAGGGAAGTAAGGGCTGCTGAAGGGTCTCGGGGCACCTCTCGTACTCGCTCCCGTGGTCGCACACAGACTAGGGGTCGGGGTCGGGGTACTCCCACTGTTGAGGATGAAGTGGAAGAAGAAGAGGTTCCCTATGAAAACATGAAGACTATGAGTCGTAAGGAATGGAAGCTGATTCGTAAAGAAAACCCTTATCGCTTCCGTGAGCGCACATGTGATGCGGATGATCGTTTTTGGACTAACACACAGATGAAGGCTTGGGATCAGTTTTACATGACTCTTGAGGAAAAGGTAGTGAAGCAGAAGGTGATGGAAAAGGAATACTATCTTGAGAGGAAGGACAATGTGTTTCTTCATATTCATGAGACACTTGAGAAGCTTGGAATTGCTAAGCTTGTTCTTCTTCATCAACCCTTTTGCCCGGAGCTGATCTCACAGTTCTATTGTACCGTGCGCTTCAAGGGTGACCGGGTAAGGACCATGACATGGATGTCTGGTAATCAGAAGCTCAGGAGTAACTTGGCTGAATTTGGCACTGCTTTGGGGTACACATGGATCAACACTCATGGTAATCACGGGTACCGTATTCATGATTTCAATGAGTATGCAAAGGAAAGTCTTGCTCATTGCTATCCTCCATCTATTGCAAAACCCAGACTTCCTTTCATTAGTGAGATGTACCCTCACTACAACCTTCTGGCTAAGATCTTTCGTGCTAGTATCATGAGCAAGGCCGGTGATGTTTCAGCTGTCAGGGGCTACATGATCAACCTCATGCATCTTTGCAAGCCAAGTCGAGTGAGACAGATTGATGTCATGGACTTCATCTACTGGGAGATCTTTGCAGGGGTCATGGACAAGAGGTCTCCAGCTTTTGCTCCATACATTCAGATTTTCATTAACCATGTCTATGATGGTGATGCCATGGCGGGTCACGAGGTCTACAATCCTGAGGTCTTCACTCCCTCCCTTATTAAGGGTCCCCAGCTTCCAGAGTTTTCCAAGGGTAAAGGTCCTGCTACAGATGGTCCAAAGAACAGCATCTCTCAGTTCTTCAAGAGCATGTTTGAGACTTGTCGTGATGCCCATGCATACAGCCATGAGGCTCGTGAGTTGGCCAAAGAGTCTCGTCGTATTCAGAACGCTGATCGAAGGGCGACCGGTCTCCTCTCCACACCTGATGGTCCTGAGTTGGCTCCTACTACGTATGTTGAGCGACCTATGCCTGAGATTTCCGATGCGGACTTCTACTATCACCCACAGGGGGATATGCCTGAGGAGGAGGAGGAGCAGCCCGACTTTGACCTTGACAACGCAGATGATGAGGAGTCCCCCCCTTCGGAGTAGATTTTCATGGGATTTCGTTAGCTATGCTCTTTTCCCTTTTTGGAGCCTTGATGCCAAAGGGGGAGAAGTAGTTCTATCTAGGATTCCGGGGTACTGGGATTTGCATGGGTTTCGGGCACAAGCTTCTTGGTGTTTCATTTGATCTTATAAGCTTGTGGTCGTCTTATTGTTATTTCATTATCATGTACTATCTATTATACTCTCTATCGTACTCATATCTCTGTGTGGATCTATGACCCTATCTATTGTACTCATATCTATGTGTGGATCTATAATCTTAGCTTTCAAATGTCATGCCTATTAGTTAAATTTATCCTTGTATCATTGAAGTTGTTTTAGTGGGCACATATTGAAGATATCTAAAATAGAGGGGGAGTTTGTCTCGATATGGCAACTTGTTGCTCACATCGAGGGGGAGCCCGTCTCTATTTTACATATTATATGCAAATCCTTATGTTGTCATCAAACACCAAAAAGGGGGAGATTGAAAGGACATCTCTTGCCTAAGTAAGTTTTGTGTGTTTGATAACAACATGAGTGACATCTCATTCTGTGCTAAGTGTGATAGGTACGTTTAACAAGCCAAGACGGAAGAGAATCATCCAAAAAGGGATAAGACAAGCGAAGACGGAGCAAGTAAATCATTTGATTTGTTGGTCCGGAATTCATCCGGATTGGTCCGGAAAATTCCGGATGGTCCGGAATATTCCGGACTCAGTCCGAACAAATTCCGAGGTGACCTCAAAATGGTTCTGTTGGGGTTTCGGATTTCATCCGGAAACGTCCGGAAAATTCCGGACGACCCGGAATGGATCCGGATTATTCCGGATCTATTCCGGATGGTCCGGACTGGATCCGGAAATTTCCGGGTCATTCCGGACGACCAGTTTCGGGCTGAAACGGCTAGTTTTGGAGGAGCTATATAAGGGCATCTCTTCTTCCTCAAGAGGTACCACGACCAAAAGAAGAACACCTCCATTGTTTGAAAGCTTCAAATCGATAGATCTCCCTCTCTAGCCACTCAATCACTTAGTCCTTTGGAGATTTGAGAGAGGAGACCTAGATCTACACTTCAACCAAACCAATTAGATTTCCCCCTTGATTTGTGAGAGGGGGCTTGCTACTCTTGGTGTTCATTGGAACCCTAAGAGGTTGTGGTCCTTCGGAGCTTTGGGAGCTACGAAGACTTTGCCGGGAGCCACCAATTAAGTTGTGGTGTGTGCCCCGGCCTTGGGCATCGAGTCTTGGCGGCTCGGTGCATTTGGTGAAGACCCTCCAACTTGTGGAGTGTGCTTCATCCTTGTAAAGGTTCTAGTTGTCAACCTCAACGGCAACATAGTGACAAGTGCCTCGCCACATCGGTGGTAAGTCACATCGGAGATACGGTGTGTCATATCAAGGCTACTCGGTGTTTCACTTTGGTGAACACCGCGCCGCTCCAACGGAGATTAGCTTCCATTGGGAAGTGAACTTCGGGATAAATCCTCGTGTCATCTTGTTATTTATCTTTGCACTTACCTTTACTTGTTAGCACTAGCTTACTATATCTATATCTTGTGCTAGTGATCTTTTGCTCATCATATAAGGTTGTTCACCTAGTTGCATATTCTAGACAACTTATATTTGAGCAATATCTATTTAAAACGAAAAAGAATTAAAATTTGTAGTTAACCTATTCACCCCCCCCTCTAGTTAACCTCATCGATCCTTTCACTAACATTTGGAGAAGTCAAATACAGTAAGAAATTAGTCCGCTCTCAGACTATTTTAGTAGAAAATACAGCAGAGTACTCCCTTTTTTCTTCTGAACTACCTCATGTATGATAAAATCAGGTGAGGTTTTAGTAGCTCAATGGATGGAGATTATTTTTAGAAAAAAATGTAAAAAAAGACCGGTTTTGAGTTAACGAAGCCATCAACTGGTCAGAGAGTACACAAGGCAACTATTACCACCACAGAGGGCAGAGGCAGATACAAGGTGCAACTTACATGCAACAACAAGCAAATAGAGACTAAAAACAATGAAAGCACACCTAGATTGTCGAAACATTCGCCGTCCATGGAAGAAGAGCAAGGAAGAGGTCATCACGAGGACAAGCGTGCCACTGGAGAAAGATCACGCCCTCGTCAAAACCTGGCACACCGACGCAGCTTTGTCATCTACCTCCATCTTCGAAAAAGTCCCCTGCTTTCTCACCCGGGTTCGAAGGGCGTCGTACCGTCAAGAGGCAGAGCAGCGCATGAGCTCATAGTACGGCCCAATGAGGTGACTAAGAGCATGAACCCCTCGGCACGTGGGCACCTCACGGAATAAACCTCCAGTCCAAGCACCGACTACTAGGCAAGGGCAAGACGTAAGCTAAGGACGAGATTGCAAAACAAAGAGACCCCAAAAAGATGGCAACTGCGCCGACGTGACAGATCAGATCTCACAAAGGTTGTTATCTCTACTTCTCAAGACACATCCGCCCAGAAGCTGCCACCGGAGAAAGGGACCCTTTCCCCTCTCACCAAGGTCCGAGGGCGCGTGACCCGCCTTCAAACAGAACAAGCATATGAGAAACTCCGACCAGACAAGGACCAAAGCACTTCCGGTAGCATGCCGCCACAAGTAGACCCTGAACCACAAACATCCCGACCACCTTCCCTTAGACCCAAGGCGGTCCCTTTGGAGGAAATGATACTAGAACGTTGTCGCCGCCTAATCGGAAGGATTAGGATTTCACCCGAGCACGGGGGAAGGATGGGAAAGAGGGAAGTACCTCGACGTCGCCTCCAAGGAGGAAGACAGCGTCCGAAACATCACCGAGGTCCTGGCCGGTGGCCGCCACCGCCGGTCAAGGATTTCTCCCGGAGCAGAGCCCCTGGCCCATCCACCCCAGCAAGGTTGCAGCTTCGATGAGAATGCCACAAGCCACAACCAGCGGGATGGGAGCCGCGTAGATCGAGGTTGTCCTTTCAGATCTGACGTCGTTTCAGATCTGACCCGCGCAACCGAGGAGGCGACCAACAGCACCGACGAGGGTCCCCCACCGTCACCTCCCGGGGCCGCCACCCCAGAACCCGAAGCCCGACGAATGAAGAGCGAAGCAACAAGATCCTGGCCGTTGCCGTCCTCTGCCGCGCGATGGCTTCCTGACGGGCCCCTGTGGCAGTGACGACAAAGAGGAATGGTGGGGCCGTGGGGGAGAGGCAAGAGGCAATTATGGTTTATCGTCGCTCGAGTCGCCCCGGAGTGGAGCGACGACGACAAAAAGGAGTGGTGGGGCTGTGGGGGAGAGGCAAGAGGCACTTAAGGTTTATCGCCGCTCGAGTCGCCCCAGAGTGGAGCGACGCGGGGCTGAGTGAATCGTTTTTAGTGCCGTTCCGATGGTGATTATGAATGATAGATGTGTGGTTAACGGCTGGTGTAGTAACATAGTGGTAGATGATTTGCGGATCATGATCATAACCTCACAGGCCGTAAATAGCGATCAATTGCAGATCAATTGCACTAAGTAGCGATCGGGAACATGATTCTGATGCAAAGAATACAGTAGGCAGCAGCCATCTTTATTTTTGAGATTAGCATCACTACGATGGCTCAGAGGATGGTGATTATGAATGATAGAGGTGGTGAACGGCTGATGTGCTGCGTAGTAACATAAACGTACTCCGTACATGATTTCGTCGTGCATTTACCGGATCATGATCATAACTCAACAGCAATTCATACCATCAGCTGCAGTAAATGGAGATCGAAAACATGATTCTGAAGCAAAGAATACAGTAGGCCAGCAGCCATCTTTATTATTCAGATTAGCATCACTAAGCCTCCTGACCGGAGGCTTTCGGTGTGCAAACAAATGATCAAACGATCCTGCTAAATCAGGATCACACACGCCAACACATCATCACTAACTCAACAGCAAGAACGAAAAAAAAACGTTGGCGTGAGTTGATCGATCCGGTTCGATCCTAGAGAACCCGGTCCGACAGCGACGGCAGGCGCCGGAAGAAGTTGAACCCGGCGGAGGGCATGTCGCCGCGGAACCTGGGGTGCCGGAGGTAGAAGAAGCCCATCCCCATCAGCAGCAGCTGGAACGGCACGGCGTACAGCACCAGCGCGGTCAGCAGACACACCACGGCGAACACCCCCGTGGCGCGCGGGTCGCGCCAGGACAGCAGCGCCTCGATGCGCTCCCCCTGCGCCGCCACGTCGCCAAGCAGAGTCTGCGCTCTCCCGGCCACGGCGCGCAGCCGATCGTACCGCATCCGCACGACGTCGGCGGGGCGCCCCGAGGGGAGACCGTCGAACTCCTCGTCGAGCTCGTCGGGGCTGACGCTGTCGACGTGGGAGAGTCGCGGGTCCATGCCCGTCGGCCCGCGCGGCCTCCAGCGGTAGCGCCAGAGCAGGACCAGGAAGAGGTAGAGGCAGATGGTGGGCAGGATCATCTCCGGGCAGAGCACGATGGCGACGAGCAGCATGTGCACGAGCACGGTGGTCGGCGAGTGCTCCCAGGTGCGCACCCGGTGCGCCCACTTCACCGCCGTGGCGACGTGCGACAGGCAGCCGACGACGCGGAACCAGTTGGCCTTGCTCCGGCGCATGCTCCAGGTGTGCGTGTCCGTGTCGAGCAGGTACTGGACCACCTCCGGCCCCAGCGGCGGCTCCGACCGCGCCAGCCGCCCCGACACGATGCGCATCGCCGTGTGCCGCAGCACGTCCTGCTGCGCCGGGCCGAGCGGCTTGACGTAGTGCATCCGCGGCAGCAGCGGGCTCCCGTACGCCTGCATCAGCGTCAGCCACGACGGGCAGGTGAACCGGATGGCCAGCTCCAGCTCGCCCATCTTGCGAACGCCGACGGGGTGCACCGCCGTGAGCGCGTAGTTGATGACGTAAACCCGGTTGGTGTCGAGCGTGGAGAGGCGGATGCGCAGCTTCCCGATGCGGGCGTCCTTGGGCAGCTTCCCGGCGTCGGCGGCGTCGGCGATCTTGTACCGGGCGTTGTCGAAGACGGCGATGGAGAGCACGGTGCAGGGGTCGAACACGTCCCACGCGTACTGCTCGTTCCACCGCGGGTTGAACTGATCCAGGATGGTGCGCGTGCGCGCCCACTTGGGCCCGTATTTGAGCACGACGTACGCGTCAGTCGAGCCGCTCGACCCGTCCTTGGCGATCTTCATCGGCACCAGGTTGGATGCGCCGCGGATGCCGACCTCGAGCATGCCCACCGGCGGCTTGGACAGCTGCTTCGACGCCGCGCGCACGTCGCTCGCCACGTTCGCCGCCTCGTCCAGCACGTGGTACCCGCCCTCCAGGCAGACGCGCACGTGCACTCGCCCGGCGTATGGCCGGGCCTCGTCGCCGCACAGGTTGAGCCACCGCGACGGAGGCTCGGCCCGGTCGTCGGAGCGCCGGTGCACCGAGGACAGGGGAACGCGCGCCTGGCCGACGAGCTGCCCGGAGAAGACGTCCTCCACGGCGACGCTCAAGAACGGATCGAATGACTCGGCGGCGACGAACAGGAGGTCCTCGTTCCAGCTCGGGTTGGACGCCCCGGCCGCAGCACTGCCGAGCGCAATGCGGCCGGTCTTGAACACTTGGGCACCGAGCTGCGCTTTCACGGATAGCTCCGGGAAGGCGTGCCCGAACTGCTTCGTCTTGGCGTCCGGCGGGGACGGCATGCGCAAGTCCTGGGCTTGAATGACGATGAAGCGGAGGTACCAGAGTTTCGGGGACAAATACGCCTTGGAGCGGGTGTGGACCAAGTTGCCGCCAGAGTCGGACTGCCACACTTCTTAGAACGCCTCGTCTACTTGCGTGCCGACCCACACGGCGAGCATCACATCGCAGGCCGCCGTGCCATCCTCGGCGTGCCCCTCGAGAGTGTACCACTGCGGCGCGAGCGCGCTGTCTGGCGGCGACCGCTTGGGGACTTCCTGGAGGTCGAAGGAGACGAAGCCGAGGTGTGCGTCGTCCGGAGTGGGCTCTCCTTCCTTCTCCGGCTTCTTGGCTTCCTCATGAACGGTGACCTCCAGTGAGGAGGCGGTAAGGCTGGCCTTGTGGAAGGCGAACACCTGGTCCCACTCGCCGAATGCCGCGGCGGCTCGAGTCCGCACGGTGTGAGCGCCGATGCACAGCTGCGCGTACAGCGGCTGCTTGTTACCGCCGTCCTGATGATGCTTCGCCTTGAGAAGCCGGACGAACAGGTAAGGCACGCGATCCACCAGATCGTACGACGCGCTGCCACCACCGGAGGCGGCCATGCTCCGCTCGGCGGCGGTCTGGGGACGGATCTCCAGATCGCCGGCGACTCCAGCTGTGGCCAGCTGCATCTTCGATGGCGAGGGCGGCGGGGCCTTGGACGGGGAAGGAGGCGCGACTTCCTTCTTCTCCTCCTCCTTGGCTTTACCTTCCTCCTTGGGCGGCTTGTTGCCGTCCTTCTTTCCCTTCTCCGGCGACTTTTTCTTGCCGTCCTTTTTGCCGTCCTTCTTGCCATCCTCTGTTTTCTTCTCCTCCGGCTTGGCCTCCTCTGCTTTATTCTCTTCCGGGGGCGCCGCCTCCGCCTTCTTCTCCTCGGCCGCCGGAGCAGCAGCAGCGGACTTCTCATCATTCGCCTCCTTCTCCGCAGGCGCATCGGCGGCCTTCTCCTCGGCCGCAGGAGCGGCGGGAGGCGGCGGCGGCTCGTCGACGAACCAAATCTTGAGGCCGATCTCGCCCTTGATCTGCGAGAACACGCTCCGCTTCTCAAGCGGGTAGTAGACGAGCGTCTCGTCCCCTTCCTTGGCGAAGGAGGCGCCGGCGACCTTGACCTTGCCGAGGAAGGTGCCCCCGCTCTTGCGCCCTCCGCCACCGCCGCTCCCCGCGATGGCCTTCTTGTCGTTGTACACGTTGAGCTCGAGCGTCTCGGTGGTCATGGCGTCGGGGCTGTGGACGAGGAACTCGAGCCGCTCGCCCCACTGCGGGTTGAGGTCCCGCGGCCTGGTGGCGGTGCGGCGGCGCTGGCCGTCGAAGTCGACGACGGCGTAGGCGCACGCGGTGCCCTGGCCGTCCTTGGGCATGAGGTTCCGCGCGTTGCAGACCTCCACCACCACCCGCCGGCTCGCCCCCTCCTCCACCATGGCGGATTGGCGATCGACCGGCGGATAGCTCGGTGCTGCTGCTGTCTTTGCTTGTTGATGATCGTGGAAGCTTCTTGGACGCGACGGAAAGGGAAAGGCTGCTGCTGCTCGGATCTCGCGGAGGATCTTTCTCCGGGTGCTGTGGGCTGTGTGTCGTGAGAGCGATGTGGGTTGGGACTTGAGGGGGGAAATGTGACCGTTGGAGAGTGGGGAGGGAGGGAAGGAGACGAGGCGGCGGGGAGCGGATCGACGGAGATTGGGGAGAGGCGGAGGTGGGAGACGGGGGTTTAAAAGGGGGCAACGGCCGGGAGAGGTGGGGCCGGCACCACGTAGGACGCAGGTGGTCGCCACGTGGAAGGGACGACTGCTGCTGGCACGGAGCCTTGTCCAGAAGCGGAGTGGCAGAATGCAGGGTAGGATTGGGCGGTGAAATGGTGGTGGCTGGGGACGGGAGGTGTGACGGGAGACGAGCTTTAACGGTAACGGCATTGATGCGACACAACCGGCTATGGCGGCGGCGGCGGGAATCCCCGGCCAGGGGAATCGTTTGCCGCTCTCGTCGGCGCTTGTTTCTCTGCTTTGTGTTTTCGTTAACCTCGGTTCTGATTTATTTTCTCTTTTTGACTTTGCACCGTCTCCTCGAGTATAGACAGACACCTAGATACTCCGAACTGTATAATGCGAATAATTTTTTTTTTGAAAGGAATACGATAGGGGAAGCCCCTACAGTGATTTTTATTTTTAAAATAATAAGAACCCAAATCTGCGTCCGTGAGGACTTGAACCGGCGAATAATGGCTGGGAAGCTATTTTTAGTTACAAATCTCATGGGTATAATTTCTACCGATCCAATAAAAATTGTTGGGAAATTGTTTTTATATTTAGTAGTACTAGATTATCGTCGGCAAATAGTAGGTGTGATATTCATGGGGATATATATTGCATATAAGTGTTGTTAATCCTTCCCCGCGTACTAGGAAAGGATAAGGCTGGCGACATTGGATCCTTTGTCTGATTCCACGTGCAAAGGAGAAAGGTTCTAGCAAACCTTCATTCACCTAAACTGAAAAACGTGACGGAGGATACATTGTCATCATGATCAGTTGAACCAGCCATCGAGGAAATTCTAGATTCAAAGCATAACTTCAAGGAAAGACTATCCCGCATGATCTTATGCTTTCATCATATCATGTTCATGTACTGACCCTTCTTCCTTTCTTCTTATTTCCATAGAATGGATAAATTCAGAAGCCACCAAGGCATTATCTGTTATTAAACGTCTAAACACAAAATCACTTTTCTACTCACTGATATTATTCTCCAACATTGGCGGCATCCTATTTGCAATTGTCTTTGTGGCAATTTTGTGAGAAAATTGCGTAGATAAATTGGCTTGTACTGCTATTTAATATATTGGGATTCCGTTTTCCATATCTCAGGGATAAGAATGCCCATGTATCACTAGGGGCCTATGACATCTCCCCTACATTGATAACGCCAAACACTACTGCACACTTATCACGGCCAAAGAGGTCCCAATGTCATTGGTAAGAACCAGCCATAAAGCAATATCCACTCATGGGGCTTTTGAAGGATGCATTTGATTTTTTTTGTTGCTTCCGTAGTAAATACCTTCTCAAGAAAAATCACGATCCTTGTGAATAACCTTTTCATGAGCAAGATTTGAGAGACCTTCAAAAATTGATGCACCTTCCAATGTGCATAGGTCGGTATCAAAATTTTGAATTTCCTCTCGGACATCTTCGCATAAAGAACCATCCTCGCATTGAAGAGAAGTGATCGATTAATTCTCTTCGGTTGAGATGCATAGGCATGGAAATAAGAGATGTTATAATCACCCGTTTTTAACAAAAAAAATCCTGATCTTCATGGAGAGAACAATCCCAATGGTGTACAAGTTCATAGCATAGCAAAGCTCGAGGAGGAGGAATGCTTGAAGGATTTGCACATTCCCGGCAGAGGTGTTGCGGGGCAGCACAAGGATCTTTGACATTTTTATGAAATTATGCTCCACATCTATAGAAAGAACATTGCTTCAAGGTGGGCTACAAGGATGGCATTAATGACTTTATTATCAACCTCATGTGCCATGGTCAAAAGGAGCTTGGAAGTGGACGTCATCTTGATGTGATGGATTTTACTTAGCAAGAAATGTATAGTACTGTTGTGGTTTAAAGGAGGGTTCCACCATATGTGATGGCTTTCATCATTTGCAAAAGTAGAGACAAGCTCATTGTTGTGATCATGCATGGAACTGAAACTTCATGAGACCAAGAGACTCCAAGTGAAGAAGCATGCCTCTCCTCTTGAGCCATATGCTAGTGATGAAGACATGGAGGATGTTGCCCATGATGATTATGCCCATGTTTGGGCAAGAAAGTTGATGTCAAAAATTGTGGAGCCGTCACGGCGTAAACAAGACAAGAAAGGATGGAGGACCAAGTTCAAAAAAATATTTTTTATCTAATTGGAAATGCAAGAGTGCCAATACGGAGCCCACAAGGAACTTTGTCCTTGTGTTATCATTCACAAGGAAGCCAATACGGATTTTCTAATACTTTAAAATGCATTTAAAAATATTTAAAAAAACGAGAGCATATACTCCCACGTGCCAATACACATGCTACTTATAGTATAGACATGCATCTAAATACTCTGAAATGTATGATGCAAATAATGGCTGCGAAGCTATTTTTGGTTACAAATCTCGTGGGTATAATTTTTACCAATGCAATCTAAAATTCTTTTATTTATCACATAGTAGTACTAGTTAATAAAAGGATGATGGACACGGATATGCCTCCTCTTTTTTTAGGGATATTTCCATCTCCAAATAATGAAGACGAAGATGAAAAGGATGATGAAGAACATTTGAAGTCCGATTAGTGATATCTTTTGATGGTTGTCAGCACGGCTCTTTTACATTTTTTGATGTCTTGATATCAAAGGGGCATAGGAGTTCTATTGGGTTGTTATCGGGGATTTGCATTATGGGTTAAGTCTTAAGATTTGCTTCGTATTTGCATGTTATAGAGCTTGTGAACCTATTTGGCATTTGTTGTTGCAAAGTCGGCAAAAACTTGCGGACGTGGAGATGGCGAGGAGCACTAGTCGTTACTACTAGTAAGTAGGAGTTGTCACTGATTCATCCACACATATTGTCTTCTTTTTTTATGCTGGTAAAAACAAATAATAACATGCAAAATAACTAAGACAATCGGATGCCCATTTTCAACAAACTGCTAAACCACTTCCTAGAAAAAAAATCTGACGTAAGAGAGCACAAGAAATGTCACAAAGATGCCGATTTTCGGTTCGAAGGAATTAACTTGGACTTACACGTACCGATCCATCGAGCCCAACGTCTCAATGCATGGCTCCACTATGTCCACATGGACATGGCCAGCCCGGAAAAGGAATTATCACCTTGGCGAATATCGCCAATTAAACGGTCCGATGCTCGCGGCTCGATCGCCACTGCCATTGCCATGTTCCAGCCAGCCAGGAGCCAGCACGAGTTGGTGGAGAACCAGAGACAGCGGTCGATTTCACTATCCTGGCGGCACAGCGCGCAGTGCAAGGGAAGGGGCATAAATTCCGTCACCTCACAATGGCACCGCCGGCAAATCCACTGCGTGGTCGGTGGCGGCTTGCAGGCCAACGTTGCAACGTCTACTTGAGCGGGACAAAGAGGGGCCGCACGACCAGACGAGCCAGTTATCCGCTGACGCAAAGCGTACGGACGCACTGGTCGCCTGCCTTTGCAACGTGTGCGCTAGGGCCCGATTCGATGATGCACAGTACGTACTGGGCCCGCGGAGCTAACACTGTGGGGATTTTTTTTTTCTTTTTGCAAAACACGCTCACATACAGACGCATGCATACACTATGAACGTACATACGTACTCCTACATTCGAAGGATCGGATCTTGATATGTGTCTCGTTATCGACGGGAAACATCGCCTCCCACTGAAAAAAATATTCGCCGATTTATACAACATACAATACCTGTGATTGAAACTCTGGTGGGCTGTGGGTACAACCACACTCCTAACCATCGAACCAAACGTTGGTTCTCGCAACACTGTACCAACAAATTGGTGCACCCGATGCATCCAACTTTGATTGACCACTTAAAATGTTTGCAGAAAATCTGAAGAAAAAAAGTTTGGACAGGGTAGTATTCATACCTAACATGTCATAAAATTTAAAATCGGAATTCATAACATAGACAAGAAATAAAATACGCAAATCTGATAATGAATAATGCCAAATGCAAGTTGGACTTTGAATTTAACCTATTATCACTATCGATTGATAACAAATTTGTCATTTTCACTGTTCACATTGTGTTTTAAATTTAGACTTAAATTTTTATGACGATATATATTTATAGGGAGCAACTAGAGCTCAATCGAGTGAGAATTAAGTTAATTCTCACCCAGATGATGTCATCCAGTTGCATATGCAACTCATGTACAATCCATGTGCAACTGAGAAATTTTAGTTGCAACTATTTTCAACCCATGTGCAACTGGAAAAAAAAATAGATACATAAATAACATACCGCACGAATCACGACACAAATTTAACGGGATTAGAGTTGAGTGAGCTCTAACTTAATATTCACTCGCGTGAGAAATAGCAAAACCGATATTTATATTATGGTAATGTTCATACTTTATTTAAATTAAAAAACCAATTAGGTGTTTAACGGGAGTTGGGTGCACCAATTGCCCCGTTTTACTGTATATATTCTCTCGCAACACTATAGGAGTAAGACCTGTAGTATTTACTCCCTCCGATCCGATTTAAGTAAACTGTTAGAGTACGTATAGGATACGAGTTAGAGATAGACTTGGAGTACAAGGTCATGACTCTCAACCCTAGTCTATCTCTAACTCGTATCCTAGACAGTTCCCTCTCTGAAGATGTTCTTCCTCATGTCTTCGGTCTTCCTCATGCTGCTGATGTTTGCGTGAGCTTCATGCCATGTACTCCACTCAGTCAAAATCCCGGGTCTCTACTCTCCGTGGAAATCTCACCAATACAAAAAAGCTTGATCTGACTGCTCAGCAATATGTCACCAAGATGAAGGGATTTGCCTCTGCTCTTGCCGCTGCTGGAAAGCCGGTTGATGATGATGAACTCAAGGACTATATCCTCAATGGTCTTGATGGCACGTTTAACTCTCTTGTTGCTGCTATCCGTGTTGTTCCTACTACCACTCTCCATGATATGTGCTCTCAGTTAATTTCTCATGAGGATCGTGATGCTATGCTTCTTTCCACTGGTCAGGCTCCAGGAGGGTTCACCTCCTCTGTTAACGCTGCTCCTCGCCGCCCCCTTCCCAATTATTGGGAGGCATCTCCACGCCCACCACAACCACCACAACCTTATATGCCACCACAACCACAACCTTATATGCCTCCTACACCTCAGCCCTATATGCCTCCTACACCACCCCATCCGTTGCCTCCTCCACATCAATATATGCATCAGCCCTACTCCCCACATAATTCCTACTACATGCCACCTATGCACCCTTACCAGCCTGCCCCAATGTCCTATGCTCCACCGCCCTATGCAACCCCTCCACATCGCCCTTCACCACCACTGCAACGCCCACCTACACCTGCTGCTCCAAACCGTGGTCCTCCTCGTCCTGATCAGGCACGTCGGCCTAAAGGGGGGCGCGGCAAGAACAAAGGGCGTGTTGCCACCCCTTGGCAGGAGGGAGTCACTTGTCAGATATGTAAGAAGGAAGGGCATCAAGCTTTTGACTGTTGGTGGCGTTATGGCGATGATGATGATGATGACACACCTACTGATAACACCAAAGGTGCCTATGGAGTAGACACCAATTGGTATATGGACACTGGTGCAACAAATAAATCACGTTACAGGACAACTCAACAAACTTCAAGTTCATGAGCAATATCAGGGGCGTGATCAAGTTCACAATGCTAGTGGACAAGGTATGGACATTGCTTGTATTGGTCATTCAGTTTTGCACACCCCGCATAGTTCTTTACATCTCAAAAATATCCTTCATGTTCCTAGATCTTCCATGAACTTACTTTCTGCTCATAAACTTGCCCTAGACAATAATGCCTTTATTGAAATTCACCCATTTTTTTCTTGATTAAGGACCAGGCCACGCAGCAAATCATGTTTAAAGGTCCTTGTCATGGTGGCCTTTATCCGCTTGTTCCTATTTCCATGGGGTCATCATCCAAGCAAGCTCTTATAACCATCAAGCCTACATCCTCTACATGGCATCGTCGTCTAGGGCATCCATCGTCGTTTATAGTTCAGCAAATTCTTAGGAAGAATAATTTGTCTCACACTCCGGAAATAAATTCTTACATATGTGATCCTTGTCAACAGGCTAAGAGTCATCAGTTACCCTATCCTGTCTCTACTAGTGTTTCCACAGTTCCATTGGAACAAGTTTTTTCTGATGTATGGGGTCCTGCTCCTCTGTCTGTAGGCAAACATGCATACTATGTAAGCTTTATTGATGATTTTAGCAAGTTTACCTGGATATATTTGCTTAAGAAACGTTCTGAGGTTTATCAGGTTTTTCTGAATTTCCAACAGTATGTTGAACGTAAGTTTGGTAAGAAAATTATCACTATGCAAACCGATTGGGGTGGTGAATATGAAAAACTCAATGGTTTCTTCCAGTGCGTAGGCATCACTCATCATGTTTCATGTCCTCATGCTCATCCACAAAATGGTTCTGCTGAACGCAAACATCGCCACATTGTTGATGTTGGTCTTGCCTTACTAGCCAACGCATCCATGCCTCTAAAATATTGGGATGACGCTTTTATCACAGCCACTTTTCTTATAAACTTGCTCCCAACAAAAGTTCTGAATCTTCAAACTCCGGTAGAAAAACTCCTCCACATCAAACCGAACTATGACTCCTTGAGAGTTTTTGGTTGTGCCTGTTGGCCCAACCTTCGTCCATACAACAAACACAAACTTTCTTTTCGTTCAAAACGATGTGTTTTTCTTGGTTATAGTCCTCTCCATAAAGGAGTAAAGTGTCTTGATGTGACCACAGGTCGTGTCTATATCTCTCGGGATGTTGTTTTCGATGAAAATGTTTTTCCTTTTGCCTCCCTTCATCCAAATGCTGGTCGTCGGCTTCGTGAAGAACTTCTTCTCCTCCCACCAGAAAACTCCTCTTCGGCATCTAGTGATAGGGGTGTGCATACTAACGATCATTATCTGCATATTGTGCCTATTGTTGAGCCTTCTCAGGTCACTATCGAAGAGCCTCCTCAACCTGTACAAAATTCTGAAGAAAATGGTGAAAATACCACAGCAAATGATGCACTACAAAGGGAGAACAGGACAAGAAGAGACAGCACAGATCCCGAGATCGATTTCCTGCACGAATCCGCCTCGAATCAGCCGTCCGGCCCGCCTGGAGCTGATCCTTTCCCGCGCACGGTGCACCAGTTGCAGGGCGCCTCGTCGACTGGTGTTGCTCCTTCCGTCCGCATGCATGCAGGTGACGACGAGGACCCCACGGACGAGCGCGCGGTGCACCACTCACCTGTGGCCACATCCTCTTCTTCCCAGGTGTATCTGGAGGCCAACGCGGCGAATGAGGATCCGGAGCTCTCCTTTTCGCCTGTGCGCTCACATGCAGAGAACCCAGAGCCCGAGGCTGATCATGCAAATGACACAGACGCTCAGGACGCTACTTCAGGTGATGATTCCTTGCATGCAACATCTGCTTCAAATACTACTGCACCGGATACTATTCCTGGACCACGCACTCGTCTGCAAAAAGGTATAAGACAACCAAAAATTTATACTGATGGGACTGTCAGATATGCATTATTTACATCCGCAGGAGAACCAACTAATCTTCGTGAGGCCCTTACTGATACAAATTGGAAAAATGCAATGCAAGATGAATATGATGCTCTTATTGCTAACAACACTTGGCACCTCGTGCCTCCAAGTCGAACCAAGAATGTGATTGACTGCAAGTGGGTTTACCGCATCAAGAAACATGCAGATGGTACTATTGACAGGTACAAAGCTCGTCTTGTTGCCAAAGGATTTAAGCAACGTTATGGGATTGACTATGAGGACACCTTCAGTCCAGTTGTTAAGATTGCTACTGTCAGACTTGTTCTCACTATTTCTGTATCAAAAGGATGGAGTTTAAGGCAGCTAGATGTCAAGAATGCGTTTTTACATGGTGTTCTGGAAGAGGAAGTGTATATGAAACAGCCTCCTGGGTTTGAGTCTTCCGCCAATCCAACCTATATCTGCAAACTTGACAAAGCCTTGTATGGACTGAAGCAGGCACCTCGAGCTTGGTACTCTCGTCTCAGTTCCAAGTTACATACTCTTGGTTTTGTTTCTTCCAAGGCCGACACATCTCCGTTTCTTTTTGACAAGTCAGGTATCACTGTTTTTCTGCTCATTTATGTTGATGATATCATTGTTACTAGCTCATCAGACACAGCCATCACTGCCTTGTTACAAAATCTGAATTCTGAGTTTGCACTCAAGGATCTAGGAGATCTACATTTGTTTTTGGGATTGGAGGTCCATAAACAGGAAAATGGGCTACTCTTGACTCAAGAAAAATATGCCAAGGACTTACTTGCTCGTGTTGGTATGCTTGATTGCACGTCATGTCCTACACCCCTTGCACTTAATGATACTTTGTCCCTTCATGATGGATCATTGCTTGGCCCTGATGACAATACAAAATACAGAAGTATTGTAGGCGCACTTCAGTATTTAACACTCACTAGACCTGATTTATCCTTCTCAGTTAATAAGGTCTGTCAGTTTCTCCATGCTCCTACAACTTCTCACTGGACAGCGGTCAAACGAATATTGCGGTACATCAGTGGCACATTGACAGTTGGACTCACTTTTCAGAAGTCCTCCTCTACACTGCTCAGTGCTTTTTCAGATGCAGATTGGGCTGGTGATTTAGATGATCGACGCTCAACTGGCGGGTTTGCTATATTTTTTGGTCCTAACCTTATTTCTTGGAGTGCCAGAAAACAACCCACTGTGTCTCGCTCCAGTACAGAGGCTGAATATAAGGCTCTTGCTAATGCTACAGCTGAACTTATTTGGGTTGAAGCTCTTGTTCGTGAACTTGGTGTTTCACTTAAGGAGAAACCGTGTTTATGGTGTGATAACCTTGGTGCTACGTATCTGTCTGCAAACCCAGTTTTTCATGCTCGTACAAAGCACATTGAGATTGATTTTAATTTTGTTCGAGAAAGAGTTGCTAGCAAGCAACTTGATGTGAGGTTTATCTCTAGCAAGGATCAGATAGCTGATGGTTTTACTAAGACATTATGTACTAAGAAACTAGATGAGTTTAAACGTAATCTAAACCTCTCCCAGGTCTAGATTAAGGGGGGGCATTAGACATGTAACACCTATACGTATACAATATGGTGTAGTACACCAATTGTATACGTATACCTCTTGTATTCTGCCATGTTGGGGGCTGTTCCCAACTATATAACACGCAACCGATCCCTCCAACGAGGGTATCGTTCCACCCACGAATTTAACATAAACAACGTAATTGTAATACTATTTTCGGATCAAAGGGAGTACTAAAGATCAATTAGCATTGAACCCTCAGTTAATACCTTTTGCATTTCCTGCATGCTAGTATAGTACTCCCTCCGTTTCAAAATAGATGACTTTCATTTGTTTATATATGAATGCATTTAGACATCTTTTAATATATAAATACATCCACATATAGATAAGTGCAAGTCAAGTATTTTAGAACGGAGGAAGTAGCTTGCATGATGGCGCGGCACGTATGTCCGGCGTAAGGAACACTCGTACGGAGTACGTACTATGCGTGCACGAGGCTGAGTGCTGACTCACTACTGGCTCGTGCACGGATCATGGCTCCGATCACAGTGCTTCCCACGTGATTAGTCCAATCCGTTCCGGCCGCTTCTTCGATCTCGCCGATCTGGATCCGATCGACCATGCATGCGAGCTCCAACAGCTTGGTCGTCGTCATTTTCTTTGTGAAGCTGATTATGCCCATGCATGTTGTCGTGTCCGGATTAGTTGCCCCTACCTCCCATGATTTGATTATGGTTATATTTGTACGTATATAATTTAGGGTGCACGGTGGACGCACCTACGTACGTGCCAGTCGACGGGGGTCACAACTCAGAAGATCACACATGCACATCTCTCATCAGTGGCGGACCCAGAGAAATAATTCAGTGAGGGCATTTGAGAGGACTGGGGGCAATTCTACCATAAATTAGTTTTTTTTTATGAAATTTCTCCTTCAAATATGAAGGAAATACACTAAAATTTTGAAAACTGAGTGGGGGCCACTGCCCCCACTCAGCTATGCCTGGGTCCGCCCCTGTCTCTCATGGAGCTTGTCTCTCTCAACGGCTCAATGTGCAAGCCATGCACAAACAAACAAACAAACAAAACACACGACGAAGGGTTCATTTCTTTCCGTTCCTTGTTTATCGATGGTGTTTAGCTTAGGGACATGTGTTTGTGGACCTCGGTCAGGTCGCGATACCCCTTTTTCTTTGGTCACTGGTATCTAGCTAATCTACATGCATTTTCATTATCCCTAAGCCAAATGCTGTCAAGCCTGTCATTGAGAACCAACACATGGTGGTGTTTGTTTTGTTCTTGTCAACAGCGAGACACCACGTGGCGAACTCAAGAATTAACCCGGACAAAATGAAAAGACATCAGTGAAGCTTTTTTAGGCCTTGTTTACTTTTAATTTATTTTGAAGTGTATTCTACGGGATTAGAGAAGGTTGTCCCGGATCCCGAAAATTCACAATAATCCATTTACTACTCCGGTTTTAAATGGGATAATCCCTAGATATTCCCCACCAACCACCTCATTTTTGTCTGGATTAAAAACTCTAACCCATGCTAATGTATTGGGAGGGAAGAATATTTGTGGAGATTTGTAAGGATTAATTAGGCGAAAATAAGAATTTCACCAAATCTCTCCCCATTCCCAATCCCCTTGGGGATAAAAAATATACGACCCTAGTAAACAAGGCATTGGAGAAGCTACGATGATCTAAAAAAAGAGGAGCTGTGATGGGCTTGAGTAATGACCCCAAATGAGCCTGATTAGACAACGGGTCAGGTAAATCTAAACGCAGGGACTGTTTGACAATTCCAGCCCGCACTAAACCGAATTCGCGCAACATTAGAGCAACTCCAGCCGTTGGCCCCCCCAGGCCGAATTGCCGGTGTTTTTTGGGTCTGCTAGGGGGCACCGGCGAAAAAATTCTGGCCGGGGACGGACCGATTCCCAGCCGCGGCCCCAGCGACACGAACTAAATTCGGGGGAAGTTCGTTAAATTTAGCTAGATTCAGGGAAAGTTCGTTAAATTCGGGGAAAGTTCGTTAAACTTGACAAAGTTCGATGAAAACTAGCGGAATTCATACATAAAAACATAAAAAACATAAAAAATAAAAACTACGGCATGAACATGCCGAAGTTGCGGTAGAGCTGCTGCGAGTAGTCGCCGCCGTCATCGTCGTCGCCACCGCGGGGAGGAGCACTGCATCCTGCGCCGTCGTCGCCGCCGCGGTACTGGTGGCTCGGGCCGGCCTCGTCCTCGTCGGTGTCGTCCAGGACGACGAGCTCCGGCTCGGCGCGACGACGGCGGCGCTCGTAGCATGCGAGGAGCTCTGCCTCCTCGGCCTCAATGCGGCATTGGCGCGCCTCCTCCTCCCGCGCGTGGTCGCAGGCTGACCAGTCGAGCGCGTTCTACAGCTTCTCCAGAAGCACGTCGTTGAGGCTGTTCGCCATGACCTTCTTCAAGGCCTCGTCCTCGTCGTAGTCCTCCTCCACCTTCACGGCCTTCTTGAGGATGCGGCCAAGGGAGCTCCCGCCGGTGCCGGGCTCCTTCTTCGGCGTCAGCAGGCGGCCTTCGCCGGGCTCCCTGATGACGATGCCGCGGGAGGAGTGTGTCCGCAGCGGCTCGTCCACCGGCTCGTCCTTGATGCGGGCGAGCGGTGTCCGCGGCACCGAGCCGGCGGAACGGGAGGCGCCGCAGGAGGACGACGACGACGCGGACATCCTCCTCGGCGTCCATCCCTGGCGAACGGGGGCCATGCGCGGTGGGTCCTACAACCGCGGCTCGTTGCCGTCCTCGATGTAGCCGAGGACATAGGCCAGCGAGCGGCTGTTCATGCCCCACCACCTCTTCCTGCCCTCGGTGTTGTTGCGCTTGGGCGCAGGCGGCGGGCCGGTGTAGTCCTCGAGTTGGCACTGGCGACGCTCGGTGAATTAGGCGTTCCAGGAGGCGTTGTTCTCCTGGTCCCAGATCGGGTTCGCCCGCTGCTCGTCCGTCATGCGCTCGCGGTGTAACAGCCCTAACTTGGTTATGAAAAATACTAAGAATTTTTCCACTTTTGTTTCTTTGTTTGCATCATAGCATCCATATGCATTTGGGCCTACCAAACTTACATTTAGCAACCAAATGCCATGGGGAGCCAACCTTCCCCAAATCCTCCAAGCAAATGCAATGCCATTCTTGGAAACCATCTAACTGAATTTCTAAATTGATGAGGAAGTTCCAACTTTGCAGTTTATAACATTTCCTCGCCTTTCCTTTATTGCTAAATAAGATTTGTCCTGAGAGATTAAAATTGGCTGAATTCAATTTCTAATTTTGGAACCAATTTAGAACTTCCAAAAATTCCAACTAAAATCATGGGGAGTCTCCTTATGGTTGTGAGAGTCTCCATGAAAATTCTCATGATTTTTGGATTTGGTAAAATGCCCCAATTAATTGCATTTTGGAAATTGCTCCAAATTACCCTAACTAAAAGTTATGAACAAAAGTTGAACAAACTAATTTATTTAACCTCACCAATTTTTGTGATGGTTCTAGATGTTAATTCAAGCTCATATGAATTTTTCTGGGATTTTAGAAATTGTCCTGGTGCCCTTTTTAAATAGATAAACCCTGCTGCTGGACCTGTTTGCAAGCAATTCAAAAATCCCAGGGACCTAGTCGCAATTACTTTTCCCTCTCTCACCTCCCTCCCTGTGCTCCATGGCACTGGCGCCATGCCGCGCCAGTGGTCGACGCCCCACTCGCCCCCTTGAGGCCAGGAGGACCTCATCGATGCCCACTGCTCCCCAGTCGCCCCCTCCCCTTTTCCCCTGTCGATTTCGGTCCAAAGAAAACCCTAACCCTAGCCTCCCTCCGCCGCTGTGTTGACGCCGCTGTCCGTCGCCGATTCCTTGCGTCCCGGCGCAAGCCGTCGCCGCCCCGAGCTCCGCCCCGACGTGCTGTACCTCCCCGCCGGTTGAATCGGGCCGGGGTGCCCGAAGTTGCCGTCGGCGTCCTCGTCTCCCCCGCTCTGCCGCCGCAGGTCGTGCACCGCCGCCTCGCCGTCGGCCCTCCTCCGGCCTCGCCGTGCGCATATCCACGTCGCTGGTGAGCTTGCGCACCGACCCGACCCTTCTTCCCTCACCCTCTCGCTCTGGTTGGCCGCCGCCGTGGTCGACCGAGCCGCTCCGCCGCGGACGTGGTCGCCGGCGCAACTCCGGCGACCATATGGTCTTCTTCCGCCGCCCCTCGACTCGCCTCTCTCTTCTCTAGCGCCTAGAGCACTTCCCCGTGTCCAATTTCTCATCGGAGGCCACGAATCAATGATCGTCTGCCGTAGCTGCCTCCGGATGACGTCATGCTACGTCAGCACCAGCGAGCACCGCACGCCCGGCCGTTGCCCGGCCTGACCGGCCACGAGGCCGGGGCCTTTCGGTTCCCTGCCCGGCCATATGGGCCGGCCCAGTGGCCGGGGCTTCTCTGTCTGTGGCCCGGCCATAGTGGCCGGCCTGCACCCGGCCTGGCCGGCCTGTTTAAGGAATGGGTTTTCCTTTTTAATTTTAGGCATTGTTTGATAATTGATAGTTAATTGGAAAATGCTTCAAATTAGATGAATCAAATTTCAAAATGTTCGGTAAAACAAACTCTACTACTTGAAATCATTTTAACCTTCTTTTGGAATTATTTTATTTTGGTTATTCAAGAATTCCTAAAATGGGTTAAATGTTACCGAAAATTGAGAATTTCATAACAAATTAAATATTGATCCAAAAATTATGGAATAAATATCAAAGTGATCAACTTGTCAAATTCTATCAAACCATGCACTTGTCACATCATGATCACAAACTTCTATTTGATGTTATTCATAATTTGGTTAAATGAATTAAATTCTTTTATTTATTTAATTTGCTATTTCTTCATCGGTACTCCGAAAGTTACAAATAAATTACCGAGATGATCGGAAGAACGAAACCTATCCCTTCTTGTCATGTTCATGCATATTTGGGCCACCTCTCTAATAATTTGATAATTTATAAGATCGTGGTCATTAAGATAAATATGGAGTCGTGTCCAAATAATTGTTTAATTATTTGGAACCCATTTAATTTGTTAATTAAATTAAATGCTATTATCCTTGCATCAATTTGACATGTCATCATGTGATTGAGCATTGCACCCTGAGTTCTTGTGATTTATGTGTGCTTTGTATTTTCTTTTGGGTAACGATAGATTCCGGAGTCGAGGGTTCCCTCTCCTACCCCGACGACCAATACTACGCGCCCGGGCAGCAAGGCAAGAGATAACCTAACCTTCTTGGCATCTAGCATCCTATGATTTTATCAAATTATTTTATCCACCATAATATTGCATGCGTTTCAAATGTCTCTTTTGGTAAATATATAGAATCCTATGAATGCATGTCTCTTCCCCGAGCCAATCACATGTATCCCTACCTATGAACCCTAGTGTTGATGTGTTGGCCGGATACGAATTATAATTGTCGGTTATATGCTTATCCATGCTTAGACATGCTTAGTTGCAATACTAGTTGTGTCCGTTGTTTATTTCCATAATTGTTGTTGGAGATGGAATGATGCGGACTTGGTGGATAAATGTGATGCTAAGTTAAAATGCTAAGATGGCTTGGGTGAGTTGCCATCGGGGATGGTGTTTTGCCTCACTCTAGCCCCTAGGTGCGAGTTCTTTACCTCTTGAACCAAGACTAGCGTGCTGCCATTGGTGGGTGTATGGGCGCCTCGCTGACCGAATAATTTGTGCGGGGCTTGTCAAGGATCCTCTAGTTTGCTATTTCCATTTGCGCGTGTGTGGTGTGAGTGGAAAAGGAACGACGATGATGGTGTTTAGGACGTGACGGTGGGGCAGGGCGCTGGGAGCGCTGAACCTGTCCTTCCGCCACTGATGGTCCTTGAGTAAGCCTCATGCATTGTAAAGGTCTAACCGCGCCCGCTCGCCGGCCTTCCCCGGAAGAGGGCCAACTAGGTGAGCCGGACGGTACCAATGGGTAAAATAGTACACCCCTGCAGGGTTAATCTTTTCGAAAAGCCGTGTCCACGGTGTCGTGGTGGGTAGCACGGCATATCCATCAAGGATGGAAAAGAGTATGGGGCAGGCGACGATCGGATGCTCGCGCGGGATTGGGCAACCAACATGCAAACACACGTCAATTACCCAGGTTCGGGGCCCTCCTTGTGGAGGTAACACCCCTACGTCCTGCTCTTCTTGTTTCTATTGATTGATCACAAATCGAGCTACAAAGTTTGCTCCTCGAGCTGTATGGCGGTGGTGCCGGCTAGAGGTGTCCAGCCGGCTAGAGGTAGACGATGATCTACGTATCCGTCTCTGTGTTACGTGCTTGCTTGCCTCGCGCAGGAGGCCCATGCATGCCTTATATAGGCAGCGGCTAGGGTTTTAGGTTACAAGGAGATTACACGATTGCCCCTATGACATCACTACTCTGGAGCCGGCTGGTACTATCTCATCATTACACTGTAGCTGTAACGTCCGACAGGGGCTGGACGATCTGGGCCTACCAGTACGGACTGGTCGGTTGGTAGAGGCCGGCTGCTCTAGCCGGCCGTCCGCCTCCGGGTAGGCTAAGCGGCTTGTTTCATCCGGCGGGCTTCAGCCGGCACGCTGTAGCCGGCCCTTGCAGTTCTTGAAGGAATGGTCCCCTTAGGGGTATCCGGGGTTCATATCCCCGACACTAGCCCCCGAGATCGTGGAGTCTTGCCGGTTCGCCGGGTAGACTTCTCGAGCTTCAATGTTTTGTTTGTCGATGTAGTTGAAATTGTCCGGCTTGAAGTTTGCCGGATAAAGTGACGGTGGCCGGAGGTGGACCGTCCGGCTTGGGGTAGCCGGTCTCCGGTAGTCCGGACGTCTTGGGAATCGTGGGTCGTGGCACGCGTCAGCCACGTTTCGCCGCTTGGTCGTGACGGTTGTGCTCTGCCCGATGTCAGGGGCACGTCGCTTCGGTCTTCGTCGGGCTGGATCTTCTGTGGCAACTGCCTGTTTAGTGGGATCGTTTGCGGACGGCACGGCCTGCCTGCGCCCCACGTGGCGCGTGGAGCGGTGCGGTTCCGCCTGCCCCGCTTTTAAAGGGGGAAAAGAGGGGGAAGGTTCGGAACTTTCGCTCCTCTCTCCCGCTTCGTCTTCTTCGCCTGTTCTTGCCTTCCTGCTCCTTGCCGATTTCTCCGTCTCGCTGCTTCTGCTTCCGTTTCTTCCACCACGGGCAACAGAATTTCAATGGCGAGCACTGGTGCCTGGATGGGTTCCATCATCGACGATAAGTTCCTCCTGACGGTTCACCGGAATGGGTCCATGGGGAAGAGCGGCGATGTGGAGGCTCGCGCCCCTCCCCCTGGAGAGATCTCGCCGCAGCCCAAACCGGATGAATTTGTCATGTTTTACACGCATGTGGAGCGGGGTTTGGGGCTCCCCGTCAGCTCGTTCTTCAACGAGTTCCTGTGCTTCTACGGGCTGCAGCCTCACCATCTGGGGGCTAACTGCATCACGCAGTTGTCTTGCTTCGTCACGCTTTGCGAAGCTTATTTGGGCATGTGGCCCAGTATGGAGCTCTTTGGCATGTTCTTCTTCTTGCGGTCTCAGGTGACCGCTGGGCTGCCGCGGGACTGTGGTAGCGTCTCCATCAGCCCGAAGAACACGCCGTTCCCCAAGATCCATCTGCCCGAGTCCATCAAGAAGTGGCAGAATACATACTTCTATGTCAAGAACGCCACTGAGGCTAACCGGATCAAACTCCCCGCCTTCACCAATACGCGTCCGGCGGACAGGTCCTGGAGCCGGAAGCCGGTAGTCGGCGAGGATCTGCAGGCCACCGTGTTCACCCGCCTGGAGAAACTGGTGGCGGATGGGTTGAAGTCCAGGGACCTGACCCTGGCCTGGACAATAAGGCGGATGTACCCGCTGCAGGAGCGCTCGCACAAGATGTGCTTCTACTCCGGCATCCGGGATCCCACTTGTGCTTCCATGAACATCCCGACGCAGGAGGGATTAATCGAGTGGGTTTCCCGCCTCATCACCGACAAGTTTGAGGAGAATTGGAGCCTCGGGCTCGATCCCTTAGACCGCTCAGACCGCGCTCCTGAGGTTAGTTTCTTCCTTTCTCATTTTGCTTCCGATTCCCTTTCCGGCTGCCGCCTGATCTAGCCGGCTTGCCGGGTAGCTTTGTGAGGTCCAGATGGTGGAAGATTTTGAAGTAGTCTTCGAGCCTGACGTCCAGGGTCCCCTTTCTGCGTCGCAGACGGCCATGCTGGAGGAGGATAGCGCCGCCGAGGAGCAGGCGGCGGGTGGAGGTGCGGACACTGCCGCTGGAGGCGGATCCGGCGGTGATGCCCGTGTCGTCGCGGGAACACGCGGCGACACCACCGAGTCGTCCGGTAGAGGTGCTGATGCCGGCGGCGATGATGGGGGCGATGATGACGCCACCCGGACCGCAACGAGCCCGGCCCCTGCTGCCGGCGCCGACTCCGACTCGGCCGCCTACAGGGACGAGGACCTCGAGCATGACGATCCGCCTCCGGTTTCGTCGTCCCGTGGTAAGTCTTCTGGGCCCGGGGTCGCCGGGCAGGCTGACGATGTTGTGCGTGTGGTAGTAGACCTCTCCACCAGCTCTGAACCGGACTCAGAGGGTTCTTCCTCCGTGCCAGCCTCCAAGCCGGCGATATCCACCCGCCGGACCAAGGAGTTGGAGGCGGCGGCGCGGAAGAAGGTGGTCCTCCACCGGCGGACCGTGAAGGAGAGGCGGTCGAAGTCGGCCGCCGATGTCGATGCAAATGCGCCGCCCAAGCGGAAGGGCGCCTTCGGGAAGCGAGGCGTGCATCCCGCCAAAAAGCGGGCTTCGTCGTCTTCCCGGCCTACTACAGGCGGCCTGTCGCCAGCCGGAAGGCCGAGGGCGGAGACATCCGAGACCGAGGCCAGGGCGGACGAGATCACGGCCGAGGTCCGGGCTGAGGTTGACGCCGAGATGACGGAGGAGGAGGCCCAGACTGATGGGGCCAACAATGAGGTGATTGGTCTTGCTTTGGGTGGTGATTTCATTTACGATTCGAATCCGGATGACTTGGAGAAGGAGTTTTACGCTCAGTCGGCGCAGGCAGTCTTAGCCTTAGGAGCATCTGATGCTGATTTTACTGTGGAGCAGTTGTTGGC
Source organism: Puccinellia tenuiflora (assembly GCA_012064385.1). Taxonomy (NCBI): domain Eukaryota; kingdom Viridiplantae; phylum Streptophyta; class Magnoliopsida; order Poales; family Poaceae; genus Puccinellia; species Puccinellia tenuiflora. The sequence goes on from QRDG01000150.1 coordinate 1,125,238, forward strand.
CTCGAGGGAGGACGAGGAGGGGACGAAGGCGGCGGCCGTGGAGAAGACCGAACCCGCCGCCGGCAAGACCCGCGTCCAGGTGGTTAATCTTTCCCCTCCTTTTGTTCTTGGCTTTGACTCGGGTATTGAGGATATGGAGAAGGCTATTTACGCGGAGCTGGCGCAGGCGGACGCGATCCGGGCGTCAATGGATGCCCAGGCGGCTGCAAGGCAACCGGCGGCTGCCAAGGCGGCCGAGGAGAAGGCGGCAGCGGGCACGGAAGCCGGCGATTCCGCAAAGGCCTCTGCCGGGGCCAAGGTGGTGCCGGCTCGCACGGAGCGGCCGGTCGAGGACCCTGTCGTCCCGGCGAAAGGCGGCGATGTGCCTTCCGGAGGCGTGAAGCGCCCGTCCGACGCTGTGCCTCCCCCTCCGCCAAAGCGGACGAAGAGGAGGGCGGCCAAGGTGCTGGGCTCGTGCGTCGGGTAAGTCTTTGTCTTGTGGTAGGAATTTTCGCAACTTGCACTCGATGTTGACGCCTTCCTTGTTTCGTAGGGCACCGCTCCCCATAGCGGAGACGGCAGTCGTCGCGGTAAAGGAGTCGGCATCGGTGCCTGTCGCCGAGGTCTCCGCGGTGTCGGCAGCTGATCCGCCTTCGGGGGCGAAGTCGACGGAGGCGGCCAGCCGAGTGCTGGCGGAGGCGGCTGATCCGCCTTCAGAGGCGAAGACGACGGAGGCGGCCAACCGAGTGCTGGAGGAGGCGTCCCCCCTTGTAGTGGACTTCAACCCTCCGGCTTCAGGTGGAGACGCCGAGACGCCAGTGGGCGCTTTCCAGGTGGTTCCCCAGCCCGGCGTCGGGGCTGGGTATACCGCCTTCCCCACTCCTTCGTTGACGGTGGCCGTGACAGCCAAGGATAAAGCCATCGCGGAAGCGACGGCCTTGCTCCCCGGCCCTCGCCAATCGACTTTGGTATCTTCTCCGACGTACTCCGGACCGGTACCGGCTCGGCCCGACGCGTCGGGAAAGTTCCCCCTTGCCGAACTGGCGGAGCGGGTGGCCAGGGATAACTTGGCCAATGTGACGTTGCTCTGCTCCTCCATGGAGCAAGGCCTTGCCGCGGCGAATAAGGAGGCGACATTGCTCAAGCGGGAGCTTGAGGCGGCCAAAGGTTTGGCTCCCTTTCTCCTTTCCGCACTTTGTCTTGCATGTCTCGGCTTGACGGTGACTTGATCTCCACAGGTGACTCCACCTCCCGCGCCGGCTTGGAGAAGCAACTGAAGGAGAAGGATGCCGCCTTGGCCTCGTCCAAGGCCGATCTCCAAGCGGCGGAGAAGGCATTAGAAGAGCGCCGCCTCGAGGTCGCCCGGCTGGACGAGGAGGCGGCAAAGCTGCGGGAGGCCGAGCGTCGGAGGCAAGGCGAGGTCGAATCTCTTCGCGGTGACGCGGCCAAGCTGAAGGATCAACTGAAGGTTTCCGTCGAGAATACCGACCAGATCGTCCGGGAGGCCAAGGCTCGCGAACTTGGGAATAGACGATAAGATCATAGAGAATCTTAACCTAATTGATATGGCAGCTAAAGGTTGCATAACCACGTGTGTTAAAGGTTCACTTCCTCGAGGGTGATTCGAGGGGGTGCCTTGGTGGAGATGAGTGTGGTTGGTTACAAAAGGGTTCTTTGAGAACCAAAGTTGACAGGTGTTTACTCTCTTACCCCGTTTATAAAAATATTCTGAGTAGACGAATGCCATGTGTCTTTAAGTTCTGATTTTATGAAATTTAGCTTTATGCAAAAGAACTACATTATACAGCTTTAGAGCCTCCGTCAGTCATTGGGCCTATATCGCCCTACTAAACTTGCGAGTACATCGTACTCAGTCTCTCTTTGCTGCCTCTATGTATTTGTATTTCAGAGGAGGACGACACCGAGCAACTAGGTGGGTTCTTCGTTGACGTCGACTACTAGTCTGGGGTTCCCAGGTGGCAGCTTGGGACCGTGGAACAAGCTGGCTGGGATGATGTTTATTGTAGGCCTCTTAGGCCATATTTTGCTTCTTGTTGTTAGACAACACTACCCGCTTCCGCTTGTTGAATTGTTGGATCGGTGATCCTTTGCTTGTAATATTTGTATTCTTCTCGTTATATGAGTTGCTATATAAATGTTTCGTGTCGTAGAGTCATGCTTTGTGCCAGTTCTGTTCCACCAGTCTCGATCTTTGTTTTATACATTGATGGTTGTGTGGACTACATAGCCTCTCTGTATAATTCCGGGGTCGGGGCGTTACAAGTTGGTATCAGAGCAGGACTGCCTGTAGGAAACCCTTTCTTTTGGTCGATGTCGAGTCTAGTGAAAATTATTTTCAACCTAAAAATGAGTTGTGAAAACCTTCTTAGGATTCTTTTTGCTTCTCATCCAACTCGCTCTACTCTGATTCTTACCTCTATTTGTTTTGTGCTTGGTGTCGATGTTTAGGTTCTCGGGGTTGGGGTTCTTACCGTCCAGTTATGCCTCGAGACCGTTATATCCGTTTGATATCGCCACGATGACGTGATGTCACCGTGGTTGTCTAAACTCTGTCTTTGGTGTTTATTGTCTCTTGAATATCTATATCTGGGAGCAACCAATGATCTATCTTAACTGTCAGAATTGGTTACTAACTTGTCGTTGTTCTAATTCTTCAGAATGGCTCCTACCCGTCGCGGGGAACATAGCAGCCCTGATCCACCGCCGCCACCCACAATGGCGGAGGTGATGATGGCTATCGAGCAAAACCGTCTGCGCAATGAGCGGTTGCTCGAGCAGCTGGTCCAGCAAGGGGCCAGGAGGAACACGGACTGCACCACTCTTAACCAGTTCCTGCGGTCCCAACCTCCTACATTCTCCGAAGCTAAGGAGCCGCTTGATGCGGACGATTGGCTTCGGGCGATCGAGCGCAAGTTTGCCGCTCTTCACGTCCCGGCAGCGGAGCATGTCAACTTCGCCACCTACCTACTGGAAGGAGCCGCCGGCTCCTGGTGGGAGAGCCACGTGGCCATGGTCGCCGCGGGCCATGTTGTCACTTGGGAGGAGTTCCGCACCGCCTTTCGTGCGGCATACATCCCCAAGCCCATCCTCGAGCTCAAGAGGCGGGAGTTCCTGGATCTAACCCAGGGACGCATGGACGTCCAGTCCTATGGACGGGAGTTCAACCACCTCTCCCGTTACGCCCCTCGGGACGTGACGAATGATGAGGACAAGCAATACCTCTTCCGCAAGGGGCTCGCACCTCGTCTCCGATACGAGCTCCTGCCCTTCAAGTTCACCTCCTACCAAGAGCTCTACAACCAGGCTCTCACCATGGAGCAAGGTAGGAAGGAGCTAGAGGCTTCTAAGAGGCCAGTTTCCACCGACCACCAGAGCTCCTCCTCGGAGGGCAAGAAGCGCAAGGTCTTCGTGCCTTTCAGCGCCGTGCCAAAGGCGCCCTTCGCGCCGAAGCCCACCGGGTACCTGCCACCTCCGCCTCGCCCAGCTACTTCGACCTTGGGTGCGGCTGGAGGCGGTTTTCGCCCTCGGCTGCCTGCCCCACCGGGGGTCACGTGCTTCGCTTGTGGCCAGCCGGGGCACTACTCCAGAGAGTGTCCCCAGAAGGCACCGGCTCCCTCAGCACCTGCACCAGCACCATCTACCCCAGCCGCCAAGGCTACCACCGTCAGCCGTGGCCGCCTGAACCATGTCTCGGCTGAAGGCGTTGAGGAGGACCCCGGAGTTCTCATGGGTACGCTTCAAATCAATACTTATCCAGCTTCAGTGTTATTTGATTCTGGAGCTTCGCATTCGTTCATATCCATATCATATGCACACAACCATCAAATACCTTTTGTGATGATGGATCCTCCGTTAGTGGTCAAGACACCCGGCTCTAGTTGGCGTACCAATTGGATATCTCCCGATGTTCAAATAGCCGTAGGGTCAGTCCCTTTTCCGTTCTCATTGATAGCCCTGAGGTCAGAGGGTATCGATGTTATTCTGGGCATGGATTGGCTAGTGAAATATCAGGCCAACCTGGATTGTGCTGCCAAGACTGTCACAGTGTTCCACCCAAGATATGGGGAAGTGCGTTACTGGTCCCCAACATCTGCAACTCCTTCCGCGACTACTCCTCTCTCGCCGGAGATCAGTCTTTATTTCTTGGAAGGAATCACCCCGCCTGATATATCTGAAGTCGCTGTGGTGTGTGATTTCCCCGATGTCTTTCCGGAGGAATTGCCCGGCATGCCACCCGATCGCAGCGTGGAGTTTGTGATTGAGTTGGTTCCGGGAACCACCCCAGTTTCCAAGACGCCCTACCGTATGCCAACGGAAGAGCTAGCTGAATTGAAGAAGCAACTTGATGAACTGCTGGAAAAAGAATTCATCCGGCCGAGTAGCTCACCTTGGGGCTGCCCGGTCATCTTTGTCAAGAAGAGGGATACCAATGTTCCTCGACTGGTCGTTGACTACCGCCCTCTTAATGCGGTGACCATCAAGAACAAGTATCCAATTCCTCGAATCATAGACTTGTTCGATCAACTGGCTGGAGCCACGGTGTTCTCCAAGATGGATTTGAGGTCAGGTTACCATCAAATAAAAATCCGAAAGGAGGATATTCCGAAGACGGCTTTCACTACCCGCTATGGGTTATATGAGTATACCGTCATGTCCTTCGGCCTCACTAATGCTCCGGCTACATTCATGAGGCTAATGAACTCCATCTTCCACGAGTACCTCGACAAGTTCGTCATCATCTACATCGATGACATCCTTGTGTACTCCAAGACCGAAGACGAACATGCTGAGCATCTTCGACTCGTTTTGACCAAGCTCCGTGATCACCGCCTATATGCCAAGTTCTCTAAATGTGAGTTCTGGCTGAAGGAGCTCATCTTTCTCGGACATGTGGTGTCAGCTGCCGGAGTAGCGGTGATACCAGACAAGATTCAGGCCATCCTGGATTGGCCAACTCCCAAATCCGTCAAAGATATCCGAAGCTTCCTTGGATTGGCGGGTTATTACCGCCGATTTATCGAGGGCTTTTCTAAAATAGCCAAAGCGCTGACTGAGCTACTCAAGAAGGGAAAACAATTTGTGTGGTCAGACAAGGCCGAAGAGAGTTTCCAAACCCTCAAGGTCAAGCTCACTACCACTCCGGTGCTGGTCCTTCCCGATACCGCCAAGGACTTTGTCGTCTATTGCGATGCATCTCTCCAAGGCTTGGGATGTGTCTTGATGCAAGAGGGCCATGTGGTCGCCTATGCTTCCCGTCAACTCAAGCCACACGAGCAAAACTATCCAACCCATGATCTAGAGCTTGCCGCCGTGGTACATGCCCTGAAGCAATGGAGGCCCTACCTCTTGGGCAACCGTTGCGAGATCTACTCCGACCATCAAAGTCTGAAGTATCTATTCACCCAGCCGGATCTGAACCTGAGGCAGAGGAGATGGCTGGAATTGATAAAGGACTATGATGTGACCCTCAACTATCAGCCCGGCAAGGCAAATGTCGTGGCGGACGCTCTGAGCCGCAAAGCCTATTGCAATACCGTGATGGTTGAAAAGGCGCAACCGGCTCTCCACGAGGAATTTGCTAAATTGAATCTGGAAATTGTTCCTTCTGGTTTTCTAGCTAACCTTGAGATCAAATCCACTCTCGAGGATGATATCAAGGCCGCCCAACAAAATGATCCTGAAATCCTTGAGATCAAAGAGAAGATCGCTAATGGAAAGGCCAATTGTTTCTTGGTTGATGACCATGGTGTGGTCTATTTTGGTGACCGCTTAGTGGTGCCCAAGAGTGGAGATATGAGGGAGTTGATCCTCTCTGAAGCTCATGAGTCACCCATATCTATCCACCCGGGTAGCACAAAAATGTACCAAGATCTTCGCCCTCAATTCTGGTGGTCTTGCATGAAGCGCGAGATCGCCGAGTATGTTGCGGAATGCGACGTCTGTCGCCGAGTGAAGGCTGAACATCAAAGGCCAGCTGGTACCCTTCGCCCCATAGCCATTCCTGAGTGGAAGTGGGATGAAGTTGGTATGGATTTCATCACCGGCTTCCCGAGATCACAAAAGGGCAACAATGCTATTTGGGTCATCATCGACCGATTGTCAAAGGTAGCCCATTTCCTTCCGGTCCGTGATGATATTCGAGCAAGCCAACTTGCCGACTTGTATATGGCCCGGATTGTTCCTTTGCACGGGGTTCCCTTAAGGATCATCTCTGACCGTGGAAGCTTATTTGTGTCCAAGTTTTGGCAAAGTTTCCAAACGGCTCTTGGAACCCGTCTCAATTTCAGCACCGCCTATCACCCTCAAACCGATGGTCAAACTGAAAGGGTGAATCAAGTTCTGGAGGATATGCTTCGGGCTTGTATCATCTCTTTCGGCAAGAGTTGGGAAAAGTACCTCCCTCTCGCCGAGTTCTCCTACAACAACAGCTATCAAGCCAGTTTGCAAATGGCTCCCTTTGAAGTACTTTATGGGAGAAAATGCCGGACTCCTCTCAATTGGTCTGAAACCGGGGAGAGGTCCCTCTTCGGTCCTGATGTGATCAATGAAGCCGAAGAGAAAGTCCGTGTCATTCGAGAAAATCTCAAAGCCGCTCAATCCCGTCAGAAAAGCTATTATGACAAGCACCATCAAGAGGTCCACTATGAAATCGGTGACAAGGCCTATCTTCGAGTTTCTCCTCTCCGAGGCGTTCGTCGTTTCGGAATCAAGGGCAAATTGGCACCTCGCTATGTTGGTACTTTCACCATCCTAGCCAAGCGAGGAGATCTTTCTTATCAACTTGAGCTACCCTCCAATTTCCCGGATGTCCATGATGTGTTCCATGTTTCCCAACTCCGCCGGTGCTTCAAGGATCCCATCCGTGGGTTGATCATGAGGCATTGGACATCCAGGAGGATTTGACCTATCGCGAGCATCCTATACGCATCTTGGATGAAGCGGAGAGGAAACCCGCAACAAGTCCATCAAGTTTCTCAAGGTCCAATGGTCTAACCATTCCGAGGAAGAAGCCACCTGGGAGCGAGAAACTAGTCTTCGTCAGGAATACCCCGCCTTCTTCACTCCAGCCTAGAATCTCGGGACGAGATTCCTGTAAGGGGGGTAGAATTGTAACAGCCCTAACTTGGTTATGAAAAATACTAAGAATTTTTCCACTTTTGTTTCTTTGTTTGCATCATAGCATCCATATGCATTTGGGCCTACCAAACTTACATTTAGCAACCAAATGCCATGGGAGCCAACCTTCCCCAAATCCTCCAAGCAAATGCAATGCCATTCTTGGAAACCATCTAACTGAATTCCAAATTGATGAGGAAGTTCCAACTTTGCAGTTTATAACATTTCCTCGCCTTTCCTTTATTGCTAAATAAGATTTGTCCTGAGAGATTAAATTGGCTGAATTCAATTTCTAATTTTGGAACCAATTTAGAAACTTCCAAAATTCCAACTAAAATCATGGGGAGTCTCCTTATGGTTTGTGAGAGTCTCCATGAAAATTCTCATGATTTTTGGATTTGGTAAAATGCCCCAATTAATTGCATTTTGGAAATTGCTCCAAATTACCCTAACTAAAAGTTATGAACAAAAGTTGAACAAACTAATTTATTAACCTCACCAATTTTTGTGATGGTTCTAGATGTTAATTCAAGCTCATTGAATTTTTCTGGGATTTTAGAAATTGTCCTGGTGCCCTTTTTAAATAGATAAACCCTGCTGCTGGACCTGTTGCAAGCAATTCAAAAATCCCAGGGAACCTAGTCGCAATTACTTTCCCTCTCTCACCTCCCTCCCTGTGCTCCATGGCACTGGCGCCATGCCGCGCCAGTGGTCGACGCCCCACTCGCCCCCTTGAGGCCAGGAGGACCTCATCGATGCCCACTGCTCCCCAGTCGCCCCCTCCCCTTTTCCCCTGTCGATTTCGGTCCAAAGAAAACCCTAACCCTAGCCTCCCTCCGCCGCTGTGTTGACGCCGCTGTCCGTCGCCGATTCCTTGCGTCCCGGCGCAAGCCGTCGCCGCCCCGAGCTCCGCCTCGACGTGCTGTACCTCCCCGCCGGTTGAATCGGGCCGGGGTGCCCGAAGTTGCCGTCGGCGTCCTCGTCTTCCCCCGCTCTGCCGCCGCAGGTCGTGCACCGCCGCCTCGCCGCGGCCCTCCTCCGGCCTCGCCGTGCGCATATCCACGTCGCTGGTGAGCTTGCGCACCGACCCGACCCTTCTTCCCTCACCCTCTCGCTCTGGTTGGCCGACGCCGTGGTCGACCGAGCCGCTCCGCCGCGGACGGTTCGCCGGCGCAACTCCGGCGACCATATGGTCTTCTTCCGCCGCCCCTCGACTCGCCTCTCTCTTCTCTAGCGCCTAGAGCACTTCCCCGTGTCCAATTTCTCATCGGAGGCACGAATCGATGATCGTCTGCCGTAGCTGCCCTCCGGATGACGTCATGCTACGTCAGCACCAGCGAGCACCGCACGCCCGGCCGTTGCCCGGCCTGACCGGCCGAGGCCGGGCCTTTCGGTTCCCTGGCCCGGCCATATGGGCCGGCCCAGTGGCCGGGGCTTCTCTGTCTGTGGCCCGGCCATAGTGGCCGGCCTGCACCCGGCCTGGCCGGCCTGTTTAAGGAATGGGTTTTCCTTTTTTTTAGGCATTGTTTGATAATTGATAGTTAATTGGAAAATGCTTCAAATTAGATGAATCAAATTTCAAAATGTTCGGTAAAACAAACTCTACTACTTGAAATCATTTTAACCTTATTTTGGAATTATTTTATTTTGGTTATTCAAGAATTCCTAAAATGGGTTAATGTTACCGAAAATTGAGAATTTCATAACAATTAAATATTGATCCAAAAATTATGGAATAAATATCAAAGTGATCAACTGTCAAATTCTATCAAACCATGCACTTGTCACATCATGATCACAAACTTCTATTTGATGTTATTCATAATTTGGTTAAATGAATTAAATTCAATTATTTAATTAAATTGCTATTTATTCATCGATACTCCGAAAATTACAAATAAATTACCGAAATGATCGGAAGAACGAAACCTATCCCTTCTTGTCATGTTCATGCATATTTGGGCCACCTCTCTAATAATTTGATAATTTNAACTCTAATAACCTATATGCATATTTGGCTTGGTGGAGTTCAAGGCTATTTGCAGAAAGGCTAACTTTTTTTTCTATCTCTTTGTAAAAACATGTTCATCATCACAAGTAATGTAACAGCCCTAACTTGGTTACGAAAAATACGAAGAATTTTTCCACTTTTGTTTCTTGTTTGCATCATAGCATCATATGCATTTTTGGCTTCCACACTTCTTTTAGCACCAAAGTGCAATGGGAGGCCAACCTTCCCCAAAACCTCCAACCAATTGCAATGACATCTTGGAAACCAACTAAATGAACTTCCAAATTGCTTAGGAAGTTCCCATTTTGTTGTATAACAATTTCTCACTCTTCAGTTTTGGTCAAATAAGAAATGACATGGAGTTGAAATTGGCTGAATTCAATTCTATTTTTGGAACCAAGTTAGAACTTCCAAAAATTCAAACTAAATTCATGGGGAGTCTCAATATGGTTGTGAGAGCCTCCATGAAATTTCATGATTTTGGAATTGTTAAAATGCCCCAATTAAATGACATTTTGGAAATTGCTCCAAATTACCCTAACTAAAGGCTATGAACAAATTTTGGGCAAACTAATTTATTTGACCTCGCCAATTTTTGTGGTGTTCTAAATGTTAATTCTAGCTTATATGAATTTTTCTGGGATTTTAGAAAAGTCCTGGTGCTTTGTTTAATTGGTTAAACTCTGCTGTTGGACCTGTTTGAAATTAATTCAAAAGTTCCAGGGACCTATCGCGATTTTCTTTTTCCCTCTCTCCTCTCTCACTGTGCTCACTGGCCCTGGCGCCATGCCGTGAGCTGGCCAAGGTGCTCGGCACCATGGCGTGGCCCTGGTAGGAGTAGAGCCTCCCAGACGCGGTCTACCTGCTCCCCTCGACCACTCCCCTGTTCCCCCCAGCTTTTTCCGGATCGAGAGCAACAAGGCGACCTCCGGGCGGCCACCGTGGAGAGGTAGCCGTCGGCGACGAATCGCCGCTGTCCTGCGCTTCCTCAGCTCGAGCCGATACCCCCTCCCCCTCCGCCGCATCCTCCTCGTCCTCCCAGGCCGAGGAATCGAGCCGGGGGCTACGGAGACGACGCTCGCGTCCTCGACCTCACCCCCTCGGCCGCTCCCCGCCCGGACCAATTCCGGCGACTCCGGCCGCCCCTCGCCGTGCTGATCACCGATTCGTGTCCAGGGTGAGTTCCTAGTCCGGGGTAGCTTCCTCCCGCGTCCTTTTCCCCCTCTCCTTCCCTCGCGTCACCGCCGATTCGCCGTGGGTCGCCGGCGGCGTCAGCGTGTTCGTCAGCACACACGCACCCACGCACGCCCGGCCGTTGCCCGGCCTGACCGGCCACGAGGCCGGGGCCTCTCGGGTTGGGCCCGGCCATATGGGCCGGCAGGTGGCCAGGGGCTCTCGGTTTGTGGCCCGGCCATTTGGCCGGCCTGCAGCCCGGCCTGGCCGGCCTGCCTGGAAATGCTTTCCTTTTTCAGGAAAATAAAACAAATTGAAAAATCGATAGATAATTGAAAAATGCTTCAAATTCGACGGTTCAAATTGCAAAATGTTCAGTAAAACAAAATCTACCTTTTGGAAGCGTTGTAAACTTCTTTTGGAACTATATTCTTTGGGTTAACTAAGGGTTTCCAAAATAGGTTAAATAATGCCTAATTTGAGAAATTCATAACTTTTGAATAATTGTCCAAAAATTATGGAATAAATATCAAAGTGATCAACTTGTCAAATGCTAGCAAACCATGCACTTGTCACATCATGATCACAAACTTTTTTGCTTGTTATTCGCTATTTGATTAAATGAAGTAAATTCATTATTTAATTAATTTGCTAATTATTCATCGGTGCTCCGAAAATTACAAATAAAGTACCGAAATGATCGGAGTGACGAAACCTATCCATTCATGTCATGTTCATGCATAATTTGAGCCACTTCTCTAATAATTTAATAATTATGAAGAATGTGGTCACTAAGATAAATATGGGGTTGGTTCAAATAATTGCACTAATTATTTGGCTCCTCATTTAAATTTGCTTTAATTTATATAATAATATGTTGCATCAATTGGACATGTCATCATGTGATTGAGCATTGCATTTTGAGTTCGTGTGATTTATGTGTGCTTTGTATTTTCTTTTGGGTATCGATAGATTCCGGAGTCGAGGGTCTCTCTAGCTACCCCGACGAGCAGTACTTCACGACCGGGCAGCAAGGCAAGAGATAACCTAACCTTCTTGGCATCTAGCATCCTATGATTTTATCAAATTATTTTATCCACCATAATATTGCATGCGGTTCAAAGGTCTTTTTGGTAAATATTAGAATATCCTATGAATGCATGTTCTCCCCAAGCCAATCACATGTATCCCTACCTATGAAACCTAGGGTTGAAGTGTTGGCCGAGATAAGGATAGAATTGTTGTATGCATATATCTAGCTATGCTTAGCAATGCTTAGGTAAATGCCTTATGTCCGTTATTATTTCCGTAATTGTTGATGATGATGATGATGGAATGATTCGGGCATGGTGGATAACGGAGATGCTTAATTGAAATGCTAAGATGGTTGGGGTGAGTTGCCATCGGGGATGGTGTTTTGCCTCACTCTAGCCCCTAGGTGCGAGTTCTTTACCTCTTGAACCAAGACTAGCGTGCTGCCATTGGTGGGTGTATGGGCGCCTCGCTGACCGAATAATTTGTGCGGGGCTTGTCAAGGATCCTCTAGTTTGCTATTTCCATTTGCGCGTGTGTGGTGTGAGTGGAAAAGGAACGAGGATGATGGTGTTTAGGACGTGACGGTGGGGCAGGGCGCTGGGAGCGCTGAACCTGTCCTTCCGCCACTGATGGTCCTTGAGTAAGCCTCATGCATTGTAAAGGTCTAACCGCGCCCGCTCGCCGGCCTTCCCCGGAAGAGGGCCAACTAGGTGAGCCGGACGGTACCAATGGGTAAAATAGTACACCCCTGCAGGGATAATCTTTTCGAAAAGCCGAGTCCACGGTTATGGACAACTTGGGATAGACGATAAGATCATAGAGAATCTTAACCTAATTGATATGGCAGCTAAAGGTTGCATAATCAACGTGTGACAAAGGTTCATTTCCTCGAGGGTGATTCGAGGGGGTGCCTTGGTGGAGATGAGAGTGGTTGGTTACAAAGGGTTCGATGAGAACCAATGATGACAAATGTTACTCTCTTACCCCTTTTTAAAAGTATTCTGAGTAGACGAATGCCATGTGTCCTTTTTGTTTCGGTTTATGAAACTTAGCTTTATGCAAAAGAAACACATAAACAGTTTTAGAGCCTCCGTCAGTCATTGGGCCTATATCGCCCTACTAAACTTGCGAGTACATCGTACTCAGTCTCTCTTTGCTGCCTCTATGATTTTGTATTTCAGAGGAGGACGACACCGAGCAACTAGGTGGGTTCTTCGTTGACGTCGACTACTAGTCTGGGGTTCCCAGGTGGCAGCTTGGGACCGTGGAACAAGCTGGCTTGGGTGATGTTTATCTGTAGGCCTCTTAGGCCATATTTGCTTCTTGTTGTATTAGACAACACTACTCGCTTCCGCTTGTTGAATTGTAGGATCTGTGATCCTTTTGCCTTGTAATATTTGTATTCTCCTCGTTATATGAGTTGCTATAAATGTTTTGTGTCGTAGAGTCAGGCTTTGTGCCAGTTCTGTTCCACAAGTCTCGATCTTTGTTTTATACATTGATGGTTGTGTTGCTTACATAGCCTCTCTGTATAATTCCGGGGTCGGGGCGCTACAAGTTGGTATCAGAGCAGGACTGCCTGTAGGAAACCCTTTCTTTTGGTCGATGTCGAGTCTAGTGAAAATTATTTCAACCTAAAAATGAGTTGTGAAAACCTTCTTAGGATTCTTTTTGCTTCTCATCCAACTCGCTCTACTCTGATTCTTACCTCTATTTGTTTTGTGCTTGGTGTCGATGTTTAGGTTCTCGGGGTTGGGGTTCTTACCGTCCAGTTATGCCTCGAGTCCGTTATATCCGTTTGATATCGCCTCGATGACGTGATGTCACCGTGGTTGCCTAAAATCTGTCTTTGGTGTTTATTGCTTCTTAAATATCTATATCTAGGAGCAACCATTGATCTATCTTATCTGTCAGAATTGGTTACTAACTTGCCATTGTTCCAATTCTTCAGAATGGCTCCTACTCGCCGTGGGGAACATAGCAGCCCTGACCCACCGCCGCCACCCTCAATGGCGGAGGTTATGATGGCTATCGAACAAAACCGTCTGCGCAATGAGCGGTTGCTCGAGCAGCTGGTCCAGCAAGGGGCCAGGAGGAACACGGACTGCACCACTCTCAACCAGTTCTTGCGGTCCCAACCTCCCACTTTCTCCGAGGCTAAGGAGCCGCTTGATGCGGATGATTGGCTTCGGGCTATCGAGCGCAAGTTTGCCGCTCTTCACGTTCCGGCGGCGGAGCATGTCAACTTCGCCACCTACCTTCTGGAAGGAGCCGCCGGCTCCTGGTAGGAGAGCCACGTGGCAATGGTTGCCGCGGCCATGTTGTCACATGGGAGGAGTTCCGCACCGCCTTCCGTGCGGCGTACATCCCCAAGCCCATCCTCGAGCTCAAGAGGCGGGAGTTCCTGGACCTAACCCAGGGACGCATGGACGTCCAGTCCTATGGACGGGAGTTCAACCACCTCTCCCGTTACGCCCCTCGGGACGTGACGAATGATGAGGACAAGCAATACCTCTTCCGCAAGGGGCTCGCACCTCGTCTCCGATACGAGCTCCTACCCTTCAAGTTCACCTCCTACCAAGAGCTCTACAACCAGGCTCTCACCATGGAGCAAGGGTAGGAAGGAGCTAGAGGCTTCTAAGAGGCCCGTCCCCACCGACCACCAGAGCTCCTCCTCATCTGGGGGCAAGAAGCGCAAGGTCTTCGTGCCTTTCAGCGCCGTGCCAAAGGCGCCCTTCGCGCCGAAGCCCACCGGGTACCTGCCACCTCCGCCTCGCCCAGCTACTTCGACCTTGGGTGCGGCTGGAGGCGGTTTTCGACCTCGACTGCCTGCACCACCGGGAGTCACTTGCTTCGCTTGTGGCCAGCCGGGGCACTACTCCAGAGAGTGTCCCCAGAAGGCACCGGCTCCCTCAGCACCTGCACCAGCACCCTCTACCCCAGCCGCCAAGGCTACCACCGTCAGCCGTGGCCGCCTGAACCACGTCTCGGCTGAAGGCGTTGAGGAGGACCCCGGAGTTCTAATGGGTACGCTTCAAATCAATACTTATCCAGCTTCAGTGCTATTTGATTCTGGAGCTTCGCATTCGTTCATATCCATATCATATGCACACAACCATCAAATACCGTTTGTGATGATGGATCCCCCGTTAGTGGTCAAGACCCCGGGCTCTAGTTGGCGTACCAATTGGATATCTCCCGATGTTCAAATAGCCGTAGGGTCAGTTCCTTTTCCGTTCTCATTGATAGCCCTGAGGTCAGAGGGTATCGATGTTATTCTGGGCATGGATTGGCTAGTGAAATATCAGGCCAACCTGGATTGTGCTGCTAAGACTGTCACAGTGTTCCACCCAAGATATGGGGAAGTGCGTTATTGGTCCCCAACATCTGCAACTCCTTCCGCGGCTACTCCTCTCTCGCCGGAGATCAGTCTTTATTTCCTGGAAGGAATCACTCCGCCTGATATGTCTGAAGTCGCTGTGGTGTGTGATTTCCCCGATGTCTTTCCGGAGGAATTGCCCGGCATGCCACCCGATCGCAGCGTGGAGTTTGTGATTGAGTTGGTTCCGGGAACCGCCCCAGTTTCCAAGACGCCCTACCGTATGCCAACGGAAGAGCTAGCTGAATTGAAGAAGCAACTTGATGAGCTGCTGGAAAAAGAATTCATCCGGCCGAGTAGCTCACCTTGGGGCTGCCCGGTCATCTTTGTCAAGAAGAGGGATACCAATGTTCCTCGACTGGTCGTTGACTACCGCCCTCTTAATGCGGTGACCATCAAGAACAAGTATCCAATTCCTCGAATAATAGACTTGTTCGATCAACTGGCTGGAGCAACGGTGTTCTCCAAGATGGATTTGAGGTCAGGTTACCATCAAATAAAAATCCGAAAGGAGGATATTCCGAAGACGGCTTTCACTACCCGCTATGGGTTATATGAGTATACCGTCATGTCCTTTGGCCTCACAAATGCTCCGGCTACATTCATGAGGCTGATGAACTCCATCTTCCACGAGTACCTCGACAAGTTCGTCATCATTTACATCGATGACATCCTTGTGTACTCCAAGACCGAAGACGAACATGCTGAACACCTTCGGCTGGTTTTGACCAAGCTCCGTGATCATCGCCTATATGCCAAGTTCTCTAAATGTGAGTTTTGGCTGAAGGAGCTCATCTTTCTCGGTCATGTGGTGTCCGCTGCCGGAGTAGCGGTGATACCCGACAAGATTCAGGCAATCCTGGATTGGCCAACTCCCAAATCCGTCAAGGATATCCGAAGCTTCCTTGGATTGGCGGGTTATTACCGTCGATTCATTGAGGGCTTCTCCAAGATAGCCAAGGCGCTGACTGAACTCCTCAAGAAAGGCAAACCATTTGTGTGGTCAGACAAGGCTGAAGAGAGTTTCCGAACCCTCAAGGTCAAGCTCACCACCACTCCAGTGCTTGTCCTTCCTGATACCGCCAAGGACTTTGTCGTCTATTGCGATGCATCTCTCCAAGGTTTGGGATGTGTCTTGATGCAAGAGGGCCATGTGGTCGCTTATGCTTCCCGTCAACTCAAGCCACACGAGCAAAATTATCCAACTCATGATTTGGAGCTTGCCGCCGTGGTACATGCTCTGAAGCAATGGAGGCCCTACCTCTTGGGCAACCGTTGCGAGATCTACTCCGACCATCAAAGTCTGAAATATCTATTCACCCAGCCGGATCTGAACTTGAGGCAGAGGAGATGGTTGGAATTGATAAAGGACTATGATGTGACTCTCAATTATCAGCCCGGCAAGGCAAATGTCGTGGCGGATGCTCTGAGCCGAAAAGCCTATTGCAATACCGTGATGGTGGAAAAGGCGCAACCGGCTCTCCACGAGGAATTTGCTAAATTGAACCTGGAAATTGTTCCTTCGGGTTTTTTAGCTAACCTTGAGATCAAATCCACTCTCGAGGATGATATCAAGGCCGCCCAACAAAATGATCCTGAAATCCTCGAGATCAAAGAAAAGATCGCAAATGGAAAGGCCAATTGTTTCTTGGTTGATGACAATGGTGTGGTCTATTTTGGTGACCGTTTAGTGGTGCCCAAGAGTGGAAATACGAGGGAATTGATCCTTTCTGAAGCTCATGAGTCGCCCATCTCTATTCACCCCGGTAGCACCAAAATGTACCAAGATCTCCGACCTCAATTCTGGTGGTCTTGCATGAAGCGCGAGATCGCCGAGTATGTTGCGGAATGCGACGTCTGTCGCCGAGTGAAGGCTGAACATCAAAGGCCAGCTGGTACCCTTCGCCCCATAGCCATTCCTGAGTGGAAGTGGGATGAAGTTGGTATGGATTTCATCACCGGCTTCCCGAGATCACAAAAGGGCAACAATGCTATTTGGGTCCTCATCGACCGTTTGTCAAAGGTTGCCCATTTCCTTCCGGTCCGTGATGATATTCGAGCAAGCCAACTTGCCGACTTGTATATGGCCCGGATTGTTCCTTTGCACGGGGTTCCTTTAAGGATCATCTCTGACCGTGGAAGCTTGTTTGTGTCCAAGTTTTGGCAAAGTTTCCAAACGGCTCTTGGAACCCGTCTCAATTTCAGCACCGCCTATCACCCTCAAACCGACGGTCAAACTGAAAGAGTAAATCAAGTTCTTGAGGACATGCTTCGGGCTTGTGTCATCTCCTTCGGTAAGAGTTGGGAAAAATACCTCCCTCTCGCCGAGTTCTCCTACAACAATAGCTACCAAGCCAGTTTGCAAATGGCCCCCTTTGAGGTCCTATATGGGAGAAAATGCCGGACTCCTCTCAATTGGTCTGAAACCGGGGAGAGGTCACTCTTCGGTCCTGATGTGATCAGTGAAGCCGAAGAAAAAGTCCGTGTCATTCGAGAAAACCTCAAAGCTGCTCAATCCCGTCAGAAAAGCTATTATGACAAGCACCACCAAGAGGTCCACTATGAGATTGGTGACAAGGTCTATCTTCGAGTCTCTCCTCTCCGAGGCGTTCGTCGTTTTGGAATCAAGGGCAAATTGGCACCTCGCTATGTTGGCCCTTTCACCATCCTAGCCAAGCGAGGAGATCTTTCCTATCAACTTGAGTTGCCCTCAAATTTCCCGGATGTTCATGATGTGTTCCATGTTTCCCAACTCCGCCGGTGCTTCAAGGATCCAATCCGTGGGGTTGATCATGAGGCATTGGACATTCAGGAGGACTTGACCTATCGCGAGCATCCTATCCGCATCTTGGATGAAGCGGAGAGGAAAACCCGCAACAAGTCCATCAAGTTCCTCAAAGTCCAATGGTCTAACCATTCCGAGGAAGAAGCCACATGGGAGCGAGAAACTAGTCTTCGTCAGGAATACCCCGCCTTCTTCACTCAAGCCTAGAATCTCGGGACGAGATTCCTGTAAGGGGGGTAGATTTGTAACAGCCCTAACTTGGTTATGAAAAATACGAAGAATTTTTCCACTTTTGTTTCCTTGTTTGCATCATAGCATCCATATGCATTTTGGCTTTCCAAACTTACTTTTGGCAACAAGTTGAAATGGGGAGCCAACCTTCCCCAAAACCTCCAACCAAATGCAATGCCCACCTTGGAAACCAACTAAATGAACTTCCAACCTGTTTAGGAAGTTTCCATCTTGTTGTTTAACTTTTTCTCACTTTTTAGTTTTGGTCAAATAAGAAGTGACATGAGAGTTGAAAATGGGCTGAATTCAATTCCTATTTTTGGAACCAAGTTAGAACTTCCAAAAATTCAAACTAAATTCATGGGGAGTCTCAAGATGGTTGTGAGAGCCTCCATGAAAATTTTCATGACTTTATGGAATTGTTAAAATGCCCCAAATAAAGACATTTTGGAAATTGCCCTAAATTACCCTAACTAAAGGCTATGAACAAATTTTGGGCAAACTAATTTATTTGACCTCGCCAATTTATGTGGTGGTCCTAAATGTTAATTCTAGCTTATATGAATTTTTCTGGGATTTTAGAAAAAGTCCTGGTGCTTTGTTTAATTGGTTAAACTCTGCTATTGGACCTGTTTGAAATTGATTCAAAAGTTCCAGGGACCTATCTGCGATTCTCTTTTTCCCTCTCTCCTCTCTCACTGTGCTCACTGGCCCTGGCGCCATGCCGTGAGCTGGCCAAGGTGCTCGGCACCATGGCGTGGCCCTGGTGGAGTAGAGCCTCCCCGACGCGGTCTACCTGCTCCCCTCGACAACTCCCTCTGTTCCCTCCCAGCTTTTCCGGATCGAGAGCAACAAGGCGACCTCCGGGCGGCCACCGTGGAGAGGTAGCCGTCGGCGACGAATCTCCGCTGTCCTGCGCTTCCTCAGCTCGAGCCGATACCCCCTCCCCCTCCGCCGCATCCTCCTCGTCCTCCCAGGCCGAGGAATCGAGCCGGGGGCTACCGGAGACGACGCTCGCGTCCTCGACCTCACCCCCTCGGCCGCTCCCCGCCCGGACCAATTCCGGCGACTCCGGCCGCCCCTCGCCGTGCTGATCACCGATTCGTGTCCAGGGTGAGTTCCTAGTCCGGGGTAGCTTCCTCCCGCGTCCTTTTCCCCCTCTCCTTCCCTCGCGTCACCGCCGATTCGCCGTGGGTCGCCGGCGGCGTCAGCGTGTTCGTCAGCACACACGCACCCACACACGCCCGGCCGTTGCCCGGCCTGACCGGCCACGAGGCCGGGGCCTCTCGGGTTGGGCCCGGCCATATGGGCCGGCAGGTGGCCGGGGGCTCTCGGTTTGTGGCCCGGCCATTTGGCCGGCCTGCAGCCCGGCCTGGCCGGCCTGTCTGGAAATGCTTCCTTTTCAGGAAAATAAAACAAATTGAAAAATCGATAGATAATTGAAAAATGCTTCAAATTCGACGGTTCAAATTGCAAAATGTTCAGTAAAACAAAATATACCTTTGGAAGTGTTGTAAACTTCTTTTGGAACTATAATCTTTGGGTTAACTAAGAGTTTCCAAAATAGGTTAAATAATGCCTAATTTGAGAAATTCATAACTTTTTGAATAATTGTCCAAAAATTATGGAATAAATATCAAAGTGATCAACTTGTCAAATGCTAGCAAACCATGCACTTGTCACATCATGATCACAAACTTTTATTTGCTGTTTTCGCTTTTTGATTTAATGAAGTAATTTCAATTATTTAATGAATTTGCTAATTATTCATCGGTGCTCCGAAAATTACAAATAAAGTACCAAAATGATCGGGGTGACAAACCCTATCCATTCATGTCATGTTCATGCATAATTGAGTCATTTCTCTAATAATTTAATAATTCATGAAGACCTGTGGTCACTAAGATAAATATGGGGTTGCTTCCAATAATTGCACTAATTATTTGGCTCCTCATTTAAATTTGCTTTTAATTTATATAATAATATGGTTGCATCAATTGGACATGTCATCATGTGTTTGAGCATTGCATTTTGAGTTTGTGTGATTTATGTGTTCTTTGCTTTTCTTTTGGGTATCGATAGATTCCGGAGTCGAGGGTCTCTCTACTACCCCGAAGAGCACTACTTCACGCCCGGGCAGCAAGGCAAGAGATAACCTAACCTTCTTGGCATATAGCATCCTATGTTTTGATCAAATTATTTTATCCACCATAATATTGCATGCGGTTCAAAGGTCTCTTTTGGTAAATATTAGAATATCCTATGAATGCATGTTCTCCCCAAGCCAATCACATGTATCCCTACCTATGAAACCTAGGGTTGGAGTGTTGGCCGAGATAAGGATAGAATTGTTGTATGCATATATCTAGCTATGCTTAGCAATGCTTAGGTAAATGCTTTATGTCCGTTATTATTTCCGTAATTGTTGATGATGATGATGGAATGATTCGGGCATGGTGGATAACGGAGATGCTTAATTGAAATGCTAAGATGGTTGGGGTGAGTTGCCATCGGGGATGGTGTTTTGCCTCACTCTAGCCCCTAGGTGCGAGTTCTTTACCTCTTGAACCAAGACTAGCGTGCTGCCATTGGTGGGTGTATGGGCGCCTCGCTGACCGAATAATTTGTGCGGGGCTTGTCAAGGATCCTCTAGTTTGCTATTTCCATTTGCGCGTGTGTGGTGTGAGTGGAAAAGGAACGACGATGATGGTGTTTAGGACGTGACGGTGGGGCAGGGCGCTGGGAGCGCTGAACCTGTCCTTCCGCCACTGATGGTCCTTGAGTAAGCCTCATGCATTGTAAAGGTCTAACCGCGCCCGCTCGCCGGCCTTCCCCGGAAGAGGGCCAACTAGGTGAGCCGGACGGTACCAATGGGTAAAATAGTACACCCCTGCAGGGCTAATCTTTTCGAAAAGCCGTGTCCACGGTTATGGACAACTTGGGAATAGACGATAAGATCATAGAGAATCTTAACCTAATTGATATGGCAGCTAAAGGTTGCATAATCAACGTGTGACAAAGGTTCATTTCCTCGAGGGTGATTCGAGGGGGTGCCTTGGTGGAGATGAGAGTGGTTGGTTACAAAAGGGTTCGATGAGAACCAATGATGACAAATGTTACTCTCTTACCCCTTTTTAAAAGTATTCTGAGTAGACGAATGCCATGTGTCCTTTTTGTTTCGGTTTATGAAACTTAGCTTTATGCAAAAGAAACACATAAACAGTTTTAGAGCCTCCGTCAGTCATTGGGCCTATATCGCCCTACTAAACTTGCGAGTACATCGTACTCAGTCTCTCTTTGCTGCCTTTATGATTTTGTATTTCAGAGGAGGAAGACACCGAGCAACTAGGTGGGTTCTTCGTGGACGTCGACTACTAGTCGGGGGTTCCCAGGTGGCAGCTTGGGACCGTGGAACAAGCTGGCTGGGATGATGTTTATTGTAGGCCTCTTAGGCCATATTTGCTTCTTGTTGTTAGACAACACTACCCTCTTCCGCTTGTTGAATTGTAGGATTTGTGATCCTTTTGCCTTGTAATATTTGTATTCTCCTCGTTATATGAGTTGCTATATAAACGTTTTGTGTCGTAGAGTCATGCTTTGTGCCAGTTCTGTTCCACAAGTCTCGATCTTTGTTTTATACATTGATGGTTGTGTTGTTACATAGCCTCTCTGTATAATTCCGGGGTCGGGGTGCTACAGGTAACACTGGCAAATTCCAGTGAACCAAATGACAAATCTTCGCAAGTGTACCCTCAGGTGAAAACCACCAAGTACCATGGCCCCAAGTAAGTCGTAACTATCTTGGGCGAAGACAACCATGTACAAGGCCCTGAGAAGTAACTCACGCCCGTGCGCCCCCAGGTGAAAACCACCAAGTACCATGGCCCCAAGTAAGCAACAACTATCTTGGGCGAAGACAACCATGAAACTTAGCCCTGGGTAGCACACCCCTTGTTACCCATCAAAATTTTACTTGAGAAATTAGAATGTTGGGATCCTCCGTTGACGTCCTTGTTCAGCTGCTTAGAATTGTCCGTAACCGGGGACACGGCTATGATCATAGTTTGACACTCTGCAGAGGTTGTGCACTTTCACCATTAGACTTAACCAACCCAAACTATCCCTCACACTCCATTGGTGTTCCGGGGAAAAGAAGAAGGTTAAGACGAGATCTTTCAGAAGCATTTTCCCACCCCATACTGGCCTGACGCGCTCCACCTACAAACCTCTACCACCACCTGTCAAGCCGGGATGAGTCCATGCAACTTAGTTGATCAAGACAGAGCCCATATGACTAATGGCTGCACTGGAAGCAATCTTCACTTGGAGTAACTTCAAATCCCTTTGATCCTGGGTGGCTTTCCGCAAGTGTGATTCATCCTCCTAAGTCAGGGGACCACGTATGATCCTTCCTCCCAAAATAGGGAATCACCCTCTTCTACAATTCATCCTCCCGTATATGGGGAATTGCTTTATTCCAACCACCCACCCAGGTAGTTTATTAACTTAGTAGAATTTTCATTAGCTTTTGATACAAAACACATAGCATAGCATTTACCTATTCCACTAAGTATTCAAGTAGGTACTAGACACTTAGGGATATTCTAGGGTAATACTAAACAGGTCTAGCATAGCAATACTAATAAGCCTATCATGCAAATTTTCTAAGTAAAAGCTACACAATGCATATATCAAAATATTAGGACGAAAAGTATGCAAGTGTGCCACTTGCCTTTTTGGTACTTGACGATCGTTCACTTCACTCAACAAATCACGTAGTTCTCCGTTCAAGCTATAAGATAAAAAGTAACACAACATAAACACACATTCCAACAACAAAATCAAGCAAGGAAAACAAAGAGTTGTTTATTTGTTTTAGCTTAGTCTTAATTTGCCTTATCGCTCAATGGACAAGAAGGATGTGGCAAGAGGCTTGGATAGATATGGCTGGATAGGTTGAATTGCTAAGAACTTAGAAAGAAATTGGAAGTGAGTTGATATTGCTCACAAGTCAGATAAATGGCTAAGTCCAAAATGATATTCCTAAGTTGTTAGGGGGTTTCAACACTTAGCAAAATAGCAAGACAATGTTTAGGCTGGGGCAGAGAAGTTAGATAGAGAAATTCTAAGTCATGAGGTGCGTATTTCTCTCATCTTCTTGTTCTTCTGAAGTCCCTTATCCTGGAGCATCTTGGTTCTTCTCTTCTGACTAGTACTTTTCTTCAGGCTTGGTCATTTCTTCAAACTTGCACTTTTCTTCAGACTTGGTCATTTCTTCAAACTTCTCCTCCATGGTCTTGAGATGAGATAGAAATATGACTAAGTAGTTTTTGGTGGAGAGTAGCAAGAGTCAACTACTTAGAAGAATTTGGGTAAGATGAAGTTGATAGGTTGTGCACTTAGTCATAGATAGAGAAGGGAGTTTTCACTAAGTCTTAGGTAGAGTTGGTCATTAGGACTTGGTGAAAAAGCCTAAAAGGTTCTAGTCGATAGATATGATCATAAGATCCAATTTATCAAAAATGATCATATTGAAAAGAATTACATAATTTAAGTTGTGACAAAATACTCAATATCCCTCATTTGAGATTCGAATATATTTTATCTGTCAAAACTTGAAACTAACAGTTGTAAAATAATATACATATCCTGAGGTTTTCAAAAATATAAAGTTTGTAAAATTTGGCCAGAAGGATAAAAAGTTCTGAAGGTTCTAAGATCTAGGGGGTTTTCTGCAAAAAAGCTATTTAAATCTAAATAGAAAAGTCTTTTTCCACGTGGTTGCTGACTGGATCTGATGTGGATGCTGACTGGGACGCTGACTGGGCACTGAGTTGGATAAGTGAATTGACCAGATCCGTTGGATCTGGATCTAAGGGCTGGAAACGAAATATACCTCTTCGTAAAGAACTTCTAATCATGGCCGTCCGGATCAGATCGGACGGCTAACAGCCGTTGACCAACTTTGTGGTAGTAGACCTCACCGGAAATGTAGGACACAGTGGTGCGGCGCTCGGGCATGGACGATGTGGTCGCTCCAGTGCTCCTCTGGCCTCGGGAAGACGACAAAGGGGGTGCGGTACGCCACGGGGAACTCGATGGTGGGGACGCCGCAATCGATTGCTTCCTGGAACGCCGGTGGAGCACGAACGAATCACGGCGGCGGACGGCTCTGGTGTTGGCATTCTGCTTGCTCCTGTGGTGCCCGTGCTCCAGCTAGGTGACGACGGAGTGCGCGACGATATGGGGAAGCCGATGGCGAGGCAGAGTCCTCGAACTCGTCCTAGGACGACGGGGGAGAGCGGTCGGAGGTGCGGCGGCAGATGGTGCTTTCGGGTCGAGCTCGTTCCCGAGGGTCTAGCTGCTTAAAAAAAATATAACAAGAGCATGAGAGGCTGCGCAAGTGAGAGGGGATGAGAGAAGTCCAAGAAATGGCGGAGTAGCCTCAAATAAAATCCAGAAAAATGAGTATTATCATTGAAAATAATAAATTCAATAAAATAGTTTGGGACAAAACCTTTTATTTAAATAGATTTTAACAAATCCTTTAATTACAAATACCCATTTACTTATGGGCTTTATAAATATCCAAATAAATATTTTATTTCCAAATCTTTAAATCTTGAATTAGGAAGATAAAAGAATATTTAAAATAATAACCCTTTGAAGAAATCAAAATAATCTTCATTAAAGGTTTTTCTTGATTTTTGGAGACTTTATTTATTTAATAATAAAAGTTTTAAATGTTTGTGATTTTTAAAACATTCCAAAATTTGGGATGTTACACAGAACGTTTTTTGTTTTGAAACTAAGCTTTCTAGTATTTCTTCCCATTACATGTCTATGTTAATGTTGAACAAAACCTTCAATGAAAAGATGGATAAACATAGAAGGAGATTTTTTTTGGCAAAATCAAGGTGGAAAGAGAAGGTATCATATGGTCAAGCGGTCTAGAGTTTGTAGATCGGTAAATAAAGGAGGCCTCGGGGTCAAAGATTTAAGGAAACAAAATGTTAGTCTCCTAGTGAAAAGGTGGTGGAACTTGACATAAAGCCTTGTCTTTGGAAACATATCAAGGCAAAGTACTTGTGAAATAAAACGGTTGCTTCAGTGGCTCACCTACTGGAAAGCTCTCTTGAAAGTGAATGTTTATTTGATGGTAGAAAATTGATACTTCATACTAGAGATGTGATGAGATTCCTGAAAGATTTTTTTGAAAGATAAATCACCTCTATAAGAAAGATTCCCTACTTTATTCTACATTTGTCAAATGCAAGGCTGCACTGTATTGATTTTGCACTTACAGGCTGAGTTTTCATCGATTGCTTACATTCAGAATTGCTGAGTCAATGGAATGAGGTGCTCCCGGAGTTTGACTAATTCAATTTAAATTAAGTTAGTGCTCAGTGAAGTCATTTACCCTAGGATTTGCCTTGCGATGTGCACCATGAGTTGCAACACAGATTTTCTTCAGTTGTGGGGTTGCAATTAAGAAAAATACTCCACATCATTAGATTTGATTCACGATTCGTGCTAGTAATGGCATGCAACTTGAGTTGCAACATAAAAGTGCAAGCCTTGTCACATGGAGGCTATTCCGGACCAGGTGAATCCTAGTTTCCTTGATTAGCTAAACCTACGACGTTATTAATATCTCATCTCAAACGCAGCTAAGAATATATCTTGAACGTTGACAGACTCGTGTCCCATGCCAGTGCCCTACATCCCATGTCATCGTTCAAAAGGCGACGAACACGAGAGGTTGTCGACTACTCCCTCCGTCCGTATAAGAGTGGACGTTTAGGGTCTAGCTTTTTTCCACAAATAAGTGTACGTCAAACGTTTGCAGCTGCAATTTTTCATTTAGGCCCTCAGTCTACGCCTCGAGGTCACCCCAGCGTAAGACCCAATGTGAGAATAATGAAAGCTGAAGCTGAATTAGCTAGCAGGAAGCGATTTCTGAGGCATGCACATTGATTATACACGTGAATCGAAGCAGCACCACTGCTGGCCGATAGCTTAATGAGAGGAGGAAGGGGTATTCTGCAAAAATCCCTAATTTGTCTTTAGAAACCCAGACGTCCACTCTTCTGCGGACAGAGGGAGTAACTGTGATAAGCGATCAGCTGATCTATCAGCTCCTCAATCCTTCTCAGTTTTGTCGACCCTTAAATCCAGAAGATGTATTCTCTACAGATCATGCGACCACAAACTAAGGTAAAGATAGCTGGATCACGGACGCATCATCAGAGCCAATAGTGCCGGTATGCATCGCTATCTTTGCTGATGCTGCCGACTTGCCGAGCTGAGCCCGATCTTCATCCCATGGTCGACACCAGCGTAGGGGCGAGCATTAAGCCACGCCATGTTTCACGAAGGTCCTACGCGGACCATGGAACATCAGTAACTAAGTTGATCTTAAGCAACTCAGCCACCATGCAAGAGACATGCACAGATGCACTTAGCACAAATGTGGAAAACATTATTATATAATAATATCTGCTAGAAAATGCAAAAAATAATAACTATGGTTAAAGCCTCGAAGGAGCAGTACCAGATTGTATGCAGAGAAAGATTTAACTGTATTAGCATCTAATGCACGGCGTTGTGGAAATAGAAATGATTAAATGGCTGGCATTACTCTTCGACAAAAATGGCTACCATTAGTGAGAAAATTAGGAGAAAGAATATGTTAATCTATAAAAATCGAGTCTCGATTGGCCACTGGATCACATCTAGCAGGCAGATAGAAGTAAACTGAAACAACCAATCAAAATTTTAATCCTGAACAGCGTACAAACAAGAATATATGTGAAACCAATGTAGGAAGAAAAACGTGATAAATCTAACACAGTTTAAGCAGTGGATGTAGGAAGTTGATGGTTCTGTACATCAATGCTAGCATACAATTTTAACGAAGAACAGAAGTCAGAGTGCTAGGTTATGTCGTACAGAACCAGCAACCACAGAAAGTTTAAACGAACAGTCAAAAGGCGTGATTTATCAATCCAATACATCTGCTTCTAAGCGTGTTTTCTATTTTTCCTACAATAAGGTGTTTAAATTCCATTTCTTTTTTTGAGGTTTAAAGGCAGTCGATTGCCATCCGATTAGATTAGAAAAGAGCGAGAGGACCCAGGAGGGACCAAAGCCGAGAGCAAAAGAAAAAAAAGTTTTTTTACTACAACTGTTGTTACACAAAAGGGCCGTCTCCAGGATCTTGGATGTGGGCATACGCCGGCTTCATAATCTCCTCCTGGACCAAAGAGGCGAAACCTCCGGAAGGACAGCCTCATTTCGAATAACCCTCATGTTTCTCTCTTTCCACGTCCCCCACATAGCATATATGATGATTCCACTAGCTTTCCGCCTCTTTTCTTTAGGGGTAGCCGCAGTAGTCACGTCCCACCATTCATTGATACCTCTCCCGGACGATGGCGGCGGCGCTCCGAGAGTGCCGTTCCAGGTGAAGGACTTCTCCAAAACCACCTTGGAGAATGAGCAATCAAGCAGCAAATGTTGTATGGTCTCTAGGTGGATATGACATAGCTTGCATATTGGGTAACGCAGCCATCGCCAGGTTGTCCGCAGTGAGAATCTTGCTGTGCAGCATTTAAATTCTATTTCAAGTGTAAGGAGGCCTTTCTATTCGTTCAAAAAAGAAAAAAACTGAGAGAAGAGTTCCAGGTTCAAGAACCGGGCCTCCCAGTCTTCCTCCTACCTTTGTTCCACAGTTCCCTCCAATTATACAGAATCAAAAAAATTATCAAGAAAGGAAATTGAATGTAAAGCCAAACTGTAATACTTTATTGTTCAACGTTCTTTTGTGGAATTATTCTTCATTATTTGTTACATGTGATACCTCTAAGCGAAGCCAATTTCTCCAGGCTCTGTGCCTGGGCTTGCTCCGAGTTTCAGACCAAACGCATGTACTGTGGAGCCATCTTCTTCCAACGCCCTGCTTTAACTGAATTACTGCACTGATGTCCAAAATGCGCCAGTAGTACTGCTGAGTTTGCAAGGATGCACCGGAGACCAACTTTCATGCTAAATCATAGTTTCTGAGAGAGGCGGAATTATGGCCAACAGTATGGGAGAACATAAGAGGTCCCCAAGCTCTGGATTATGCATTACAAGATGGAAGATAATGTGTCAATCTCCTGGCCTCAATCAACAACTCACGTTGGAACTCGATCTGGACTTTCATGATACTATCTACGCAGGCGGCCTGTGTTCAGGTCTGTCATAAGCTGCTATGTTCTGCGGCTCGCACTCTGGGTTGAAGAGCCGCACGAGCAAGGCTGTTGTGGAGCTTGTACAAATCGCTCCACAAGACGACCACCTCAGGCTCCTCGGAACCGTTATCCTTGGGCCTAGATGATGATGAAAACAGGGTCAGCAAAGCTAATTGCTTTCAGTTTTAATTTGAGTTGCTTCCAATGATCAACAACACTCAAAACTAGTCATACTCATATATCATGTCTGAATGGATAGGAAAACAATGAGATTCACAACCTAGATGATAATGCTAATATTAACAAACAAATGTATGTATGCTTTGGAGAAGAATAAATAAGCCAAATATTGAAATGGAAAGTATGTGGAGGAGTTACCATAGTGAAGGCGGCAGAGCACCCAGGAAGCAAGGGCGCCACCAACACAGAAGATACCAGCAGTGTGTCGCATCAGGCGGGAGCAGGGCTTCGACTCCGGCCGCATCACCTCCCCATCTGACCATCCCAGTACCTGGCGCAACGCCATCACAATCCTTGGCTCTTCTTTCCTTTTGCGGAACAAGACTCTGCTAGTTTGCTGGAGTCGGTTTAGCTGTTCGGACTTCAGAGCACTTCGCTTCCTGGAATTGTTTCTAGTTAGTAAACAGAATGCCTTTTCCTTTCCAAAATATGTCAAGAGTCACATGCAAAAGAGAATTCATTTGAAAAAGTAACAGCAGCAGTCTGATAGGGTAAATGTCAGCAGAATTATGCGGTGATTTCTCAACGTTAATGATTTACGCATCCATTTGCTAACTCACATTGAACCACGGGAGTTCACAGCAGCTAGCCAATTTAGATTACAGTGACACGCCACAAACTGATATCATAAATCCATGTTCAGAAAAAAAGGAAACGTGTGAGCTAAAACTTGCTGTATACCACCGTTGTGTGTTCTGGCCTTCAAAACAGTGCCGATTATACCTGTCCATAAAATTCTATTCTGGAAAGCGAAATTGGTACCGAGTATATGATCACCCAGGCGACTGCGTCAATCAGGTGGATGGGGGCGGGCGCGTACCTGCAGGAAGGCGTCGGTGCGGGAGCTGCTCCAGCGGGGCGTAGAGGAGGAGCTGTTCCAGCAGGACGTCGATGGGGGAGAGATGGGCGGACTCGCCGGCAGTTCCGGGCCGGGGACGCCGGATCTGGGCGGCGGCTAGGAGGAGGTTGGAACGGGTGCGGCCGTGCGGGACCTCCTATGTCTCGTTTGTAGCGAGTCCTAGGATAGGACTCGCCGTAACAGAGCCAGCCTTAGAAGGCCTATTTAAAAGATAGTACGCACTACTTTACCTTTGACGTGAACGCTTCTTCACTCTGTCCGCTTTGACGTGAAAGTTTAAATTGTTTACGATACTGAACGTGAACTAGCTACTAAAATAATAAAATATGTCAAACAACGAGCTGACATTCGGATAAGAAAAAATAATGTTTCTTTTTCGTATTTTTCCTTTTTCGTTTTTAAATATTAAGTTTTTTAGAAATCTGGATATTTTTAAATTTGAAACGTTTTTCAAAATCTAAATCATTTAAAAAGAATATTTTTCAAAAAAAATAAAAAAAGGTCGTTTAAAAAATGAATATTTTCAACTATGAATAATTCTCAAAAACTAGAATTCTCCTATTGCGTCAGAAATAAACTAAATTTCTCCTAAACAAAAATTATCAGTGAACCAAAAATAAGAAAATAATAGTGAACCGAAAAATAATATTGAACCGAAAAGGAACCAAAACTCAGGTGAACCGAAATAGTAGTGAACAAAATTTTTTGGTGAACCGAATATAATAATGAACCAAAAATTTGATTGAACCGAAAATAATAGTGAACCAAAATTTCGGGTGAACCAAATATAATAATGAATCAAAAATTCGGGTGAACCGAAAATAATAGTGAACTAAAAATATCGGCAAACCGAAAATAATAATAAACCAAAAAGAAACTAAAACTCAAGTGAACCGAAAATACCGATAAACCAAAATTAATAGTGAACCAAAAATATCGGTGAACCGAAAAGGACACAAAATTCGGATGGACCAAAAAAATAATGATGAACCAAAAATATCGGAGAACCGAAAAGGAACCAAATTTCGGACGAACCAACAATAATAGTGAACCAAAAATATCGGCGAACCGAATAGAACCAAAATTCGGATGAACCAAAAATACCGGCGAATAGAAAAAGAATCAAAATTCGGATGAACCAAAAATATCGGCGAACGAAATAGGAACCAAAATTGGGATAAACCAAAAATAATAAAAAACCAAAAATATCGGCAAACCGAAAATAATAATAAACCAAAAAGAAACTAAAACTCAAGTGAACCGAAAATACCGATAAACCAAAATTAATAGTGAACCAAAAATATCGGTGAACCGGAAAGGACCCAAAATTCGGATGGACCAAAAATAATGATGAACCAAAAATATCTGCGAACCGAAAAGGAACCAAATTTCGGATGAACCAACAATAATAGTGAACCAAAAATATCGGCGAACCGAATAGAACCAAAATTCGGATGAACCAAAAATACCGGGAACCGAAAAAGAATCAAAATTCGGATGAACCAAAAATATTAGTGAACCAAAAATATCGGCGAACGAAATAGGAACCAAAATTCGGATGAACCAAAAATATCGACGAACCGAAAAGGAACCAAAATACGAATGAACCAAAAATATTGGCGGACCGAAAAGGAACCAAAACTCGGATGAACCAAAAATAATAGTGAAGCAAAAGTATCGGCGAAACGAAAAGGAAACAAAATTCGGATAAACTAAAAATAATAGTGAACCAAAAATATTGGCCAACCAAAAAGGAAACAAAATTTGGATGAACCAAAAAATATAGTGAACTAAAAATACCGTCGAACCGAAATTTATAAGGAACGAAAAATAAACTAAAATTCAGGTCAACAAAAAATAATAGTGAACCAAAAATCGTGTGAACGAAAATAGTGAACCAAAAATAATAATGAACCAAAAATAAACTAAAATTCGGGTGAATCGAAAGTAATGGTGAAACCAAAAATAGATTTTTGAAAAATAGTTTACATTGAAAATGGTTCATATTTGAAAATTATTCATTTTGAAAATGGTTCATATTTGAAAAAATGTTTATTTGCAAAAAAAATCAGATTTTGAAAATTGTTCATTTTTTTGAAAAATGATTCAGAATTGAAAGTATTCATTTTTTAAAATAAATAAGTAAAAAAATGAAAACAAGAACAAGCAAAAAAGAAAAGAATAAAAAACAAAAAAACAAAGAATGAACGAGTCCTGTAGCAGCACTTTACTGGGTCGTGGCCCATTTCCTCTGCGCGCGGGTGAAGAACAAAGAAAAAAAAATGATAGAGCGATTAATGGGATGCGGCCCATCTTCTCCGCGCACGGGCGAGTCCGAATTAGGACTCGCAAGGAGCGAGATATAGCATCCGCGCGGCCGTGCGGGGGCGCGAGGGAGCAATGAGCAAACCTGGCCAACGGGCCGGCCCGGGCACGGCACGGCCCTCCGCGGTAATAAACGGGCCGCCACGGGCAGGGCACGCGGCGGCCCGTTTATAAACGGGCCATGCCATACCAGCCTCCGGGCCACGCCTCGAGGCCCAGTCATAGCTCCTTTAATAAACGGGCCGGCCCGTTTAACCCGTCGGCCTTCTTTTTTCAGAGAAAAACCAAAAAAAACTTAGACGGGCTGTTTTCAGCCTGTTTTTATGGCTGATTTTGGCCTGCTAAATTTATTTTTTTGAAAAAAATATTGTTAAATGGGCCGGCCTGCATGCCTGGCCTTGACGCCCAGGCACGATCCGTTTAGCCATGTGCACACGTGGTAATGGGCAGCCCGCAAGCACGGCCCCAGGTGGCAAGCTCTGGCAGTGAGGCCAGCGTAAAGCTAGAGGACAATTTAGGAAAAAAAAACAAAGAGGATATTTGAGAAAATGACACAATTTTCATTGGGTTTGACAAAATGACACACCATTGTGACATATGGGGTCAAATATTTTGAAACAAAAACAATACTAGTATGATTTTAACGTGAAAGAAGTGCCAGCTCACTTACTGTTTTTTAGGAAAACTCATCAAGGCCAACGGATGCGCACTGATCAGGAATTCGATGAAAACAAATACTCCTCTTATTCGTATTAAGTGTGAAAGAACAAGCTATGCCCGGATGTCGCCTAGAGGGGGGGGGGGGGTGAATAGGTGATTAAAACTTTTTCTATTTAGGGGCTTGATAATTGCGGAATAAAACTAGATGTTTAAATTAACAAGCCAACACCTAATATACTAGGTTTGCCTAAGTGCACCAACAACTTATTCTAAGCAATATGACAACAAGGTGATAGCAAGATATGAACTTCAAGCACGAAGGCTATCACAATGTAAATTGCATAAGTAAAAGGCTCGGGTATAGAAATAACCGAGGCACGCGGAGATGAGGATGTATTCCCGAGTTCCTCCTTGTTAAGTGAGTACGTCTCATTGGAGGGGTGTGAGCTCGCCACAAAAGGCCTACTCAAGATGCCACAAAGGCCTCACCCTATTCTCCGATGAACCACACCCAAAGGTTTGGTTCACCTTCCACTATCGGAATCCTTCGAGGCGGAATCCGGAGCCTTTACACCACTAAGCTTGGGGCACGCATCCACAACCGAATTGGAGGCTCCCAAGAATCACCACAACACCGTCTAGGGTCCAATGACCCAAGAGTAACAAGCTCCCAACCTTCAATCCCATGAATCACCGTGGGGAGCACAACCCGATGCAACTAATGCAAAAAGGGAAGATCACACCAAGTGGTCAAATCCTTCTCCCCAAAATCCAACCAAAGTAACTAATGCTATGGAGGGATTTAGGAGTAAGAACGAAGGAGAAACACCAAGAACTCCAAAATCTAGATCCAACGAGTTCCCCTCACTTAGAGGAGATTTTGTTTGCTGGAGTAGTGGATCTAGATCTCCTCTCTTGTTTCCCTAAATTTGGGCAAGAATCATTGGAGGGAAGTGGAGGAATCGAGCTCTCAAAATGTTGCAACAATGGTGGGGAGAGAGAAAATGAGCTCAGCTCGAAATTTGGGGAAGAAGCCCTTTTTATAGGGGCCCCAAAAAAGTGACCGTTGGGGCAAAAAAAGTGCAGCCCGAGATCCCGGCCTAGGGCCGGCCTGCACGCCGGCCAGGCCGTCCAGGAATCTCAGGCATCGAACGAACATAGGAAACTGCAGTGAAGGAGCGCTGGGAGGCCGGCCTCCATTCCCGGCTTGGGCCGGCCCGCGAGAGAGAAAGGCCGGGAGGCCACCCGAAGGTCCCGGCCGGGACCCGGCCTGGGCCGGACACCCAGCGAGCGATGGGCCGAGAGGCAGCCCGAAGGCCCCGGCCTCGTCCCGGCCTGGGGCCGGCCAGGCCGGCCTGACTGCCTCCTCTTTTTTTTTCCTAAATAAAATCTGTCTAATAAAATCTCGAAACCGAAAACGCGATATCTTCCACATACGAACTCCGTTTTCGATATTCTTGGACTTGTTGGAATCGTCACAACGAGCACTACAAGAATATGCAGAGAAACATCATAGTCCAAGAATATAATATAAAATAAATGGGGAAAGGTAAAAGCTCCCATTTGCAAATCGGAAATGCAATAACTTCCACCCACGAACTCCGTTTTCGATAATCTTGGAATCGTCACAATGAGCACAACAAGATTATGCTCTGAAACATCATAGTCCAAGAAAATGTTATAAAAACAAATGGGGAAAGTTTAAACCTCTATTTTAAAAAACCGGAAATGCCGAATCTTTTGCAAATGAAGTCCGAATAAAGTAAAACCAATTTTGTTGGAAATAGGACAACAAAAGCAACCTTTGAAAATGGCAAACAAGCAATGGAGATTTTGCAAAGACATGGAAGAGGTAAATCTTCCGCACGGATGAACCGGCAAAATCTCCAATACCGAAACCGCAATAGAGGACGCATATGAAAACCGTTTTCGGTGAACTTGGCTTTGTCATGACAAGCTCGACAAGCAACAAGACCACACCATGATAAGAGACAAATAAGAACCAATAAAGATGATTGCATGGATGCAAAGGTTTGTGCTCTCTACGGCGATATGATCACGATATTCGGTTGAGAGCCCCTCTTGATAGTACGGTTATCTATCCTATAATCCGGTCTCTCACTAACCAATATGAGACCGGTAAAATAGAAACCCTATCAAGATCATACCTTTGCCTTGCGCATAAATCCACTTGAGATCGATGAAGACGATCTTCATCTCCTCAAGACGCACCACCTTCCTCGATTGCGCTTCGGTGAAGATTCACTTGATGCTCCCCCATACACCAAGATGGGAGACGCTCTCTTCGGCATATCTTCACTTGGCCTTGAGTGATGATCAACCCGCACAAATCCTTGATCAACACAAACTTTTCTTCTTCCCTTAATCTTGACTCCGACAAATGGAGAACAAGCAAGCTAATGGACACACCTATAAATATAGCTCAATGCAAACATTAGTCCATAGAGATTGTCATTAATTACCAAAACCATGCATGGGGGCAACCATGCACTTTCAATCTCCCCCATTTTGGTAATTGATGACAATCCCTTATTAAGAGGGTTTATATAATGAATAAAGCATTCTTGCAAGACAAACTAGCAAGGATGCAAAGCGCATTGAAGGCAAATGCAACAAAAGCATAAAACCCAAATTCCCTTAAACCCTCTAAACTTCTCCCCCATTGGCATCGATTGCCGAAATGGGAAGAAAAAATTGGAGAGCCAATATAATGCGAGTTCCTCCATAAAGGTGATGGCAATCCCTTTTAACGAATAAATTAGAGGAAATCAAACTATATTGAGGATCAAAAGATTGCAAAAAGGATGAAATCATTTTAAACATCTCCACAAAGGAGAAAAGCAATAAAAAAGATCCAAAGCGAGAGTTCTAAATAAAAACGGAGAAGCTCCCCAATGTTCATGCACAATGGAGAAGTGCACAAAAATGGCATCCTCGCTCCCCCAAAATCATCTAGAACCCGCAACAAGTCCCAGAGTGCATAATGCAAAAGCAAATCATAGCCCTTGCACCAAAGATATGGTTGAACCAAAAGGAGATACCAATTTTCAAAAATTCAACATAAGATAGGCCCAACCGTGAAAAAGAGAAGATCTTTTAAAGAAATATGTTCGCACGCTTAGGGATACCAATTGGAAACTAAAACCAATTGAAAATGCAAAAAGCTAGTGAGATCATTTAGCCAATAAAATTCAACATGCTCAGCATGGTAAGCATGAAGTCAAAGATCTTCAAGAAATACATGAGTGTGCAAAGATAGCAATAAACAATAAGACAAGTACTCATGTGTAACATCCCAAGATTTTCAAATTTTTGAAAAATCAGAAAGATCAAAAACTTTTTGAAAATTTATTATATTTTCTTTTGAAAAGCCTAAATGATGCATGCATTCATCATCTTCTTGTCTTGTTGGCATTTGAAGTTTCAAAAGTTGGAATTTTATTTCCACTTTAAACCCTAATTGAGAAAATGCCACAAAGGGGCCCTATTATGCTCTATATAATATTTGTTTTTTCATGAGTTTATTGGTTGGCCAAAATAGTACCTAAGTGTTCTATTTTAAATAATCTCTCCAAAAAGTATTTTATCAAATTATTTGGAAGAGATTTAATTCTATTTTGAATTTGGAAAATAACACCAAATACCATTATTTGATAAATTTATTTTGTGTAAAAATAAAAATGAGTGTATCATGGTTTATATTTAATGATATTACTCATACTATTTTTCTGGATTTTATTTAAGTTCAAAAAGAATTTATAAAACCCTATTTTATAAAATGACATAAAGGTGTCAAATAAGCCTTTATGCATTAATTGAATTCTACAAGTTTTGAAATATTTTGGAAATGGTTCCTAAATGTCTACGTTGACTAATGGTAATTTTACAAATTTATTTGACTTGATTTGGAGTCCTAAATCAAAAGAAAACAGAAAAAGAAAAAATGACATCATCGATGACGTCATCGTCTTCTCCAACGTCCTGGATGTGATTTACGCCCGACACAGCTCACCGTGGTTGTTTATGGCCGAATTGATTCCGGGCGATTTACACCCTCAATTTATGCGTCGTCTGCTCCTACTTAAAGCCCTCGATCCCCTCCATCATTCCCCCCCAAAAGCCCCCTCCAAGACGCCCCCAAGCCGACGAATTTCTTCGCCGGAGGTCAGCCTGTCCACCGGCGTGCTTCTCCATTTCCGGCGATTACAGTAATCCCCCGAGGCCAAGACCGTGTCCATTCTCTCCTTCGTTCCCTCGTTCACCACCCTGACCCCTCCCGTGATTTTTCTGTGAGGCAGATCAACGAATTCGAGCCCGACCCGTGGGTCACCGGAGCATGCACGACTCCTACCGCCTATCATCGTCGCGCCAAGGCACGGGAGACGTCTCCGAGGACACCAACGTGTTCCCCTCGTCTCGTAGCACGCCTTGGACGTCTTCCCCGAGCCCAAGTACCACGAGAACGTCGCGTTCATCCTCGACCCAAGAACGCCGTCCGTCGCCGCCTCTCCGTCCGCGCTGTGCCACCGCTCCAGGACGCAATTGACGAAGCCGACCTCGCCATCCTCTTTGTCGAGCCGCGCTGCGCCCGTATCAACCCTCCGTGCATCCGGGGAACCGCCAGAGCAACGTCGCGATCAACCACCCGAGGCAGCACCGCCCTTTCCTTCCCCTCCAGTGAGGTCCCCCGCCACCTTCTGGTCAACCTGCTCCGCGCCGTACGATTTGAATTGAATGGATAGGATTAGATCCAAATCCCGAACTGGTACCATGAGATCTCAACCATCAGATCCAGATCCAACGATCTAGATCTGAGCCTAGTCAGCGCCACGTCATGCACAGTCAGCGTCCAGTCAGCAGATCTGGCCAATAGGAACCATCCACGTGGCCAGGGATTTTCTGAGTATTTTCCCGAATTAGATTTATCTGTCTGTTTTGCAGAAAAACCCCAGCATCTTAGATTTATCATATCTTTTTCTCTGTTAGGCCAAATTCAAATATTTTTGTATATTTGGAATCCTTAGAACCAGTAGAATCTTTTGGCTGCATTAGTTTTCTGTTTTGTCAAATTTAAATATATTAAATTTTCAAATGTGAAGTTTGAGTATTTTTGACATAACTTTAGTTTAAAAATAGCTTTTTGAGTGAATCCAATTGCAGTAGCTTAGTTTAGAAGCCCTCTATCCAGAAAGACCACTCCCATATTTTCTGTAATTATTTAGTTTAACAGTAGTATTTAATTTGTGCTTATTCCCTTTTTGGGAATTGTTTTGTAATGTGGTTATAGTACAAATTGTTTTAATTGCATTTTGACTTCATGCATATTTTCACAAACCAGAAACTTAGTGATATTTTTCTTGTGATTTTAATTGCATTTCATGCATAGCATATTTTGTGGGTCATTTAACAGATTGCCACTAGAGGCTTGGTAGTACTCAGTTTTGCCACTAGTTTCAAATGGCTTACAGTTTTGCCACTACTTCAGTTGCAGCTGCTATGGCGAGGCCAAACGGCCAGTCTGAAGCGGGTTCCGTCTGTTAGGCGTTAGTGGACTTGGTCCGCGTCTTACAGGTGGGACCAGTTTACTTCTTACAGGTGGGACTGGGCAAGGCGCTAGTGGACTTGGTCCGCGTCTTACAGGTGGGACCAGGTAACTTCTTACAGGTGGGACCGGGCAAGGCGCTAGTGGACTTGGTCCGCATTTTACAGGTGGGACCAGGTAACTTCTTACATGTGGGACCAGGTAACTTCTTACAGGTGGGACCTAACCGTGCACGACACCTGCTCTCGAACGGCCACCTGCGCCGCCGCCACCACCTGCAGCCGCCGCCGCCACCTCCGCGTCCGCCACCTGCGCCGCCGCGTCCGTCCCGCGTATAGAGCCAACACCTCCACCGCAACGTGCTCCAGTGTGCCGTGCTCCGCCGTCACCTGCTCCACCGCCACCAGCTTGTCCCGCTGCGCCCACCAG
Organism: Puccinellia tenuiflora; assembly: GCA_012064385.1. Classification (NCBI taxonomy): domain Eukaryota; kingdom Viridiplantae; phylum Streptophyta; class Magnoliopsida; order Poales; family Poaceae; genus Puccinellia; species Puccinellia tenuiflora. The sequence continues at coordinate 1,163,279 of QRDG01000150.1, forward strand.
CTGCTCGATCCGCGGCGAGGCTCCTTCCGTGCGCCCGGCGGGAGCGCTGGGGTTGGCGAGGCAGAGGAAGTAAGAGGGTGAACTCCAGGGCGAAATGGCGAGCGGATGCGACCGTGGAGTAGCTGGCGAGGCAATCGTCGGGCCGGACACCCGCCGCATCCACGACTGGGTTCCCGAGGGGTAAGTTGGAGCTCACCTCTGCATTTGAACATTCGATTAGACATGAGACGCACTCGGTTTATGTTGATTTTGCAATTGGCGTGCTGAATTCGCATTTCGTGGTGTGCTGAATTCGTCTCTATTTTTCTGGTTAGGATGGAATTGCGGTTTGCTTTCTTGCTGAATATTAGAAGGGACCGGTACGTCGTCGATGCAGAGAATAACAAGAAATTCACGGGAGGTTTCGATTATCCTTTGCCAGTGGATTGCAATTGGAGTTTTAGACAATTTGGGGAGGTAATTTGCACTCCATATCCTTGGGGTTTGCATGATGAAGTGGAATTCAAATACTACGATGGGGGAAACAGATGGGTGGCAGTTACAAATGATGAAGAACTCGCTACCATGTTTGCTAAGCATAAGGAGAAGGAGAAATTTCATGTGAGACTGCAAAATGATGTGGTTGTGCCGGCAATTGGATCTAGTATGGCGGATGCATCTTCTCGGGCTGCATCATGTCGTGGTGCTCGCAGTTCTAGCCAGAGAAGTTCAGGCAGTGCACGAGGACGTGGTGCCTCGAGCGGCGTGGGCAGCAGCAGCAGAAGAAGGGTCCCCGTTGAAGTGGAGGAGCCTTCCAGTTATGCGGATGAAGAAGAGAGGCTATATCCTGATGTTCTTCGGAATTTACGACGAGCATCTCGGGCTGGAAACAATGAGGCTGACGCGGTGGTTGTAGACGAAGACAACGAAGCTTTGAGTGATGTCGAAGACGATGTTCCACCTGTTGAATGGGACCGTGAGAACCCATTGATGGAACAAGGTTCCATTTATTCATCAATGAATGAGTGTAGAAATGCACTTGTGACGTACTGCATCAAGGCAGAACGCTATTTCAAAGTTGACAAGAGCGATAAAGTTCGTTACAGAGTGCATTGTCCGACTGAGGGTTGTCAATGGAGGATGCATGCATCTAAAATGCGAAAGAGCACAAATATTCAGGTGAAGGTGAACCCATTTAGCCACACGTGCAAGGAATCAACACTTAGGAAGGAAACAATCAGTAGAGCCAAGTCAAGATGGGTGGCTGAAGAAGTAAAGAAGTGGGTGACAGAAGACAATCAAATTGGTACAAAGGAATTGATGAAGAAGATCAAAGAGAAGTTCAAGATTGATTTACCATACATGAGGGTGTTCAATGGTAGAAATCAAGCTTTGGATTCTATTTACGGTGACTGGCAGGAAAGTTTTGAATTATTGTATTCATTCAAAGCTGAAGTGGAGAGGACCAGCCCAGGTAGTATTGTAGAAATTGACCACCACACGGTGGAGTACAAAATAAAGGGAGTGACAAGGACCAAGGAATGCTTTAGGAGGGTTTTTGTCTGCTTTGAGGCTTGTCGCCAGGGTTTTTTGGTAGGCTGCAGGCCGTATTTGGCTGTTGATGCTACTTTTCTGACAGGGAGGTTTAAAGGACAGTTAGTGGCAGCTTGTGCAGTTGATGCACATAATTTTGTATTTCCAGTTGCGTATGGTGTGCTGGAGACAGAGTCTGAGGAGAGCTGGACTTGGTTTTTCCAGAATCTGCATCTGGCTATTGGACATCCCAATGGGTTGGTAATTCATACAGATGCCTGCAAGGGTTTAGAAGTGGCCGTGGACAATGTGTTCCCTGGAGTAGAGCATAGGGAGTGCATGCGTCATCTTGCTGCAAATTTTGCGAAGAAATTCAAAGGAAAAGTGTATAGCGACAATTTATGGCCAGCAGCTTTGACTTGCAGTGTCAAGAAGCACAACTATCACATGAGGCAGTTATACAAGAATGAGAAAGTGAAGGAATACTTGGAAACACACCACTCCAAGTTATGGGCCAGAAGCCAATTCAGTGAACTGAGCAAAGTTGACTATGTGCACAATAATCTTGCAGAGTCTTTCAACTCAACCATCCGAAAACTAAAGGGTCTCTATATGGTGGATTTGCTGGACAAGATAAGAATAGAGTACATGGAAAAGTTTCATTTCCGTGCAAATATAGCCGCGGCAAAATTCATGGGCCACATTGTCATCCCTGCCGTGTTGAATGAATTGAAGCAAAAAACTGAAGGCTTGGACATGAACATGAAACTTTGCTCGGCTACCAAAGCAGAGGTAGCATTTATGGATAAAGAGAAGAGGGAATGGAAATATCCAGTGGATTTAGAATCTAGAACTTGCAGTTGTAGGCAATGGCAGATAACTGGGTTGCCATGCATTCATGCATTGTTTTTCATCACCACTCTGTCAGGTCCAGCAGGGAACATACAGCAATATGTGCATGAGTACTACTCTGTTGCAAGGTTCAAAGACACATATGCAGTTCCTTTACCTACTTTGGAGGGAAAACATCAATGGGATGTAGTGAACCCTGGATTCAAGCTCCGTGCTCCAGTTCTGAAGAGAGCAAAAGGTAGACCGAGGAAGAGTCGAATAAGAGCTCGCAGCGAAGGAGCTGGACTTGGAGCGAGGAAGCGTAAGTGCAACAGGTGTGGTGGGTCTGGTCATTTCGGTAGGTATTGTGATCACGCAGTAGATCCAGCGTTCGGAGAGCGTTTGGATGAAACTGATGATGATGAGCAGCAGGTTGGAACAGAGCAAGACCATGAGCATGATGATGATGATGATGAGCAGCAGGTTGGAATAGAGCAAGTGCATGAGCATGATGATGATGATGATGAGCAGCCGGTTGGAACAGAGCATGACAATGTGGCTCCAAATGATGATGGCAATGTGGCTCCAACTGATGGTGATCAAAATGGTCCATCTGATTTTGCTTATGAGGCTCCATATGAAGGTTCAAATGATTTCCCTTTTGATCAAATGGACCATGATCATCAAAATGAGGCTCCAACTGATGTTGACAATGAGGCTCCAACTGATGGTGACATTGTGGCTCCAAATGATGATGACAATGAGGCTCCAACTGATGGTGACAATGTGGCTCAAAATGATGCTCCAACTGATGGTTCACAACATTCTGTGATTGTGAGTTCTGCCAGGTATGTCAATCTTGCCAACACTAGTACATTTATCACTTGAAAATTTTCTCACTGCCCTTTTTGTCTTGTACAGCTCTGTGGTTGCTTCAAAGAAGACTGCCAAAAGGAGAAGAGAAGAAGCAATGACCACAAGGATCACAAGGAGCACAGTGGCAAGAAGCATAAGAATCACAAGGAGCATAGCGGCAAAGAAGCCTCGACGCGGTGTAGATTGAGTTGGAACCAAGAATAATTTATGAAACATTATGAATGATGTTGTATTATGTTGAATGACCAATGGTACAACTATGTTTGGATGATTTATTTTTTTGAACTGATGTTTGGATGATTTTAATAGAAAATCATATGTTTCTTTCTGTCATATGGTTGAACCATGTCTCGCAGACCAACCTATCCGAGCGCAGAAACCATCGCTGTTCTGATTGGTTGTCTCGCGGACCAACCAATCAGAGCGCAGAACGAGCGTCTCGCGGATCGCTGTGGCTGACCCGAGCGCACCCGTCCGATGCAAAGAGTAGCCAATCAGGAAGCAGAACCAGCGTCGCGCGGATCGCGCATGCCTGCCCCCACATCTGACGGGTGGTGTCTGGCGCTTGGTAGGATCCGACGGCGGACATTCGACGCTAGGGTTTTGAGCATTCCTGCGGGGTTTTTAGGGTTTGACCAGATTTCAAAAAATCATAACTAAATTACAAAAAATCGAAAAAATACAAACTCAACGGGGTTCGTCCATTTAGGAGACCTAGTTACCATAAAAAAATATAAACTCGGCATAGGGGCGTTTTTTTGAAAAATCACTTTTTGAAGTGATCTGTCGAAATCAAGTTCAAATGTTTTTAAAAAATTCAAAAAAAATCAAAATGTTGAAATTCTTGCGCACATAGCCGTCATATGTGACAAGGTTATGAGAAAAAAATATAAACTTGGTGTAGGTCATTTTCATGAAAAAAGGCTTCACACAAATGAGCTATCACCTATGAACATGTTCAGAGTTCGTAGAATAGGGAGAGAGGGTTTAGGGTTTGAAAACAATCAAAATAATTCAAAAAAAATCAGAAAAATCTCCAAAGCTTCATTTTGTAGTAAATAAGAAGGATCCAGGCTTAGTTTTTCATTTTCATGTTTTAAACTTGTTTAAATGTTGGTCAACCCTACGGTTTGACCCAAATTCAAATATTCATAGGATATTCAAAAAACATCAAAAAAATGCAAACTCTGCACACATAGTCTTCTGATGTCATATACTAACCATTTCAGTTAATAAAGAAAGTACAAGTACATTCAACCAAACAATTCATGTACATGGTGGTGATTTCTCACTTCTGTCAAATGAAGTCCAAGATTTCAAAAAATCATAACTAAATTACAAAAAATCGAAAAAATACAAACTCAACGGGGTTCGTCCATTTAGGAGACCTAGTTACCATAAAAAAATATAAACTCGGTATAGGGGCGTTTTTTTGAAAAATCACTTTTTGAAGTGATCTGTCGAAATCAAGTTCAAATGTTTTTAAAAAATTCAAAAAAAATCAAAATGTTGAAATTCTTGCGCACATAGCCGTCATATGTGACAAGGTTATGAGAAAAAAATATAAACTTGGTGTAGGTCATTTTCATGAAAAAAGGCTTCACACAAATGAGCTATCACCTATGAACATGTTCAGAGTTCGTAGAATAGGGAGAGAGGGTTTAGGGTTTGAAAACAATCAAAATAATTCAAACAAAATCAGAAAAATCTCCAAAGCTTCATTTTGTAGTAAATAAGAAGGATCCAGGCTTAGTTTTTCATTTTCATGTTTTAAACTTGTTTAAATGTTGGTCAACCCTACGGTTTGACCCAAATTCAAATATTCATAGGATATTCAAAAAACATCAAAAAAATGCAAACTCTGCACACATAGTCTTCTGATGTCATATACTAACCATTTCAGTTGATAAAGAAAGTATAAGTATATTCAACCAAACAATTCATGTACATGGTGGTGATTTCTCACTTCTGCCAAATGAAGTCCAAGTTTTCCAACATGAAATCTTGGGAAACCTCCCCAAAGCTTCATTTTGTAGTGAATAAGAAGGATCCAGGCTTAGTTTTTCATTTTCATGTTTTAAACTTGTTTAAATGTTGGTCAACCCTACGGTTTGACACAAATTCAAATATTCATAGGATATTCAAAAAACATCAGAAAAATGCAAACTCTACACACGTAGTCTTCTGATGTCATATACTAACCATTTCAGTTGATAAAGAAAGTATAAGTACATTCAACCAAACAATTCATGTACATGGTGGTGATTTCTCACTTCTGCCGTATAAGTCAAAGGGTGAAGAGATGTTGTACATTTATAGATTAATAAAATGACTTGATATTGGTCAAAACACTATATTAGTGCACTAGATGTTAATCCTACGAGTTTGAGGTCATTTAGAGAAGGTCGAAAAATTGGTCGGATTAGAAATGGGGCTGTTTGGGCTACCTTTGGGCGCTTTTCTAGCTCATTTTGTAGAGCCGATTGGTTGTTGGAGATGTTACCCTACCAAAAGGGCTAGGATTGTTTCCAACACGAGCATAACAACTTAGAAATGACTTGGATGTCACACAAGTTTCAAACTTTTGAAGAAATTCAAAGTACGTTCAAATTCAAATTACAAGTTTCTTCGCGTCAATTTCTTATTTAGGCAAGGTGGAGATGAGGTGGTTTTAAAACTTTGAAAATGAAAAAAGTCAAAAACTCACCGAAGAATAAGAAATTTACATTCTGAATTCAAATAACAGATTCCCATATTACAAAAACCATCTTCTGCGATTCTTCTCCACATTATATAGGTCGAATAAACATCGTAGCATCTGATAAAACCGTAGCATCTGATCGAGGTTTGCATCCATGTACTCGATCTGCACCGTTCCTTACGATCAAACGATTGAAAATGACGCTGTGCATGCAATAACGGCCACTGACTACTGGGCCCCGTTCACCAGCCCGATGCATGCAGAACTCGACGTAGACCTGCATGCCTAGTTTTTCCAGAGTAGACCTCGACGTTCACCAGCGCTATTTGCAGCGACGCAGCTGGCCTGCACCACGCCTCGCTTGACACCATGTCGCGTCGCACCATGCAGGCTTTGGCGTGGAACTATGGGCTGGTTTAAATGCACGCAGCTACGCAGACTTTGGCGTGAGACTTTGGATTTCATCAGGGTTCATCAGGGTTTAAATGCACGCATGCTACGTCGCATCATATATTTACGCAGGGCACCGCTTTGACCGCCTAATGCGCGCACGTACTGCTACCTGTCCTACGCCTAATGCATCGATTCTCCACGTTGCTTCTTCATCTATCTTCTTACGTTTTCACACAGTGGCTTTCATCTACCCCGATTAATTCACACGTCGTCGTGTCTTTAAATACTGCCTTTGCCTCCTCTTCCCTCTTCTCATCCCTCTCCAGCCCCTTTGCCTCTACAATGTCGAAGCTCTCTCTCCCTTCCAGCCCCGAGTCCGTCAGCGACGAAGACAACCAGCCGAAGGCTCGGCCCTGGTGGGAGCCGGAGTGGGAGCCGGAGGCGCTGGGCATCGATCCCTCTGCCAAGCGGAAGCGCAAGGCCAAGCGGAAGCGCAAGGCCAAGGTGCTGCACGAGCCAGCCTACTTCTTCCACCGCCCCGACCCCGACCGCGTCGACAACCGCTCCGACGAGGAGATGAACCTTTCCGACGAGGAGAAGGCGGAGGAGAAGGAGTTGGCGAGGTGGGAGGAGGCGAGGGAGAAGGCGGAGGAGAAGGCTCTCTGGCGGCGCATCAAGAAGAGCCGTGACAGGGAAGACGACAGGATGCGCGAGGCCAATCGCCAGGCGAGGGAGAAGCAGGAGATGGCGAACAGGGCGGCGGCGTGGAACTGGTGGAAGAAGTAGGCCAACCGCCGGCGGCTAGGCGGCGGTTAGGTTAGGGCCCTCTATATTTAGGGCCCTATTAATGGACTTTTTTTTTGTTTAATATATGTAATCCGCGTCGGGCCCCTCTATCTATATGTAAAAGGGGCCAATGTTTAATATATATGTATATGTTCCCGTCCGTGCTAATATAATATAAAGAGTTATTATAAAAGGGTATGTGTACAACAATTTCTAGGGAAAACAATGTGTTGAAAAAATCTAACTATGAGTAAACTATAATCTAACTGTGTGCATGCAAACATGCGTGTCCAAAAATTAAGTACAAAACCCAAAGGAAAACCACTCTCACGTGTGTCCAAAACATTCAGTACAAAATGCGTTTTTAAACCCTAAACCAAGTAAAGAACTCACTATGTATAGTCTCCTTCCTTTGCCATGTCAAAGTCTTTCCATCAGCCCTAACGGTCACTAGCGCAGCACTATACTACCCAAAACCACGGGGTCTTGGGTTCGATTCCCAGCCAAACCCCATTTTTGTTCATTTTACACCTTTTTTTTTGGCACAACCCACCCTTCTAATTTGCCCACCCCGAATGGGCCTAATTGGATAGAGTTGGCCCAATAGAAAGTTTTTTTACAGAAAGGCAGAGCATTTAACTGAATTTCACTGATGAAAGTTTCTGAATTTCCCATTTCTTCTACATTTTTCACACAATTTCAAGCATACAAATCCCTCCCAAATTCATTCCTTTCCATACAATTTCATAAAAACACCGAGTGCGATCACTATACCCACAAATGCCCAAATGTAATTGCAAAACCAATTGCAAATGGGTTTTTGTGCTCGCTGTTCGAGCATCCTAACCTTCTGGTTCAACCTACTAAGCTCAACAGCTACCTCTATTGATTCAATGTGTGCTCCGCCCTGCATCTCCTCTTCCGGAGCTCGCGCTGCGGCCGCTGCCGTCTGTGGCAGGATGGGAAGCCATTCCTCGTGCTCCTCTAGCAGTTCATTCATCAGTCTCTCGGCCAGAACATCGACCCAAAGGAAGAAATGCTTTACCTGCATGAAAGCCAAACAGATCAACCGTATTGCTCAATGATCCCGACCACGAAAAGAGTCAAATTGCCCCGATTCTTACCCCCTTGTCCTCGCACACATAGAACGGTCGATTTGGGTTCTTCAGTGTCCCCGAAATCTTCCGAACAACCTCCCCCCTGCACCGCGGACAGAGCAACACCGGCATCTCCATGCCCGCCGGAATCTCGATCCGCGAGATGGCGCGGGAGCTCGAAGAAGACATGGAGCTCGATTGGCGGCCGCCCGCAGCCAATCGGGATCTCAACGCCTCCGCACACGTCCCCTCTAGCTGCAGCAGACGGCCGCGCCCTCCACAGCAATCTTCCCGCCGCCGGTGATGAAGGGGATCTCGACGCCGTCCCTCTTGGCCGCCCGCTCCCGGCTCCTAGTTACCAACAGGGGTCGCCGCCTACCTCTGCGCGTGTCCGCCTCCAACCCCGTCGCACGCTCGGCTGATTGCTGCTCACCGCTGCGACATCCGGTGGAGCATTCCGCCGGGATTTTATCGCACACCCGCGGCCAGCAACGGCGACTTACTGCTGGGTCCCACAAGCAACGGTTATCTACTGGGTCCCACAAGCATCGGCCAGCAACGGTCTGATTGTGTAACGCGTCTGGTCCCACCTGTAAGGGCCGAGTCAAACACGCTGACCTGACGGAGATGGCCTCCGCCTGGTCCCACCTGTAAGGGCCGAGTCAAACACGCTGACCTGACGGAGATGGCGCAAATTGACGGAACGAGTCCTTGCGCACATACTAGGGGCAAAACTGAGGACGATTCCAAGCTAGGGGCAAAACTGAGTACATGGACACAACTGATGGCAAACGGATAATTTACCCTTTATTGTATTGTTATTTTGTTTGTATGTTTATGTGTGGCTTGTTTTATTTGTTAGACCTTTCGGAGAGACCCGGGAATTTTATCAACTGTTGCTCCTACTCCTCCTGCTGCCAAGGCAAGTGGCACACTTGCATATTCTTGTCCTATTATTTTGATATATGCATATTGTAGTACTACTTGGAAAATTGCATGATAGGTTATTAGTATTGCTATGCTAAAACTGTTTAGAGTAGTACCCTATACTAGTTGGTCTAGAATCCTATTATAACTTTGTAGAATTATGGAAATGCTATGCAATGTGTTTTTGTATGAAAAGCTAATAAAAATTCTACTAAGTAAATAAACTACCTGGGTGGGTGGTTGGAATAAAGCAATTCCCCATATACGGGAGGATGAATTGTAGAAGAGGGTGATTCCCTACTTTGGGAGGAAGGATCATACGTGGTCCCCTGACTTAGGAGGATGAATCACACGTGCGGAAAGCCACCCAGGAACAAAGAGATCGAAGTTACTCCAAGTCTTAGTCAGCTTACCGTGCAGCCACAAGTCATATGGGCTCTGTCTGGATTGAGTATGTTGAGTAGACCTGACCGGTCGAACAAGCAGATGTAGGGGTGGTAGGAGGTATTGTTCGGCCATCGGTATGGGAAAGCTCCTCTGAAAGATCCCGGCTCCATCTTCTCCTTTCCTTTTCACTTCAAGAAGGTCAAGGTCAGAATGGGCTGATGGAGTCTTGTGGTGAACGTGCACAACCTCTGCAGAGTGTCAAATCTAAGTACTTAGCCGTGTCCCCGGTTACGGACGAATCTGAGCAGCTGGACGAGGATGTCAACGGAAGATCTCATCATTCTAATTTCTATAAGTTAAAATTTTGAGGGGTGAACCAGGGTAGTTGAGACGATGGTTGTCATACCATACTTGTCTCGTTTAGATAAAAAGTGTTTTTGAAAAGAGATAGGAAAAATTGGCTTTATGCAAATCAGACTTCAAACTCCACAAGCCAAATATGCATACAGGTTATTAGAGTTTTCCCATATGAGTCCACAAAGTGTCACTTGCCAGTTCCATTTTATATGGTTCTGACCCACCTTGTTGCAACATTCTTATTGTTGCAGGATGCTCCGACGCTGAGTGAGGTTTCGATTAAGGGTTTCGAGTCTGCAACCAACATGTTCGCCTGTGGCACATGAAGATGATGGAGGCTCATTGCTAATTTTATTTCCGCTGTGCTGATCTTTGTAAAATGCTAGCCTTGAGCTATGCAAGTTGTAATGGATATTTGTAAAATCTGGATCATTCGTGTAATAAATTGATACAATGTTATGGTAATCATCGTAAACTGTGTGTGCTAGCGATTCGATCCAGGGACTAGCACTATACACAGGGATCTTGCCAAATTTTAAGTGCAGGTTCGCTACAGATGGTATCAGAGCACTGTGTTGCCTGTAGGTTCGAAACCCTAGGTTTGGATTAGAACTAGGAAAAGACCTAGAATGGAAAATCTATTTTATTCAATTTTCTTAAAAAGAAAATATTTGCAAGTTATATTTTCTCATACTCTCATCTACTAAGACTTCTCCCCTTATTTAAAATGACCCTTCTTGGTGGATACTAATCAACTGATGTCAGACCGATGAAGATCAACACAAGACAGTTGTACTGCATTGGAGGCCAAAGAAGAATTTGAAGGTATTGAAGAAGGAGATAGATGAGACCACCATTTTTTTTACCTTATTAGAACAACAAATATCGTGTTAGTGTATTGATCATGTCAATCTGCGTGGCATGAAAATACTAGGTTGTTTGTTGAATCTATTGTTTGAGTGATGAATGCTTGTTTGGGTAGGAATACTTCTCTTAGATCTTTCTATCTCCACTCATCTCTGCTAAACCCAACCATATGCATCACCAATATGACAACCGAAGTGATTTACCTCTTGGATTGCAACGACCGATAGCCACCTCCATACGAAGATGCAACAAGTAAGCCAAAAACTCAAACATAGTATGGAAAGCCTACTACAGTAAGGAGAAGGATCTAAGAAGAAGCAATGAAGAATATCCAACATGTGAAGTGACATTCTTTAGAATTGTTTTGCGCGACCCAATAGTTTTGAAGGATCGATAGTTTAGCTCAGGTCTGTCTTACAGATTGGTCACTTTCTGCCAGACAAGTGAGGTTTGACCAAGAGTTAGCTTACGTGATTCACCTATTTACATATTGAGGAAATGATACGTGTGTAGGATGGACTGATCACCATTCCTACTACTCATATTATTCACCTTACTATGAGGAAATGGTAAATCTGAGTGACATACCTATAAGAGAGACGATGAGCCTGGACCATAGGAGGATAATATATTATAACCCTATGTGAGGCAAGTGTTGCCAAAACGTAAGATGTACGATGAGGATAAATCTCATTCCTCGTGAAAAAGAAGAATCCTATGTTTCCTACCATGAGAGTTTCATTAAAAATCCGACATAATATTGCATTGAAGGGAGCCAATCAGAAGATGGAAGCCTGCAAAGACATTACATTTTGAATGCCATGAGGTGAATTTCTCTCATTTTGGTCTTCGGATAGATCCAAAGAGTGATCATTCAATAACCGAATTTGGGGACACATGCCTATTGAAGATGAAGCACAACATCAAGAGTTGAAGATATAGTTGATTGCAATGTGGCGACAAGATTCACCAGTTGACCTAGCCCAAAGGCGAGAGTTTAAGACTACCCACAAAAGTTTCTTTTAAGGGTGGTAGACCACCCAGTTGTCTTGACCCAGAGATACCAAACCCATCTTTCTTTCTAGCCTCTTCGAATCTCGGGAATGAGATTCCTTTTAAGGGTGGTAGTGTGTAACATCCCAAGATTTTCAAATTTTTGAAAAATCAGAAAGATCAAAAACTTTTTGAAAATTTATTATATTTTCTTTTGAAAAGCCTAAATCATGCATGCATTCATCATCTTCTTGTCTTGTTGCATTTGAAGTTTCAAAAGTTGGAATTTTATTTCCACTTTAAACCCTAATTGAGAAAATGCCATAAAGGGGCCCTATTATGCTCTATATAATATTTGTTTTTTCATGAGTTTATTGGTTGGCCAAAATAGTACCTAAGTGTTCTATTTTAAATAATCTCTCCAAAAAGTATTTTATCAAATTATTTGGAAGAGATTTAATTCTATTTTGAATTTGGAAAATAACACCAAATACCATTATTTGATAAATTTATTTTGTGCAAAAATAAAAATGAGTGTATCATGGTTTATATTTAATGATATTACTCATACTATTTTTCTGGATTTTATTTAAGTTCAAAAAGAATTTATAAAACCCTATTTTATAAAATGACATAAAGGTGTCAAATAAGCCTTTATGCATTAATTGAATTCTACAAGTTTTGAAATATTTTGGAAATGGTTCCTAAATGTCTACGTTGACTAATGGTAATTTTACAAATTTATTTGACTTGATTTGGAGTCCTAAATCAAAAGAAAACAGAAAAAGAAAAAATGACATCATCGATGATGTCATCGTCTTCTCCAACGTCCTGGACGTGATTTACGCCCGACACAGCTCACCGTGGTTGTTTATGGACGAATTGATTCCGGGCGATTTACACCCTCAATTTATGCGCCGTCTGCTCCTACTTAAAGCCCTCGATCCCCTCCATCATTCCCCCCCAAAAGCCCCCTCCAAGACGCCCCCAGGCGATGAATTTCTTCGCCGGAGGTCAGCCTGTCCGCCGGCGTGCTTCTCCATTTCCGGCGATTACAGTAATCCCCCGAGGCCAAGACCGTGTCCATTCTCTCCTTCATTCCCTCGTTCACCACCCTGACCCCTCCCGTGATTTTTCTGTGAGGCAGATCAACGAATTCGAGCCCGACCCATGGGTCGCCGAAGCATGCACGACTCCTGCCGCCTGTCATCGTCGCGCCAAGTCACGGGAGACGTCTCCGAGGACACCAACGTGTTCCAATCGTCTCGTAGCACGCCTTGGACATCTTCCCCGAGCCCAAGTACCACGAGAACGTCGCATTCATCCTCGACCCAAGAACGCCGTCCGTCGCCGCCTCTCCGTCCGCGCTGTGCCACCGCTCCAGGACGCAATTGACGAAGCCGACCTCGCCATCCTCTTTGTCGAGCCGCGCTGCGCCCGTATCAACCCTCCGTGCATCCGGGGAACCGCTAGAGCACCGTCGCGGTCAACCACCCGAGGCAGCACCGCCCTTTCCTTCCCCTCCGGTGAGGTCCCCCGCCACCTTCTGGTCAACCTGCTCCGCGCCGTACGATTTGAATTGAATGGATAGGATTAGATCCAAATCCCGAACTGGTACCATGAGATCTCAACCATCAGATCCAGATCCAATGATCCAGATCTGATGACTCAGATCTGAGCCTAGTCAGCGCCACGTCATGCACAGTCAGCGTCCAGTCAGCAGATCTGGCCAATAGGAACCATCCACGTGGCCAGGGATTTTCTGAGTATTTTCCCGAATTAGATTTATCTGTCTGTTTTGCAGAAAAACCCCAGCATCTTAGATTTATCATATCTTTTTCTCTGTTAGGCCAAATTCAAATATTTTTGTATATTTGGAATCCTTAGAACCAGTAGAATCTTTTGGCTGCATTAGTTTTCTGTTTTGTCAAATTTAAATATATTAAATTTTCAAATGTGAAGTTTGAGTATTTTTGACATAACTTTAGTTTAAAAATAGCTTTTTGAGTGAATCCAATTGCAGTAGCTTAGTTTAGAAGCCCTCTATCCAGAAAGACCACTCCCATATTTTCTGTAATTATTTAGTTTAACAGTAGTATTTAATTTGTGCTTATTCCCTTTTTGGGAATTGTTTTGTAATGTGGTTATAGTACAAATTGTTTTAATTGCATTTTGACTTCATGCATATTTTCACAAACCAGAAACTTAGTGATATTTTTCTTGTGATTTTAATTGCATTTCATGCATAGCATATTTTATTGTATTGTTATTTTGTTTGTATGTTTATGTGTGGCTTGTTTTATTTGTTAGACCTTTCGGAGAGACCCGGGAATTTTATCAACTGTTGCTCCTACTCCTCCTGCTGCCAAGGCAAGTGGCACACTTGCATATTCTTGTCCTATTATTTTGATATATGCATATTGTAGTACTACTTGGAAAATTGCATGATAGGTTACTAAAACTGTTTAGAGTAGTACCCTATACTAGTTGGTCTAGAATCCTATTATAACTTTGTAGAATTATGGAAATGCTATGCAATGTGTTTTTGTATGAAAAGCTAATAAAAATTCTACTAAGTAAATAAACTACCTGGGTGGGTGGTTGGAATAAAGAAATTCCCCATATACGGGAGGATAAATTGTAGAAGAGGGTGATTCCCTACTTTGGGAGGAAGGATCATACGTGGTCCCCTGACTTAGGAGGTTGAATCACACGTGCGGAAAGCCACCCAGGAACAAAGAGATCGAAGTTACTCCAAGTCTTAGTCAGCTTACCATGCAGCCACAAGTCATATGGGCTCTGTTTGGATTGAGTATGTTGAGTAGACCTGACCGGTCGAACAAGCAGATGTAGGGGTGGTAGGAGGTATTGTTCGGCCATCGGTATGGGAAAGCTCCTCTGAAAGATCCCGGCTCCATCTTCTCCTTTCCTTTTCACTTCAAGAAGGTCAAGGTCAGAATGGGCTGATGGAGTCTTGTGGTGAATGTGCACAACCTCTGCAGAGTGTCAAATCTAAGTACTTAGCCGTGTCCCCGGTTACGGACGAATCTGAGCAGCTGGACGAGGATGCCAACGAAAGATCTCATCATTCTAATTTCTATAAGTTAAAATTTTGAGAGGTGAACCAGGGTAGTTGAGACGATGGTTGTCATACCATACTTGTCTCGTTTAGATAAAAAGTGTTTTTGAAAAGAGATAGGAAAATTTGGCTTTATGCAAATCAGACTTCAAACTCCACAAGCCAAATATGCATACAGGTTATTAGAGTTTTCCCATATGAGTCCACAAAGTGTCACTTGCCAGTTCCATTTTATATGGTTCTGACCCACCTTGTTGCAACATTCTTATTGTTGCAAGATGCTCCGACGCTGAGTGAGGTTTCGATTAAGGGTTTCGAGTCTGCAACCAACATGTTCGCCTGTGGCACATGAAGATGATGGAGGCTCATTGCTAATTTTATTTCCGCTGTGCTGATCTTTGTAAAATGCTAGCCTTGAGCTATGCAAGTTGTAATGGATATTTGTAAAATCTGGATCATTCGTGTAATAAATTGATACAATGTTATGGTAATCATCGTAAACTGTGTGTGCTAGCAATTCGATCCAGGGACTAGCACTATACACAGGGATCTTGCCAAATTTTAAGTGCAGGTTCGCTACATCATGAGATAAATTTGGAGCCACCAAAGAATTATAGAAGAAACACAAGGTCGATAAAAAACAAATAGGATACCAACTAAAAGGTGACCTCTCTCATATGTATAGGTTTCTAATTAGACAAACCATGAAGATATACATCCGCAAAGAAACATATACATACGAAATGGTTCGGGAAAAGAGAACAAGGTATCCAAAAGGAAGTCATAAATATACAAACGAGATTGTTGCTAAGAAGCATAGCACATAGCTCAAAATTTTCTCATTGTATATAAATGAACTTCAAATATATCAAATGCATCACACATATCACTAAGGGAACAAGAGATAGTGAAGATGCTTTGAGATAGGCAACAAGCATCACAAACAAATAATACCAATTGAAGAAAAGGTTTTTGCAAATTCATCACACATATCACAAAGATATATTAAGTGAAGAAAATAGGCCAAAACCACAACAATTGCATATAAAAGCTTTCATGCCAAGAGGCAACCTACACAAGGTTGAATACTAGAAAGGTATGCATGAGATGGATACTTGTTACTGAGATGCATTGAAGATGAAGATGATGAGTGTTGGTTTGTCATCAAAGCTTGACTCCGACAATCACATGGTGAGAACACCTTCCTTATGAATGAGGCAAGCATCCAATGCATCTCCATTGTACCTAAAACACAATTAGAGTACAAAATGGTTCCCAAACTCATTGGGTCCCATAGTAGTTAGATGAACTACAATATATAGGAAACACTCCACATAAATATGTGCATATAGATATGAAATTGAATTTCATGCACATCTTAGCCGATTTAGGATTCGATGGAGTATCCCCTATATATTGGAACTAAAAAGGACTAGCATGCCATATAATATATATGTTAAAGGATATGCATACAAAGACTTACAAGAACCAAACAAGATACAATTTGGACAAAAACACCAAGTCAACCAAGAAGAGAGCACACCAAAGTGTGACACAAAAGGCTGTCCAAATTATATCAAAATCCAAATCAACACATGATTGAGGAAAATTCAAATCAACATATGATTGATTCCAAAACACATCAACACATGAAGTGTGATATCAAAAGGAATCAAATCAACACAACAAATGATCGATAAGACACCAATTGAAGATAAGATACCAATTAAAACAAAAAAATATCAACTAGGAGAAAAGATACCAAGAAGAGGGTGATACTTGACCGAAATCAAGTAAAGTAAAATAAGGCAAAAGGTATCAAGACTCCCACAATAAATATTAATTGGAACAAATATCTATGGAGGAGATATTAAATTCCAATTAATACCAATTGAAGGTACCAAAACATAAGGTGAAGAACCAAATGCGAATTGAAAGGATCAAATATTGATAGATAGGTTAGTGTTCTAAATAAAAATGAATGCTCCCCCAAGATTCATGCATTATCTTTGATATTTGCATTTACGAAATGCATGCACAAGGGATCATTACTCTCCATATTTTATTTACAACACTAAACACTACCAAATGAAAAATAGGATCCGTGCAAGAGACAAGGAAGGCAATAAATAAGGCAAATTAAAGCAATAGCCAATGTGAAGATGATCTACAAAATCCACCACAATTACTAGAATCACTTGTCATGGACAAGGAGTATATGGAGACATTTCTCGGTGGTATAAAGGAATGATGTTCAAGACCAACTTCACAACAAATAAGCATATGGCAAGAGATAAGAAATAAAATGTAAGAAATGAGAAATATGGCGTTTTATTTCGAAAAAGGTTTGTTGGTAGTTTCAACTATTCGAACCAACCGGCCAAGCCATGGTTAAAATAAGATGAAACAAATGGTTTCTCAACCAATATATGGAAATGGATATTAGAGAAAAACCACCCCAAGCAAACTCACGCAAACAAGAGCCAAAAGATAACCACAAGAAAATTTGGAACTTGTTCGAGTAAACATGCCACATAGGAATAAGATAATTTACAATATCAACTCTAAGTGGCAAACCTCAAATGTTCATATTTTTATGAGATTGTAATATGCACATAGCTTATTACTCCCCCATAATGTGATAATTCATTTTATCTAAGCAAGAGGCAAATAAAACCAACTAGAGAAATTAATGAACATTGTAGAATTTGAATTTCTCATGAATATGACATACCACATAGTAGCTAGATAATATTGAAATATCAATACTAGGTGGTGTGCCTCATGTACACACATTTTTAGGTTTGTGAAGTGCACAAAACACATCACTCCCCCAAAATGGGATAGTCCATTAATATCTCAAAAGAGCCAAATGAAATCCACACAAGATTCAATAAAGCTCAACACACAAATTACACATACATGATATACAACTATCATACACAACCTTGAATAACAAGACAAGTAGGAAAGTAGCATATCACATACAAGCACATGCTAGGAACAAAACTAACACATGCAAGGGAGCAAGCAACTTTCAATGTATATATGAATTAAATACAAGTTACCGCAAGGAGGAAGCATTGTATATGAGATAGGTAAGTGATAATCCAATTGACTTGGCTTGATGAAATAAAACCATGCAGATCCCTTAATTCTTCAAAAATAGCCAAGTCACCAATGTCCTCCATTAACACCTATTGATCAAGTTGAAGCTTGTTGGTCCCCAACCAAGTTGGGTCCTAAGAGGTTAGTCACAATAGGCTTGGGAACCCAAATGGTGCTTTTCATGCCACCACTTTGAGCTCCCACATACTTGGCAAACACATTGCCAACTCTATCCTTCCTAAGTGAACATGCATCATCAATTGTGGTAGGAGAGGAAGAGGTACTGTTAGTGCATGAAGAAGCAAAATGACCTTTGCCACGGCAAAGGTAGCAACACCGACTCTTCTTCTTCTTAATAGGCTCCTCAACTTGAGGAGCATTGGCTTGAGTCTTCTTAGGAGGTGGCCGTTGTTCAACTCGTGGTTGAGCACGAGATTGAATAAGAGGCCGCTTCCCTAGTTGCTTCTCATTAAGAGGCTTCTTCTTCATTGGGCAATCCCGAACATGGTGCCCTTCTAGCTTGCACTTGAAGCAAATGATGTTGGCCGGATTCTTGATTTGAACTTGGCCCTTCTTCTTCTTCTCAACCTTGGACTTGATCTTGTTGTTGGAGTTGAATCCAAGTCCACTCTTGTCATTGGGGGATTGTTGCACACTCAACATGTTGTCAAGTGCACGCTTCCCTTCATGACGCTTTTCCAAGCCTTTCTTCATAGAAGTGGCTTGGGCCTTGAGCTCTCCTCTTTCTCTACATGGTTAGTGATAACACAAGAACTAGAGGAGGTAGATGCATCATTGTTAGAGCAACAAGGCAAAGAAAGTAATTCATCACATGATGTACCAACATTTTTAGTGGATGAACTACTAGGACTAGCACATGGCAATATAGCATTTTTTGTTAAGGTTGTGCTATCATCCACATGAGGCTCACAAGATGTTACCTTGGTGGTGAGGGCCTCATGAGCTAACTTTAGACTAGCATAGGACGCTAGAAGATCATCATTAGAGCTAGATAGCTTTTCATGACTTTCTTCCAACCCCCTATACTTGCTAGTTAGCAACTCAAGTTGAGCCCTTAGCTCAACATTCTCCTTCAAGGTAGATGCTTCACAAGAACTAGAGTTAGTAGCACAAGCATCATTTACATTAGGAATAGAGGAAGACAACTTGGCAAGATCATCCTTTAATCTAGCATTTTCATTTTTCGTGACTTTATATTTAGCATGAGCATGGTCACGTTCTTTAATGATTTTAGCAATTATTTCATTATGAGACTCCTCGATAGATTCTAATTTCTCCTCTAGAGAAGCACGAGTCTCATGCTCTTCCTCAAGAGCATCTTCTAACGATGCCTTCTCCATAGCATCATCTCTTTCGATCTTACCCTTTTCTTCAAGGCTTGCTTCCAAGGCCTCAATAGTTTCCCTACGCTCGATTAGCGTTTGCATAATTTCAAAGAGGATAGCTTGAGCATTTTTATTGTTAGGAAGGGCTTTAAGAATTATTAGACCTTTATTTTGAAGGAGAGCATTAACCTTTTCCACATCATCTTCTTCATCAATATTATCATTATCATTATCATGATCATTACCATTGTCATTACTAGAAGAAGATTTAGCCATAAGGCAATGAGAGGTGGAAGAAGATGAGCAATTAATTTTTGAACTACTCAAGTTCACATCTTGTTGCATAGCTAATTGGGTTTCCTCTACATTATTATTCATGTAAGAGTTACAGGAAACACAAGCATTTTTATCATGGCAACAAGATAAAGCAAGCATATCATCATTAGATTTATCTAAGCAATTTTTGGATGATATACAAGGACTATCAACACTAGCATGTATGACATTTGGAGTGCTAGAAGAGTTTAAGTCCAAAGATGAGGCGTTGCAACAAGATAGATATAGAAGATCATCATAAAAGAGCTCACTATCAATATTGCGTTGGACACTCCATGTTTTTCTTGAAGCTTGGTCCATAATTCATGAGTATCCCGGAGAGGCATGATTGACTCGAAAACTACAACACTCACAAATTTGCAAAACTCATTAGAAGCTAGAGCATCTAGATATAAGTTTTTCTCATCCTCTAAAGTCGTACTTTCGTAATCCTTTGGAGGAGAAAACCCTATATCTAAGATACGCTCAATATTGGGGTCCAAGACCCGTAAGTGACTAAGCATATGAGTTTTCCAAACATTAAAATTTGTGCCATTAAATATAAACATGGAATCGTGCACTAAATCCTAGACGACATCTTTACTCTCTAGGCGGTAAAGCCAAACAAGAGAGACGAGGCTCTGATACCAATTGAAAGAACAAGCTATGCCCGGATGTCGCCTAGAGGGGGGGAGGGGGGTGAATAGGCGATTAGAACTTTTTCTATTTAGGGGCTTGATAATTGCGGAATAAAACTAGATGTTTAAATTAACAAGCCAACACCTAATATACTAGGTTTTCCTAAGTGCACCAACAACTTATGCTAAGAAATATGACAACAAGGTGATAGCAAGATATGAACTTCAAGCATGAAGGCTATCACAATGTAAATTGCATAAGTAAAAGGCTCGGGTATAGAAATAACCGAGGCACGCAGATACGAGGATGTATTCCCGAGTTCCTCCTTGTTAAGGGAGTACGTCTCGTTGGAGGGGTGTGAGCTCGCCACAAAAGGCCTACTCAAGATGCCACAAAGGCCTCAACCTATTCTCCGATGAACCGCACCCAAAGGTTTTGTTCACCTTCCACTATCGGAATCCTTCAAGGCGGAATCCGGAGCCTTTACACCACTAAGCTTGGGGCACGCATCCACAACCGAATTGGAGGCTCCCAAGAATCACCACAACACCGTCTAGGGTCCAATGACCCAAGAGTAACAAGCTTCCAACCTTCAATCCCACGAATCACTGTGGGGAGCACAACCCGATGCAACTAATGCAAAAGGGGAAGATCACACCAAGTGGTCAAATCCTTCTCCCCAAAATCCAACCAAAGCAACTAATGCTATGGAGTGATTTAGGAGGAAGAACGAAGGAGAAACACCAAGAACTCCAAAATCTAGATCCAACGAGTTCCCCTCACTTAGAGGAGATTTTGTTTGGTGGAGTAGTGGATCTAGATATCCTCTCTTGTTTCCCTAAATTTGGGCAAGAATCATCAGAAGGAAGTGGAGGAATCGAGCTCTCAAAATGTTGCAACAATGGAGGGGAGAGAGAAAATGAGCTCACCCTGAAATTTGGGGAAGAAGCCCTTTTATAGGGGCCCCAAAAAAGTGACCGTTGGGGCAAAAAGGTTGCAGCCCGAGATCCCGGCCTGGGGCCGGCCTGCACGCCGGCCAGGCTGGCCAGGAATCTCAGGCATCGAACGAATAGAGGAAACTGCAGCGAAGGCGCGCTGGGAGGCCGGCCTCCCGTGAGAGAGAGAAAGAGGCCGGGAGGCCACCCGAAGGTCCCGACCGGGACCCGGCCTGGGCCGGACACCCATCGAGCAATGGGCTGGGAGGCAGCCGAAGGCCCCGGCCTCGTCCCGGCCTGGGCCCGGCCAGGCCGGCCTGACTGCCTCATCTTTTTTTTCTTTTTCTAAATAAAATCTGTCTAATAAAATCTCGAAACCGAAAACGCGATATCTCCCACATACGAACTCCGTTTTCGATATTCTTGGACTCGTTGGAATCGTCACAACGAGCACTACAAGAATATGCAGAGAAAATTCATAGTCCAAGAATATAATATAAAAATAAATGGGTAAAGGTAAAAGCTCCCATTTGCAAATCGGAAATGCAATAACTTTCACCCACGAACTCCGTTTTCGATAATCTTGGACTCGTTGGAATCGTCACAATGAGCACAACAAGATTATGCAGTGAAACATCATAGTCCAAGAAAATGTTATAAAAACAAATGGGGAAAGTTTAAACCTCTATTTTAAAAAACCGGAAATGCCGAATCTTTTGCAAATGAAGTCCGAATGAAGTAAAACCAATTTTGTTGGAAAGAGGACAACAAAAGAAACCTTTGAAAATGGCAAACAAGCAATGGAGATTTTGCAAAGAAATGGAAGAGGTAAATCTTCCGCATGGATGAACCGGCAAAATCTCCAATACCGAAACCGCAATAGAGGACGCATATGAAAACTGTTTTCGGTGAACTTGGCTTTCCTATGACAAGCACGACAAGCACCAAGACCACACCACGATAAGAGACAAATAAGAACCAATAAATATGATTGCATGGATGCAAAGGTTTGTGCTCTCTACGGCGATACGATCACGATATTCGGTCGAGAGCCCCTCTTGATAGTACGGTTATCTATCCTATAATCCGGTCTCTCACTAACCAATATGAGACCGGTAAAATAGAAACCCTATCAAGATCATACCTTTGCCTTGTGCATAAATCCACTTGAGGTTGATGAAGACAATCTTCATCTCCTCAAGACGCACCACCTTCCTCGATTGCGCTTCGGTGAAGATTCACTTGATGCTCCCCCATACACCAAGATGGGAGATGCTCTCTTCGGCATATCTTCACTTGTCCTTGAGTGATGATCAACCCGCACAAAGCCTTGATCAACACAAACTTTTCTTCTTCCCTTAACCTTGACTCCAACAAATGGAGATAAAGCAAGCTAATGGACACACCTATAAATATAGCTCAATGCAAACATTAGTCCATAGAGATTGTCATTAATTACCAAAACCATGCATGGGGGCAACCATGCACTTTCAAAGTGTCGCTGGCGTTATACTAATTTGATGATGGGTAGTAGAGTTTCCACGACACTTAAATGGGATCGGAGGTAGTATGTGAAACAAATCGACTCAACTACATTATATTATATACATTTAATATAATCTAACCTTGTGAGCATCTTCATTGGCCTTATTCGGACTCAAGACCTGTTGCTCTTTTGAATTATTATCACGACGACTTCCTTGTTGTCTTCTATAAGAAGGTTTGTGAGGCTCTGGCGAGAGAAGGGCGATGACGAAGGTGTGTCTTCAGCTCGCTCCATTTCTTGTGGACATAGCTAGATGGTACAAGAACTTAAAAACCTATGTTACTTCTAGAGATCTTTGTATTTTTTGTTGACTTGCGGGATTCTATCAAAAGTTTAGGGAGGTTTTAAGAGGGGATGAATCTTTTTGTTCGATTCTAAAGGACGGAGTTGTGCCTTTTTAAATTGAACTCTTGGAGTCATTACCTTGCTTCCATAAAGGGGAAGTGCGATTCAAATTCAGTAGTATGTGCTGATTAATCCCTATTTGGAGGGTCACAAAGAATTCTATTAAGTGAATTATCAGACGATTAACTGACTGATTAGCCTATTGATCGTCTACTCGCCAGCCGACCGATTAATTACAGGTTGACGATTCTATCAACATTGTATGTCATTTTTTATTAATGTTAGCTTTACAATTAAGAACGTGGCCACGAATCACATATAACGAGTTCATATATACTAGAAGTTAATTGATAATATGGGGTTTCGAAGACATTGTGGCAATTGATAATTTGTTGTGTAATTTTGTGCAACATGATTATGTAGAGCGAGGGGGAAGGGGCAGCCCGCACGAATGATTTTGAGAAGGTCGGACAACATGTCTCCCTCTCGAAACAAGACGTAAGCATGTTATGAAGTTTCTTCAGACGTGTATACATCTTTAGATCAATAATCGCACGTGCAACAATCAATGATTTTATGAAATACACGCGGATCCACACTGAAAATCAATGAATTTTATGTTTAAAATATGCACTCTAAATAAATTTCATGCGTGAGAACTAACTATTTTCATAATTTGAACTACCACTGGTAGAAAACAGAGCTTTAGTCGCGGGTCCAGAGGGCCTTTGGTCCCGGTTGTAGACCCGCGACTAAAGTCTCGGGACTAAAGGGGGGTGGGCTTTCGTCCCGGGATGGAAGGGCCTCCACGTGGGTGGGGTGGGGGGGGGGGGGAGGGGGCTCCGGGCCGGAACCCTTTGGTCCCGGTTGGTATTACCAACCGGGACCAAGGAGTTTCAGCTTTTTGTTCCATTTTTTGGGGCGTTCCAATTATTTGGGGGTTCGATTTTTTTTCCAGTTAATTGTTTTTGCGTCGATTGCGTCAGTGGTACTACCATTCACATTTGATTCATATATACATACATAAATCCACACGTCGAGATAACGTTTCTCACACGTCGACATAACGTTTCTCACATACATAAGTCCACACGTCGAGATAACGTCTCTCACACCGCTCAGTGGTAGAGCAATTGACTGCTAATTGTTCAAGTCTATACTACACCGACATAACGTTTCTCACACGTCGAGATCACGTCAATTATATTTCCTCAGGCAAAACATAATTGGGATTGTGAAAAAATTCTCCACCTCTCTTCAGGACCTCGGAGTTAAAAAATCCCGCAATTTCCTCTTGAAGTGCTTTTAGGCGCTTTGATGGTATGAGCTTGTCCCGCATTAATTCCATCTAGATCAATATGAATATGTGAGTTGTTTATAACTATATATATATGAAATCATAATAAAATAATTTATGGATGGTAGTCAACACAATATGGTAATAAAAAATTGCGAAGAGTGTATACATTCATCACGTGTTCTTTGTTCTCTATCCCGCTCATTGACAAAAGAGCGTATGTATTCGCAAACATAGTATGCACATAAATTTGTCCCTTTTTCTTGCCTCAGACACCACTTTACAAAAAATAGAATTTAATCAAATAATAGTCAAACTTGATAATGGTATTGAAACTAGAATTAAAGAGTTGCGCGGACCTATATATATATAGTACTACTTACTTTGGTTCCACTCCCCTTTAACAGCCGCTTTGAACCGTTTCCAAACACTGCCCGCCAATAGAAAAATGATTAAATGAGTTATTGATTAGTTGATATCAGAAAATGAATGAAAGAGGTCGATATAGAGCGATAATGATTGAAATTACCTCTGGAGCATATCTTGAATGCTTTGGTAGTCTTCCGTTTGTTTCCTTAACGAGTCCATGACTTGAACGACTCCTTGGTCAACTCTAATGATTAGTAGAATCTAGTGGAAACTGCGCACGTTTATATGTCCATAACTCATCGGTTACACTAAAGATATACAAAGCAAAATAGAATGTGTAGAAGGTAACACTCACTTGAAGACGTAAGGAAAAAGTATTTCTGCGCAGGTATTTTGTTTCACTAACCACCGGACCAAGCTATCCTCTGTGTCCTACCAATTGTATCTTACGGTCACTTCATTAATAAAATTTGGGTCAATGAACCCAGTGTCATAGATGCGACGGTCCCTGCATTCGACAATCTTCATTCTACAGTACAAAAGAATATAGTGATATAATTACAGGCAATGAACGTGCAGAGCTGGAGACTTAATTAAATTGCATAAATAAATCACTTACAAACAATAGGAACTGACGATGACTTTGTCGAGGGCGTCTTGATTGAATAAATGAAAATTTCAGAAAACAGAATATATAACAAATCATCCGTGAAGTAATGCTCTTTCTTATATTTCACCCAGAAAGCTTCATGCCCGGCCGCTACAGCTTTCTCGTACCAGTGATGCAATCGACGCAATTGTGTTGATAGAGAATTGACCTCCTCAGGTCTGACCAGGGACTTCCCGGGGACATATGTCCATGCATACTGATACTTCTGGGGCCGCCTATGGTGCTAGTGTCATGGTGAACTTTCTTATCAGATATCACCTTCAGCGGGGGGATCGACTGTTTTGCCTGTTCTCCGAGCTGGGCCACTTGTTTCCCGCATTTTGCCGCCTTGAACCGCTCCTTCTTTAGGCGATCTGCCGCCTCCTTCTCCTCCTGCATCTGCTG
The DNA here is from genome assembly GCA_012064385.1 of Puccinellia tenuiflora. Taxonomy (NCBI): domain Eukaryota; kingdom Viridiplantae; phylum Streptophyta; class Magnoliopsida; order Poales; family Poaceae; genus Puccinellia; species Puccinellia tenuiflora. Next base: position 1,189,039 of record QRDG01000150.1, read on the forward strand.
CCTCTTTAGGCGATAGGCAGCCTCCTTCTCCTCCTGCATCCGCTGCCTCTTTAGGCGATAGGCAGCCTCCTTCTCCTCCTGCTCTTGACTAATTGTCTTCTCCAAAACACGATCATAGTCATCTCGCAATTTATGCGGCTCTGGCCGGGGACCCATTAGATTTTTTATAAATTTCTCAACTTTTTCTGCTGGTATTATCTCTTTAGGTGGGGGCCATTTCGGAGCTAATTGTCGGGCCACATCGGCACGCACCGACTCCTCGAGTTCCTCTGGAGTTTTGTCGTACGATCTCTTTGGAAGAGGCTTTAGCAACTCGCGTTCCGCTCGAGTTTCCGCTTTGAAGGATAGTTTCCGCTTTGACAAGAAGGTCTTAACAAGGGGCGGAATCGACAGACGGGATGTCGCGAGCGATGGACTCGCGACGGATGGGGCATCGATGGTTGGATCTTGATGTGGGGAGGATGGATCTTGGGGGGATGGATCTTGAGGTGGGGGGGGGGGGTGGATCTTTAGGTGGGGGGGATGGATCTTGAGGTGGGGGGGATGGATATTGAGGTGGGGGGATGGATCTTGAGGTGGGGGAGATGGACCTTGAGGTGGGGGTCTGCTACTCGGAGGAGTCAAGTTTGGAAACACGATGTTTTTCTTGTTCCAGAGAGCGATACCCTTCTCGACTTCTCCCAGTGTCTTCTCGCCGTCACCTCCAGGAATGTCAAGTTCCAGATTAGCATATAACGGCACAACTTCATCCACCCCGACACGAGCATAGCCAGGTGGAATCCCTCCGAGATGGTAGCTTGCTCCATCTTGATTAGGTAAACCATAGCCGACCTCCACCTTGAAGGACATGTTCTTCATTGACATATGTAGCTCACAGTCTGCCTTCTCCGTGATATCATCCACGGGGTAGTGAGCCGCCGGCGGTTCGAATTCAGAATTTTGTACATGCGTGGAACCCATCCTTCTTTTCCGCTGATCAGATGGGGTGGCTTCGACATGACCTTCTAGCTGCAGCTGAGATGCCTTTTGCTTACTAATTGAGTCTAGTTGCTCCTACTGCTGCTGCACCTTGCGTTCCAATGCTGATAACCGGTCAGACTCTTGCTTCTTTTTTCTCTGACGGCTTCTATAAGTATGATCGTCTTCCGGAAAACCTTGCTTCAAGGTGACACCGCCTCCATAGCCTCGTAATCGTCCAACGTGTTCAGGATTCCCGAGTGCTAGTGACAGCTCGTCATTCTCTCTGTCGACCACGTACACTCCCCTTCGAACTTTATCTATTGCGTCCACAAGTTGTTTGGTTATATACTCAATTTTTTCCTTCCATTTTCCCTGAGCAATAATCATCCCTGTCTATGGGTCCAACCCTGCCCCATGCGCAAACAACCAAAACTTGGACCTCTCGGGCCAGTCCGCTATCTGTGGAATGATCCCGTTATCAAGCAGTATTGCTTCAAAGGCTTCCCACTTAGGCACGGCAGCCTTGTAGCCACCTGCCCCCAAATGGTGGTGATATTCCTTCTTCGCAGCATTTAACTTATTTTTTTCCGATCGGGCCACAGCGGCCTCCGATTTTCTTTGCTTCACAAATGTGGGCCACTGCTGTTGTATCTTCACTAGTGGTCCAGTGAAATCTGGATCTTTCTCCACTGCCTTTAGATAAGCTTTCCATAAGTTTTTCTTCCAGGTCCGGAATTGTTCGGCCATCTTACTAAGAGTCCACTCCTTGACTTTTGTCTTCAAGTGCTCGGGTAGATCTGATGGTAGGTTGACCTTTGTCAAGAGCGTGTCCCAACACAAAAGTTTTAGTTTCTCGTCGACATAAGTAGTTGGCTTATTTTCGTCCTTCGGCTGAATCCATTCTTCAAGGTTGATCGGGACAATGTCCCTAACAATAACCCCGCATTGATTTATATATTTGTGGCGGCAATCTAAGGGTTCCAAAGGTTCACCACTAGCACTAACTTGGTCGATCACTATCCTACGACCCTCCTTCAACGGCTTCATCGGGCCTCGTTTCGGCACTGTTGTAGATGCGGATGATTTGCTCGATCCGGAGGGCTAAAAGAAAAAATGGTTCGTTAATAACAGCAATACAACTCAAATAATACATCTAGTGTGATCGATGTACAGAGGCTTAATATACCTCGCCGGAGTTTGTTAAGGGCACTTCCCCCTCTCTACAATTTTCTTCTTCCTCAAACCCCTCACCGGAATCGTTCAGAAATTGGGAGCCGTAATCTTCTGTAGTTACGGCATCTTCTTCACCGACAGGCGCGGCCGCACGTCCTGCTATAATTTGGAGCATTCGCATTTCGCACTCCTCGTCTCTGTCGACGACGTCCGGAAAATTTGGATCCATCTAGATACATCCGTGAATAAACAAATATAACAATCAACACATGTCTAGAGAGAATAATGTTTGCTATCACATTTGAATGTTTTTCTATCAAAAATTGAATGTTTGCTATCACAATTTTTGGATAGACCTAAAATTCCTAACACAATTTTTTGCTAACACTAACAATATTTTGCTAACACAAATAAGGAGGACTATTTGCTAAAGTAAATAAGGAATTAGAAGAAACATAAGTTTAGGGACTATTTGCTAAAGTAAATAAGGAATTAGAAGAAACAATTTGTTTTTGGCAATTTGCAACTTTGAGACCAATCTACCATGTGCAGACCAATTTGTTTTTGGCAATGACCATATATTATGTTCTTTGTATGCTACTGAATATTCCTTAACTTACACGAAGCTATGAAGATAAAAGGTTCACATGGACACAAGAGAAATAATTAAAACTACATAACTAGTGAGAAGAAATAAAATAAGAAAGGTAACACGGAGCAAACCTAAAAAATTCTAAAAAAAGCTATTTGCTAACTAGTTAAAGTAACTATTTGCTAACCTAAAAAAAGCTACATACTAACAATACACTAATCTACAAAATTCTAACACTAGATTTGCACTAATCTAAATTTGCAATTCTAACAATACAGTAGATTTGCACTACAAAACTCTAACAAAAAGCTAGATTTGCACTACAAAATTCTAACCTCGGCCGGACCGGCGAGGAGCACGCGTGGCGGCCGGAGCTCGAGCGGAGGCGACAACGGCGGGGAGGAGCGCGCGTGGCGGGCCGGCCTCGGGCGGAGGCGACAACGGCGGGGAGAGGGCGGGCCGGGCGCATCGGGGATGGCGGCGGGGAGGCGACAACGGCGTCAATCTCACCGGTGGCCGGGGAGAGGGCGGCGGCGTGGCAGCCTGGCGGCAGGGGTCGGGCGGCGCATCGGGGATGGAATGAGGAAGAAGAACGAGGCGGAACCACCTAAATCGACGCGGAAGGGACCTTTGGTCCCGGTTCGAGACACGAACCGGGACCAAAGACCTTTTGGTCGCGGTTGGCAACACCAACCGGGACCAAAGGTCTTTCCGGGCCAGGAAATATTGCGCGCGAAGCCCAGCGGGCCTTTGATCCCGGTTGGTGTTAAGAACCGGGACCAATAATATTTTTTTCTTGTTTCTTATTTCTAGTTTCTTTTTCTGTTTTCTTTTTTGTTTCTTTTATATACTTTGATTTACATGCTTTTGGAATTGTTTTTTTCTAGTTTATTTTAAAATGTTCCGATATTTAAAAAATGTTCCAATATTTGAAATTCATTATCTTTTTATTATTTATTTTTCTAGTTTCTTTTTATTATTTAAAAATTCATATATTTTTATAGTTTCATTTAATTATTTGAAAATCATATCTTTTAAAATGTTCCAATATCTATTGATTTAATTATCTACAAAATTGAAACAAAATGCATGTTTGATTGTTTTTCATATAATTTGAATTTCTAAAAATTCTTTTAATATGAAATTTTCCTTTTTATGTTTTTTGTTTATTTTTCTTTCTTATGTTTTCTGTTTATTTTTTCTCTCTTATTTTTTCTATCTATTTGTTTGAGATTAGAGGTTAATTCATTTAGTTAAATTTTTTGGAATTTGAATTTAATTAAGTCATTAAACTTATAAATTCAATATCTTTTCATATGTTTATCAGAAAAATGTAATTAAAATATCAAATTGTTAATAAAAAAATGTAATTAAAATGTAATTTGGAATTGCTGTTCATTTAATTACAAAATTTGGAATTTGAAATCCATTAAGTCGTTAATTAAACTTATAAATTCAATATCTTTTCATCTGTTTATCAGAGAAATGCAATTAAAATACGGTACAGAATGACAATAGTGGATAAGTTGTCCTAACACACGTTGGATCGGAAGCATATGGATCGTGTGTTTCCTTCAAGCGCTTGTGAGCCGTTGGATCGGAAGCACACGGATCGTGTGTTTCCTTCGAGCGCTTTGTGAGCCATTTGATCGGAAGCACAAGGATCATGTGTTTCTTTAGAGCGCTTGTGAGCCGTTGGATCAGAAGCACACGGATCGTGTGTTTCCTTCGAGCGATTGTGAGCCGTTCGATCAGAAGCACACGGATCGTGTGTTTATTTCGAGCGCTACCAACCGGTACTAAAAAGGTGAAGATAAGGCACACATATCAACGATCCTTTAGTCCCGGTTCCAGCTACCAACTGGGACTAAAAAGGTGAAGAGTTGCCAGATATAAATATCCATGGAGTACACTTCACAGCCATCAACACTTTGAGAACCAGCGGCAAGGGCCTCTTTGATGATCTGGTATATCCCCAACACTTGTTGGGACAGTTGCAGATCATCAGAGAAGTCTTGCCGCTGCTTGGATCGAATGCCCGTGTGTTTTGTTCTGTCTACAAAATACTTCAGTTCATCGACCGAATACAAATGATGCATCTAAAATGCATACATGAACTTTGCACTATAATAGTCATATTCCAATCATATTTGCACAATATAAGGGGTATATTACTGTTATTTAATGAATTTTGGTAATTAATAATGATTTCCCCTTTTTATGGAATTAATCCTGCGCAGGCATAAAACCCCTATTTCTTTCCTTATTTGTTTCAGGACCTTAACGACGTCATAATGAGCTATAAATTTACAGGGGTCATTATTTTGGAAGGAGAAGATTTAGGAGCGAAAGAAGTCAACGAACGGAGGCCGGAAGACCAAAAGGGGGGCACATGGCTAGGTACTGTAGCCGTGTGGGCCTATCCCAATTGGCCCTCGTGGCCCCGTTTGCATCGATTCTTCGCCCAGAAGCTTCCTCGTGACCTAAAAATGCCTATATAAAGAGCCTCCCGACGTTCTCTGGAGGGGAGAGCTGCCACATGAGATAAACAAGAAACAGAGACAGGAGGCTGTAGATTGGAGGGGGAAAACTCTGGCGGAGCCCTGCCGGAGAGGTCTCCTTCTTCTCCATCGACATTTCCACCGTCTCCATGATGAAGAGGGAGTAGTCCACCTCTGGACTATGGGATTGTGGTAGTAGCATATGTATCTCTCTCTCTCTTGAGCTTCACTAATTAGCACTGTATGAGCTGCTGAACATGATTATGGTCACCGTTGTATTACCATTGTGGTGGATCTTTCTATGAGTTAATATATGTTGAGATTGCAATGTTATATTTCAGTTATGAAAGTAGATGCATATTATGTACCCCGTTCTTGTATCCTTGTTGTGATCAAGCATGTGTATGAGAGCGTGTGTGTGGGAACGTGTGCATTAGTTGGAGTAACGGGGGTGGTGAAGTGATAAGCTGACAACTTAATATCATGATCCATTGGGTGTTTACCTTACTTTGTTACCTCACTAGGGATAAACCAAAATACCATGTTGTAGGATAGGAGTGACATGCCTCTACCTAAGACTAGATCCATCATGTGTTTATTTTAACTTCATGTCATTAATCTTAAAGCTATACTCTGATGTTATCTTAATTACTAAGGTGCATGATTTAGTTCACATCTTGGTGGAGTATAAGTGAGACTAATAATCAAAAGGTCTCTATGCTAGGACGTGATGCCCATATAATTAGTAACATGTCATTAACCTTGTTTGCAATCTCATATGTTAAATCTATGTCTACTCATTTGCCACACTATATTAAGAGAGAGTGCATGTGTGAAACCATGAACCCCGGTCCAGTTTTAATCATAAGAAACACCTTTCCAACCACTTTTAAGCATCTTTTACATTCAGCCATTTTAAAATCAGAAAATACAAAAACACTTTTACTTCTTGCATTCACATATAAAAACCCCAAAAATACTATCCATCATCATTACTATCATCCTTGCATACTTATTCACCACCATTGCATATTTATTTACTGTTTTGCATTCATTATCATCTTAATATCATTCTCACACCTTGTGCTTGACAACCACCTGGTGAGGTTGAGGGCACAAAGCAATCTATTTTGTTTGCAGGAAATCTAGAGAAGGACAAGAAGATAAAACCCACACTACTGATTTCCCGAGAGTTCGATATTAAACCCTCGAGTCACCTTCTTGGGGAAAAACTACCACTTCTACATACTCTGCACTTGGAGGCTCAAGCTATCCCTAATATATTATCTTCCTTTCAGGGTATCAAGAGTACTTGTTGGCGTTGTTGAGGGAGAAGAACACCCTCATCAATCCCGTCATCAAAAGGTTTTTCTGGCGCCGTTGCCGGGGAATCATAGCTGGAAGGGTTTGTCTAAGGATATCACAACAAAGTCAACTTCATCACCAACTTCTGCTAACACCTAAGCTTGGGGAGGTTGCACCTACGTGAGCATCATCTTGTCCATCTTTACCTTCAAGCATTTTATTTTGTTTTGTTTTTGTCTTGCATATCATATTTAGATTTCAGTTTGCATATTTTATTTTTCAGTTTTGCATTTTGTTTTGCATTAGTTAATTCGGTTGCATTGTTTTAGTGTCATTTTTCAGTTTTGCATTAAAAATAAAATAAAAACACATAAAAATCTGCTAAAATGGGTGATAGGACTAAGTTGTGTGACTACACAAATACTCCAAATGATCAATTTATTGCTAAACCTATTACCACACCTGAGATACAAGCTGATAGCTATGAAGTAAGTCCTAGTTTATTGAACTTGATAACTAGGGAGCAATTTGGTGGTAGTGCTATGGAGGATGCCTCTATGCATCTTCATGATTTTGTTGAAATCTGTGACATGCAAAAATTTAAGAATGTTGAAAGTGATATTCTAAAACTGAAATTATTTTCTTTCTCACTTAGAGGAAAAGCTAAGGAGTGGCTGCATTCATTACCTACTGATAGCATTAAAACTTGGAATGATCTGAAAGAAGCTTTCATTAAGAAATACTATCCTCCTGTTAAAATTTTGCAAAATAGAAACAATATTCTATCTTTTAGGCAAAATGAAAATGAACATGTTGCTATGGCTTGGGATAGGATAAAACTTATGCTTAGAACTTTCCCATCACATGGAGTTAATGAATGTACCATACTACACTCTTTTTATAATGGTCTGAATTACATGTCTAGAAATATACTTGATTCTGCTGCTGGAGGTGCTTTTATGGGAAAAACTATAGTAGAGGCTAAGAATATATTGGAAAGCATTTTGCAAAACTATAGTCAATGGCATACTGATAGAGCACCTAGTTCATCTAAGAAAGTAAACTCCATAGAAGAAACTCATGATTTGTCATCTAAGATGGATACTATTCTTGCTTTGCTTAATAAACCAAGTGTTGAAAATATTCCTTTGCAAGAACTAGTTGGTGATAATTCTGAAAATATTGATGTCAACTTCATTAGGAATTATGGAAACAATGGGTATGGTAACAACAATTATAATTCTTATAATAAACCTCCATATGTTCCCAACAATCGTCCTTTTGTTCCATATCCTAATGCTAATGATAAATGGAAGCCTGTGTCATCTAGTAATGATAATGTTGAAACTAATAAAATTCTTATGGAACAAGTTAATAGTCATAACACCATGATACAAGAGTTGAATAAGTCTATTGCATCTATTAGTTCTGATATTAAAAACTTACAACTCCAAGCTGCAGGACTAGACAAAGCCCTTTCAAAACTTGCTGATAATCAAGCCACTTTATTGAGTATGTCTGCTGGAAAACCACAAGCACCACCTGTGGTTGGATTGAATTCTATTAATATTGCTTAAAGTGTTCCTCTTACTTTGGAGGAAACTCTTAATGAATTGCTAAATTATCCTGAATATCTATTGCCTTTTATGTCTCATCTTATGGCTTCAAAAGAAGAAGTTAGTAAAACTGAATATGATGAAAGAAGAGTTGAAGAAGTTAAAATGCTTAGAGAAGTTAATGATCCCTTGGTTGATTTAAAGAATAGTAGCTTGCATGAATTAATATCTATCTTACAAAAATTTGCAAGTGATCCTTCTATTGATGTTAACAAATCTGGTTTTGGTTCCTATATTGCTAATCATGTCTTGAAAGAAAAAATTGCTAGATACAATCAAGAAGCTATGATAGCACCTAAGCTTGGGGATGCTTGGATCCCCAAGGTGCTAGTAACTATTGGAAAAGAGACACACCATGCCATACTTGATCTAGGATCTAGTGTCTCAGTTTTATCTAAAGAATTATATGAATCGCTTGAATTAAAGAATCTTGAAAAATGCTCTATTGGACTTGCACTTGCTGATAATACCATTAAACATGCTTTAGGAAAAGTAAGTGATGTTATGGTAGAGTTACATATGACTTTTGTACCTGTGGATTTTCTAATCATGGATATGGAGAATAAAACCTCTAGTCCTATTATTTTGGGAAGAACTTTTCTTCGTACCACAGGGGCTATCATTGATTCAAAGGAAGGGAATGTGAAGTTTCAGTTTCCACACAAGAAATGCATGGAACACTTCCCAAGGATGAAGGGCACAACTTCTAAGCTCCCTCATGAGCTTCATCTTCGGTAAAACAACAAGTAAGTAAGCCTAGCTATATGGCTATAAAGAAAGCGCTTTACGGGAGGCAACCGGTTGTTTTTATTTGGATTTTCTTTGTTTCCTCTTTCTGTAACAAGAGATTGTTTTCTTAGTTTAGTTTCTGGAATTTTAATAAAGTGCCAAGTTTTACCCATTTTGGTTGAAAAAGTTGCTATACCTATTCGGAGATTTTATTCCTGCACAGAGTCTGTGCACGGTTTTATTTTTCATTCCTATTCTGTACTCCAAATGAGCTGATATTTTTACTGTAACTGCAAATTTTTATCCTCTGTATGTGTGAATTGTTTCATATTTTTTCGACAAGTTTAAGTAGGACAGAAAAATATGTTTTGCTGCTGCTGTTTTTCTGGACAGATTCTGTCCCATATTGTTTTATGCATAGTTTGAACTATTGAGTTGATCCAATTGAGTTTATGAGTAGGCATAAAACATTATACACTCTCTGATCATTCATATGAATTTTAGTCCATGGATTATATGCAGCAAGAAACTTGTTTATTTATCTCTACTAATATCACCCCACAGAAAAGAGATGGGAGAAATTGTGTTTTGAAGTTTTTTCACAGGGATTGGAGGAAATGCACCATGAGTTATCCAAGGATGGTGAAAACCATAAGCTTGGGGATGTGAACATCCCCACTGAACCAAAACACTCTCGGTTTGCACATGTCTAACTTCTGTTTTTCTATCATTGCACTTTATCGCTGTCGTGGTATTGTCGAATCTAGCCGCGGCAGGGGTGCCATCGAGCTAGGTAGAGAGAGGGGCTTTGGAGTCGTGGGGTGATCTGGCGACATAGAGGCCAGTTTACCCAGCTTCGGATCTCACGTCGGTGGCGAGATCCTACATGCTGCTATAATTCACTATATGGCAATATCGCCGAGTTACAGTGGATTGAGGTTTAGATTGTACGTGCCCTTAGGCGTCCCAGGGGCCGGCTTATAAAGGCGTCCAGACCCTGGGCTTACAGGAGGAAACCTAACCGAATAAGAACTGAGTCCTACTCTAACTCGGCTTGGGGCTTGCCTTGTGGGCTAAGTCTTCTGCATCGCGGGCCGGCTTCTAGAGTCTTCCCTTAGCCGGATGGGCCTCCCGTGCTTAAGCATACTGGGCCGCCCGGTAAGCCGGATTCGGCTTACCACCACTTTGGGCCACCCTGGTCTGCTGGCTTTTAATCTTCTCTGTGAGGACCCCTGTTCGGCATAACCCCAACAGTAGCCCCCGGAAAGCTTCAAGTACTTCAGCGGCTTGCTTCAATCTTCCGGCAATTTGCTGTCCGGGAAATTCATCGTCCGTCTTCAGTCTTGGAGCATTCCCAGAACCCTGAAACCATGTCGAACAGCTTTGTCGATTTTAACTACTGCGTCGGCTTATATATGCCGAAAAGTATTTGAGCGTGTAACAACACGCGTCCGCCGATTTGATGGTTGTGTCAGACCCGGACGTGTGAGTGGAGGAGCATCTTTTGAATGCAGGGGCTAACAGCGTTTTTCCCGCGCGAGAATCGAGGAGTCGAAGGAGAGCAAACGTCTCACAACGGCTAGATCCGTGACGCGTGGCGAAAATCTCGGCCTGTGACCGTTGCGTGGATCTCGGCGTCTCCACTATAAATCCCGGACGCCTTGCCTCTGCCACCGTCACTCGCCATTTGTAACCCTAGCATCCACCTCTCCAGATCTCTCCTTTTCCAAACTCAAGTTCTTCCTCCGAGCTCCATGGCATCCAGCGCTCCAGGCTCGCCGATGATCGACGCGACGCATCGGATTCGGCTCCGCCGATGGGCGGCTCTCCTTCCGCGGCCGCCGCCGCTGTTTCCGTGCCACCCACCGCCGCCTCCGAGCCTTCCGCCGCTACAGCTGCATCTTCCCCATCTCCGGTGGACACCTTCACCGTGCCCGGCCGCGACGAGGTGTCTTTTGCGAAAGCCGCAGCCGAAGCCGCTGCCTCTACCACTCAAGCCCACAAGGCTTCTGACGCCGCAGCCGAAGGAGCTAGCGCTAGAGAGGACGAAGAGGAGGAAGCCGACAGCGATAAAGGTGTTGCCAACAACCCGACACATAACTGGGTCGGCTCAGCTGTAGAAGAAGGCGAGCTCAAAAGCATGGCGGCCGATGGCGTCATTCCTCCGGCATCCTCTACTTCGCCGGCTTGGAGATCCGCCTTGGACGACCCATATCCAACCCCAGTCCGGGACGAGCGGGTACTTCTCTCCTCCCACGTCTCTAGGGGTTTTTCTTTGCCGCCGTCGGCATTTCTGATAGAAATACTCGACCACTACGGCCTCCAACTCCATAACATCACCCCGAACAGTTTGCTATACATCTCCGCTTTGTAGCTCTATTTGAAGGTTACTTAGGTATAAAACCTAGGCTAGACTTCTTCCATAGATGCTTCTTAGTCAAGAGGCAGACTGTCAACAAGGAGCTGCTAGTGGTCGGCTCAATCAGCTTCAACTGCCGCCGGGACATGGACTGGTACCCTCAGGTCCCAATCGTTGATTCGGCAAAGGGATGGGCCTCGACCTTCTTTTACTGCAAGGACGTGGCACCACCGAACCGGCTTGAGGGCCTTGCCCCCTTCACAGATATAGCCGGCACGCCCATGCCGTCCTGGATGAAGAAACCGTCGGCGAAGATGCCGGCAGACCATGTCGCCATTCAGGCGAAGATTTCGGAGTTAACCTCCGGCTCTCCTCCCCTAACTGGGGAGGACACCATAATATGCTGGGTCAAAAGACGGATCCAGCCCCTCCAGCACCGTACCCGCCATTTGTGCGAGTACACTGGTAATGCTGTGTGGCACCCCCATCTNGCAGACTGTCAACAACGAGCTGCTAGTGGTCGGCTCAATCAGCTTCAACTAGCCGCCGGGACATGGACTGGTACCCTCAGGTCCCAATCGTTGATTCGGCAAAGGGATGGGCTTCGACCTTCTTTTACTGCAAGGACGTGGCACCACGAACCGGCTTGAGGGCCTTGCCCCCTTCACAGATATAGCCGGCACGCCCATGCCGTCCTGGACGAAGAAACCGTCGGCGAAGATGCCGTCAGACCATGTCGCCATTCAGGCGAAGATTTCGGAGTTAACCTCCGGCTCTCCTCCCCTAACTGGGGAGGACACCATAATATGCTGGGTCAAAAGACGGATCCAGCCCCTCCAGCACCGTACCCGCCTTTTGTGCGAGTACACTGGTAATGCTGATCCCATGAGGACCAGCGAGAAAGACATGGATGAGGAGCTCTACCACGCGCGCCTCAACCGCCTAATCAAAGCCCGGCCCAACGAGGGTCGGCAATATGAAGAATCGATGCCGATGTTCACGGCGTCCAACCCTCCCCCAAAGGTACTTTGCCGAAAACAAAGTTCAATTCTTTGAAGGGATGTTAGCTTTTCAGCCACAAGCTGACTTGTTTTAATCCTCAGATTCCAGGCCTTTCCACTTCTGGATCAGCTGGCATGTCGTCGTCCAGCAAAGTGATCCAGCGTCCCGTTACCTTTTCTTCGGCTCAAGCAGAGAGCCGGAAGAGGAAGGGCCAGTCGACCGCTAGCGGCGCTAAGTCGACTGAAGACGACGATGCACTTGTTGGGCTCAATATCCCCAGCAAGAAGTAAGTCGACTGATAACATCTCCTCCTTCCGCTGCCAATAAAGCCGGATTTGCTAAACATCTTTTACCTTTGCAGGATGAAGAAAGGCGCTCCGTTGAAAACTAAGACGGTCGCCATGAGGAAGAAAGCCTCTCCTGCCATCCCTCCACCAACTCCTCCGGTTCCAGAGCCACACCCAATAGAGGAGAACACACGTGCCATGGTGACGGCTCCACCTGTTGGGAGAGCCGGGGTCACTCCCCCCCCCACAATGGACGGAGATGACGGGGAAGGTGACTGAAACCTCTTCTCCAAGGGCTGAAGCTCCGGCTGATGATGCCCCAATCCTTCACCCGATCAAAGCCGAAGCCTTCGACGAGGAAGGGCGCATCAAGCCGGAATTCATGAGCCGGTTCATGAAGGCACCTCGGTTTCCCCGGAAGAAGGGAACGACCGTCCGGGATGACGAACCGGATCATACCAAGGCCTATGATACCTTTGATGTCATAGAGATCCTTGAAGATCAGCAGAACTACTTTGCTGATAGCTTTGAGGCCGGCATGACGCTTCTCCGCGAGCACTACCAGGTAAAATATCTTACCCAGTAGCCCCCGAGCACTATGCCGGGTTAAGTTATTAAGACTAGCCGTCATAGTGATCCGAGTTAACGCGAATGCACACACTTAGCCCCCTAGCCATGAAATGTCGCCATGTAACCACCTTAACTTGTAAACATAGCTTTAGGCTTTTAGCAATTCCTTACGCAGATCCACCGAAAAATTGGCGCTGAAACCCTCAATTCTTTGGGTGTGCGAAATCAGGAGATGCGCCGGCTCAAGACTGAACTGGCGACAAAAGACGCCATCATCGAAGGGCTTGAGGCGGACCGGGTTCAATACCAAGGTACAAACGCCGAATCTTTAGCTTTTGAGCTCTAGGCTTTCCTTTATACTGCTGACACTTTTGTTTTGCAGACGCCATTATCAAAGCCAAAGAACTTGCCGAGAACGCCGGCATTGTCGACCGGCTCCGCGACGAGAATATTGAGCTGAATAAGCTTAACCAATCGATGGCGGCAGAACTAGAGACGGCCAGGAAGAATCTTGCCAAAGCCGAACAACTCCTGGAATCAGAGAGGCAAAGCCACAAGGATGCCTTCAATGAAATCCAGGACCGGCTTAATAGGCGCCTCGATGAGTCGCTGGCCATCGACAACCAGCTTTTGAGTAAGTATCGAAAAAACTTAAACTCATCGCTTTGTCTTAGGCAAATATAACTGAACTTCGCCCTTCTGCAGCTCCAGCGGGTTACGGCCATGAGCTAACGGCGGAAAACCGGCTTGACCGGATTCTGGAAGTAGGGGAGCTTATCCCGAAGATTATCTCTTCGGGAAAAGATCTTGCTGAGAAGTTCTTTCCCGGCAACCCCGAGCCCCCGACGGATCTTGCCAGCTTAGAAGCTGAACTGAGCGAATCGGCTTCATTCTTCGATGAACGCCTTCGTTCCAGTGCTCGTGGAGGTGCCAAGACGGCTTTGGGCTTGATGATGGCACATTACCCGGAGGCAGAAGCGTGGCGAGTGGCATCCGGCTTCCCTCTTGAAAAGGAGGACGGCACGCCGCTAGACGAGCAAGATCGTAAGAAGATCCTTCGGTCCGTCTCCGGTTATGCCAGCAAGATTGCCAACATGGTCTCCTTGACCACCATCTTCAAGGAAATGCCGTGTCCGCCAACTCCTGTCCAATCAGATGAAGATACTGAGGCGGTGGAGAAATCGTCCTGAGCCGAACTTGCTCGTTGAGCCGGCTATCCTGAAAATGTAATGGGCAACATGTAAAGCCGTCCAAACAATGTATATGTCTAGAACAAACTTAGCCTTTTGCTGTACGTTAATCAGCTTTATATTTTGCAAACTTGCAATTTTATGCCTCAGTTAAATCTGGCCTTGACGCCTTAGCCTTTAAGCGCCGGCAAACCTATGGCGAAGCTAACTCGCTGAGCAACAGGGTACGCAATGACCAATCTGTTTAGACTCAGAACAAGTGCCGCCTTTAGGTGCCGAAACGCTTTGAAGCAACCCGGCGCAAAAAGCTAGCAGACAAACATTAATTTGGCAAAACGTTGATTTTTCATCACCTTAAGGCGGATTCAACATGAAAGAGTTTACCAACAAGAGCAACACAGGCAATTTCGGGTAAACAGACTAACAATAAGATCATAGGGAAATAAAGGATGGTACAGATTCTCGAATTCGACATGAGAGAAACCAATTTTTATTTCATGATCACATTGACATGGTTACAATAGAATTTGCTAAGTGTAAAAAGGACGTAGCTGAGCGATATTCCACGGACGTTTCGTCTCATCTAAGTCGTCATCTACATGCCTTTTCCTCTTGCGACCTTTCTTCCTGGGATCTTTCTTTGAATCCCTTAAGTCGAGGAGATAATATGACCCGTTTTTCAGGACTTTGCTGATAACGAAAGGTCCTTCCCATGGCGGGGATAGTTTGTGCTGCCGGCTTTGCACAAGCCGAAGCACTAAGTCGCCTTCTCGAAAAGATCGATTCCGCACTCTACGGCTCTGGTAACGACGTAGATCTTGTTGATAGATGGCGGATCTTTGGAGAGCTAACTCTCTTTCTTCTTCGAGGATATCTAAGCCGTCTTGCGTGCTTCTTCTGCGTCTTCTTCGACGTAGGCTGCGACTCTAGGCGAATCGTGGATCATGTCGGATGGGAGCACCGCTTCTGCACCATATACCAGGAAGAAAGGGGTGAAGCCGGTTGACCTATTTGTGGTAGTACGAATACTCCATAAGACCGCCGGCAATTCCTCAACCCAAGCGCCGGCTGCTCGATGCAAAGGAGTTTCAAGCCTCGGCTTAATACCCTGCAGAATAATGCCGTTAGTGCGCTCTACCTGTCCATTGGATTGTGGGTGTGCTACCGATGCCACATCGAGTCGGATCTTTAATCGGCTACAGAACTTCGCTAGCTCACCGACGGCAAAGTTTGTGCCATTGTCAGTGATAATGCTATGCGGTATGCCGAATCGAGTTGTAATCTCGACGATGAACTTTGTTGCCGTTACTCCGTCGAGTTTCTTGATGGGCTTTGCCTCCACCCACTTCGTGAATTTGTCGACCGCCACCAACAGGTGGGTTAAGCCTCCTCTTGCCGTCTTAAAGGGTCCTACCATGTCGAGCCCCCAGACCGCGAACGTCCAAGTGATAGGGATCGTTCGAAGCTCCTGAGCCGGCAAGTGAACCTGCTTTGCGTAGCGCTGACATCCTTCACAAGTCTTGACGATGTTGATAGCATCCTCTTTAGCCGTCAGCCAAAAGAATCCGTGCCGAAACGCCTTGGCGACTAACGCCTTTGCCGCCACGTGATGCCCACATTCGCCGGAGTGAATTTCTTCTAAGATTTGCCGTCCTTCCTCTGGAGAGACGCATCTTTGAAAAATGCCGGATGTGCTCCTCTTGTAGAGTTGTCCGTCAATAATCGTGTACGCCTTTGCTCGACGCTCAATTTGACGGCTTAGCACCTCGTCGTCCTTAGGCAGTTTCTTATTAACCAAGAAATCAATGTAGGGTGTGGTCCAATCTGGGGTTACCAAGCACACCTGAACTGATTCTGCCGACAAAGGGTAATCTTCATCGCCGCCTTTGATGGACGGCTTGTGAAGGTGATGGAGGAATACGTCTGGTGGCACTGCCTTCTTCTTGGATCCTATTCTGGCCAAGGCATCAGCAGCTTCATTGTCATCTCGGGAGATATGTCGAACCTCTAAGCCGGCAAAGCATCGGCCGAATTCGTCGACTATTCTTCTGTATTCCGCCATTGTGGGACTCTTTGTGTCCCAACAACCATCAAGTTGCTGCACAACCAGATCTGAGTCGCCATAGCAGAGGATGCGCTGTACTCCCAATTCCTTAGCCATGTGAAGACCATGAAGGAGAGCCTCATACTCTGCTACATTGTTGGTGGCGTTGAAGTGGATTCGGAGGACATAACTGAGCTTATCACCCTTAGGCGATTTTAGAACTACTCCAGCCCCCGAGCCTTCCTTCATCTTCGAGCCATCGAAGTGCATTATCCAGTACTGAGAATCCGGCAAAGGTGTGCTTTCCATCGCCTCTGTCCAATCTGCAACAAAGTCGGCTAAGACCTGAGATTTGATGGCGGTCCTCGGCTTGTACTGGATGTCGAAAGCTGCTAATTCGATGCCCCATTTGGCGACTCGACCCGTTGCGTCGGCATTGTTGATGATTTCCCTTAACGGAGCCTTGCTGACCACCGTGACTGTGTGATCATGGAAGTAATGACGCAGTTTCCTGGCGGCAAAGAATACGCCATAGGCTAACTTCTGGTAGTGGGGATAGCGCTGCTTTGAATCTGAGAATACCTCGCTAATAAAATAGACGGGGCGCTGATCCGGCCATTGCTTTCCCTCTTCCAGGCGCTCAACTACAATGACGGCACTGATAACAAAGTTTGTGGCCGACAAATAGAGCAAGAGTGGCTCTCTTTCCTTTGGAGCCGCCAAGATTGGAGCATGCGTCAATGTATACTTCAGCTGAGCTAAGGCTGCTTCTGCTTCCTCCGTCCAGACGAAACTATCCGACTTTTTGAGGAGTTTATACAGAGGCAAAGCTTTATCTCCAAGCCGGCTGATGAAACGGCTTACAGCCGCAGCGGAACCCGTAAGCCGCTGTATGTCCTTCAGACAAGTCGGCTTCTCGATGTTCTGAATCGCCTTTATCTTTTCCGGGTTAACTTCAATTCCCCTTTGGGAAACAATGAAGCCCAGAAGCTTGCCTGCGGGTACACCGAAGACGCATTTTGCCGGATTAAGCTTCATCTGGTACTCCCTTAGGTTTGCAAAGGTTTCCGACAGATCGGCGATGAGATCGCCACGCTTCTTCGACATGACTGCAATGTCGTCAACATAGACGTGAACATTGCGGCCAATTTGTTTGTCCAAACACCGCTGCATACACCTTTGGTAAGTAGCACCGGCATTCTTTAAGCCGAACGGCATTGTGACATAGCAATAATTGCCATACGGCGTAGTGAAGGATGTCTTGATTTGATCTGACTCCTTCATCTTTATCTGATGGTAACCCGAATAAGCGTCCAGGAAACATAGCATCTCTGAGCCGGCGGTTGAATCAATGACCTGATCGATGCGCGGTAAAGCGAACGGATCTTTAGGGCAGGCTTTGTTTAAGCCGGTGAAATCAATGCACATACGCAGCTCCGAGGTGTTCTTCTTTGGGACTAGCACGGGATTTGCCAACCAATCAGTGTGGACAACTTCACGAATGAATTTGGCGGCTGTGAGCCTTAGGATCTCCTTTCCAACCGCCTTGCGCTTCTCAGTTCCGAGCCGACGAAGGCCTTGCTTGACCGGCTTTGCGTCCTTGTTGACTTTTAGGGAGTGCTCGGCAAGTTTCCTCGGGACACCTGGCATATCAGATGGTGACCAGGCAAATATGTCCCGGTTCTCACGGAGAAACTTGACGAGCTCGCCTTCCTATTTGTCGTCGAGACCGGTGCCGATGATGGCCTCCTTTGTCGGATCCTCCTTTGAGAGCTTGATTTTCTTGGTGTCATCCTTTGGCTTGAAGCTTGAGTCGACTTTAGAGGACGGCTTTTCAGTTGCCGGCATCTCATCGGGACCAATTGTTTTCTTGAGGTCCTCCAACTCTTCCCTGCAGATTGCTTGCTCAGCATGGACGGCATTGGAGGCCTCGCATTCCTTGGCTTTCTTGAAGTCTCCCCTAACTGTGATGACGCCATTGGGTCCCGGCATTTTCAGCATGCTGTAGATGTAGCAGGGCCGAGCCATAAACTTGGCGAAAGCCGGACGTCCAAAGATTGCATGGTATGCACTTCTGAAGGGAACCACCTCAAAAGAGACGTCCTCAGTCCGAAAATTATCGGCTTCACCAAAGGTGACCTTCAGGGTAATTTGCCCCATCGAGGAAGCTTGTCGTCCCGGCACAATCCCATGAAACTTCACAGTACTGTGGGTGAGTTGTGACTCGGAAATTCGCATCCTCCTTAACGTTGCGGCGTAAAGTATGTTGATACTACTGCCGCCATCCATGAGCACCTTTGTCAACTTGTACTTGTCGACTATTGGGCTGACGACTAAGGCGTAGGTGCGCTTTGCAGGAACTCTATCCGGGTGATCGCTGCGATCCCATGTGATGGGTGTGTCGGACCAATCCAGATATTGAGGGACTGCGGGCACCGTAGCGTTGAGTTCTCGCCAAGCCGCCTTTTCTTTGCGTGAAGAATCTGTTGCCAGGTTGACGATGAGACTTTCGGCATGCTTAGGGAATTTGCTGCCTTTTTCTTTGGAGGCGGCGTCATCCGACTCTGAAGCAGCTTCCTCCTTCTCTTTGTCGTCCTTCCTGGACTTGCGCTTGTTCCTTGACTTGCCGGCCTTGGGGTCCTTAGCGATGTCTCGATTAATGTGACATTGCTGGAGCGTGTGGGAACTTGTCCCATCTGGCCTTAGATGATGGACACAGGGGTTGTGCTTGATGTCGTCATACTTCACCGCCGGTGGCCGGGATGATTGGTTATTTGCCGGCTTCTTGCCTTGCCATTTGCCATTGCTTGAACCACCCTTTCCAAAGGCGGCAGCGACCTCATGAGAAGGGCCGGCTTGATCTTCAACCTTCTTTTTCCCGGACTCGCGTCGACGGTTTTCGGCATCCTCCCTGTTGTCATCATCAGCGGCGGCGTACTTGTTTGCACAAGCGAGCAAGCCCCCCAAAGTTTCCGACTCGTCGCTGTAGATCATGAAGCGGAAAGTCGTCCCCTTCCTCAGAGATTGCTTGAAAGCGTGGATCGCCTGAGTTTCTGAGACGCCTTCGCAAGCGTTCTTGATTTCACTCCATCGTGAGACGAATTCACGGCTAGACTCGTTCCTTTGCTGCACGCACCGCTGTAAGTCGAAAATCGACTTTGGGCGCTTATATGTGCCCTGGAAGTGCTGGATAAAAACACGCTTCATATCACTCCAGGTATGAACTGTCCTTTCGGGCAGGCCTTCAATCCACATGCGTGCCGTCCCGGTTAACATCAGGGGCAAGAATCGCACTGCCGAGTCGGCGCTGCCTTGATATATGTCGCAGGCACTAACGTAATCTGAGAGCCAGGTCTCAGGATTAGCCGTACCGCTGTACTTCTCAACCATCTTTGTTACGTTCGACAAAGTGGGAGGTAGAATTTGTTCTCTGATTGTTCTGCCAAAACACTTGGGGCCGAGGTATTGGGCATCTCTGGCCGACTTCCTCTCCTCGATTAGGCTTCGAACATCATTGGCTGGTGGCGGTTTAGCAACCGACTTTTCTTGTCTTGGTTCTTCCCTGTGACGGCTTTGGCTCGCCCGGCTTGCATTACGCGGAGGGCTTGGAGTCCTTTGTCGTCGTGGAGGGGGTATGTATTTGGAAGTGTTATCTCCCTCTTTGCGCGGTGGAGGCGGCGGTGGAGGTGGCATATGACCTCTGTTTCCCTCCCTTCGGGGTTGATTTTCCCCTTCACGTCGTCGCTCCTGGCGTGGTGGAGCCACCTTTTCCGTGCGAGGATCCTCCTTTCGCTCTCGGCTCCGATGCCTTTCCTGACCAGCTTCACGATGGCGTGAAGAACCTGTCCGGGATTCCGCGCCTCTAGGATGCTTGTCCTTCGGGTCCTTGCTGCCTTTGTTGTGACTGCTTGAGCCGGCCGGGTCGTCATCTGGGTCGGCAGGGGCAGCAGCCATTGGCTTGTTAGCGGTTGACTTGCAAAGGCGAGAATCATCAACGAGCCGCCCTGTTTTGACTTGCGAATCATTCTGCTGCTGCTGTGCAACCTCCAGTAGATAAGCCGAATATTTAAGCCGAGCGTCACGATCCAGAGATTTGTCGAACATGACCTCCTGGGCAGCCTCCATATTTTTGGCTGGGGTATTGAAGTAACACAGATTTGTCACCGGGTCACGTCGGTGGTGGTACTTCCTCCAGACTGAATTTACATGATCGGCTTCCCACTTGCTACGGAAATCCAGCCTCTTATGCAGGTTCTTATCACGAGCCGGACGGAAGACATCGTCAGCCCCCTTTTCCCCCTGCTTTCGGATGAACTCCGTTTCCTTGTTTGTGAGCTCAACTTCACGCTCTACTATCTGGGCGGCTTGCTCCTCAAGTAGGGCGCGGCGCTTCTCAATGTCGTCCAGCGATGCGTTTGGAGGGAGTGGCGTCAACAGTTGCTTGCAGCTTGCCATCTTTCTTTCGTGCTCCCTCTGCGCCGCGTCGCCGGTCTTAGCGTCAATGTCGTCTCCTCCGGCCGGCCTTCTGTCTGCCCCCTTTGATGGAGCCAGTGGTGGTACGAAATCCACCTTGAGATTTCCGGCTTGCGGAGTTTTTTCTTCGCCATTGGCGGTTTTTGAGGTGTTGGGGTCGGCATTAGGATCCGAGATGTTTCCCATCAAGACCTCGACAGGGCGTCCCAAGCAGGACGCCACCTTCCGACTGAAATCGTCGGATTCTCCTTCAGATTCAGGGTCTTGCTCCATAGGAGCGGTGTCCACTGATCCGGCTTCTGAATCTGCCTCCATCTGCAAAGCAGGAAGGATTGACTCAGGTGGTGTCGTCGACTCGTTTGAGCCGGATTCTCCAGCCATGCCGACGAAGTGGTAATCCGGCGCTGCCCCCGAGGTTGCGTCATCTTCGGAGTCCTCATCGTCAGCATCAAACGCTAGATCCAGATCAGCTAGCTCTTCAGAGTCCAGATCCGATCCGTCTTCAATGTTGTAGGGGTGGGTGGTGGGCAAACTCGATGTGAACCCGAGATCGTCCAAAGCCTGGGCGGTGAAGCCGACGAAGATGTCGAAACCGCCGATGGAGACCGTGGACCAGCCGGCGGGATCCTCCTTTGCCGGCGTCCAGAGGCCGTCGTTGAAGACGTGGCCGGCTCCCGATTCGTCGAAGTAGCTCACCATGCCGACCGCGATGGTGTCGCCGACTCCGCCTGCAGCTCCTGGACAGATCGAAACCCCAGAGGTCTCCTGCCCCACGGTGGGCGCCAACTGTCGTGGTATTGTCGAATCTAGCCGCGGCAGGGGTGCCATCGAGCTAGGTAGAGAGAGGGGCTTTGGAGTCGTGGGGTGATCCGGCGACATAGAGGCGAGTTTACCCAGCTTCGGATCTCACGTCGGTGGCGAGATCCTACGTGCTGCTATAATTCACTATATGGCAATATCGCCGAGTTACAGTGGATTGAGGTTGAGATTGTACGTGCCCTTAGGCGTCCCAGGGGCCGGCTTATAAAGGCGTCCAGACCCTGGGCTTACAGGAGGAAACCTAACCGACTAAGAACTGAGTCCTACTCTAACCCGGCTTGGCGCTTGCCCTGTGGGCTAAGTCTTCTGCAACGCGGGCCGGCTTCTAGAGTCTTCCCTTAGCAGGATGGGCCTCCCGTGCTTCAGCATACTGGGCCGCCCGGTAAGCCGGATTCGGCTTACCACCACTTTGGGCCACCCTGGTCTGCTGGCTTTTAATCTTCTCTGTGAGGACCCCTGTTCGGCATAACCCCAACAGCTGGTGCTGTCCTGACCTCACCAACAGGCGACAAGCTCTACTACGCCGTCCAGTTGTGCTTCAAAGACAGCGACAAGGTCTCCAACAACATTGCTGAATACGAAGGCCTCCTCGCCGGGCTCAGAGCCGCCATTGCCCTCGGCATCAAGCGCATCCTCATCAAGGGCGACTCTCAGCTCCTCGTCAAGTTCTCCAACAAAAGTTACACGCCTAAGGACACCTACATGGTAGCCTACCTTGAAGAGGTACGCAAACTCGAGAAGCACTTCAGGGGCATGGAGCTCAAGCATATCCCGCGAGGGGAAAACCAAGAAGCAGATGAACTCGCCAGGCGAGCGGCAAGAAGGGAAGCCCAGAAGCCTGGAGTGTTCGAGGAGAGACTCGCCAGGTCCTCAGTCAAGCAACCAGCGGTCAACATGAGCATCAATGAGGAGCTCCCACCAGCCCCATCAAGTGGAGCACCAAACTGCGGGCTGCCCTCAGGCGATCGCCTGCTGATTACCCTGGTACGCCAAGACACTGGTTGGATCGACGAGATCAAGAGCTACTTGCAAAATCGAGTCCTTCCCGAAGAAGATACAGAGGCTGAGAGGGTTGCTCGCCAGGCCAAGTCCTACTGCCTCCACGATGGAGACCTGTACCGTAAGCGCCCCAATGGGGTTGCGTTGCGGTGCGTCCCTACCGAGGAAGGCCGCCAGCTCATCAACGACATCCACAGCGGAGAGTGCGGCCACCATTCATCCTCACGCACCCTTGCAGGCAAGGTCTTCCGGAGTGGCTTCTACTGGCCTTCAGTGCTTCAAGATGCAGCCGCAATCGTCTAGTCCTGTGACGCCTGCCAATTCCACGCCAAGAAAATTCACCAGCCCGCGCAAGGACTCCAAACTATCCCGCTCTCCTGTCCGTTCACGGTCTGGGGGCTGGATCTCCTGGGACCTTTCCCGCGAGCGCTCGGGGGCTACCGCTACCTCTACGTCGCCATCGACAAGTTCACCAAGTGGCCTGAGGTGGAACCCGTGCGCACCATCCCGGCGAAATCAGCGGTAAAGTTCATCAAGAGCTTGGTCTGCCGCTTTGACGTGCCCAACCGCATCATCACCGACAACGGCTCGCAATTCATCAGCAGCGCCTTCAAGTCCTACTACGGCAGCCTCGGCGCCCAAATCTGCTACGCCTCGGTGGCTCACCCACGAAGCACCGGGCAGGTTGAGCGAGCCAATGCCGAGGTGCTCAAGGTCCTCAAGACGAGAAGCTTCAACCTCCTCAAGGCCAGCAGCAAGCACTGGATCGATGAGCTCCCCTCGGTGCTCTGGTCCATCCGCACCACGCCAACGAAGCCAACTGGCGAGATGTCGTTCTCCCTTGTCTATGGCGCTGATGCCGTTCTCCCCAGCGAGATCACCCACGGCTCTCCACGAGTCATGGCCTTCAAGGAGGCTGAGCTGGACGAACTCCGCAACAACGACCTGCTGCTGCTCGAGGGGCTCCGCCGCAATGCGGCCCTGAGAGCGGCAAGGTACCAGCAAGACCTCCGTCGCTACCACAGCCGCCACATCCGCCCGCGCACTCTCGAAGCAGGAGACTTTGTCCTGAGGAGAATCCTCTCCAGGGCAGACCTCCACAAGCTCTCGCCAATGTGGGAAGGACCCTACAGGGTCGTGCACATCGCCAGGCCTAGCTCCGCGCGGCTCGAGACGGAGGACGGCATTCCTGTCGCCAACCCCTAGAACATCCAGCACCTGCGCAAGTTCTACCCCTGATCGTCCTCGACGAGCAATTTTTTGCATCAAGGGAGAGCTTCGCGCCATCATCCTCCACGAGGAAAATATTCGAGCTCCCCTCTCTACTATATGTTGCCACGGGCCGTTCGAGAAGACTCTCAAGCCACCACGCCTCGGCAAGGTGACTTTTTCAAGCACCATGCCTTGGCGAGGTGGATCCCCATGCCCAGACATGGTGGACCACAGGCTCTACGAAGCCACCCCCACATAGGGGCCCCCTCTGAGCTCTCTCTACATGCGTCGCCTCGGGCCGCGAGAGTCTCAGCCACTCCATGTGGAACCCCATGCCCAGACATGGCGGATTTTGTACTTCTGGTCACGCCAGTGTAATGAACCCTTGTTTCAGGTCACTTTGAACCTTTGCGCTTCGCGCCAGCATATGTTGTGCTTCGGTAAGCTGTTATATTATTGCATTTCATCCTTGCTCGTATGATCCCTCCTGTGCATCTCGCGAGCGGGGGCTGAGCATGGTGCCTGTGCCTCGGGAGCATCCCAGCAGCGCCTCAAACCCAAGGGATCCGAGCTCTGAACTCACGGGTCAGCTCTCATGTACGTCAACTCCCAAGGAGCTCTGAACTCATGGGCCGGCTCCCGTGCACGTCAACTCACCAAGGACCTTGGTGCCTGTTCTCCTCGCGAGACACACATGAAGGAACCTACGAGCACGCATGAATTATCTAGCTATGTATTGCTTGTCGGTATGCCTGTCTGTCCAAGCGCAGGAAAGCAGGTTCAAAACAAGCAACACCCTCTCCAAGGCGAAAACGCCTCATCAGGGAACCAACACCCTCTCCAAGGCAAAAACGCCTCGCGAAGCTAAGTCCAAACACTCGGTTAGATTTCCTTTCGCTGGTTTTTGTCCCTCGAGCCTCTTTTCTCTCTCCTATGCCTCATGGGCTGCTTGCGCGTTAAAGGGGAGCCCCGAGCATTGCGCCTCGGGAGCTCTTACTTCTCGAGCCCTCGCGCACCCCCTGGCCTTGTGGAGCCCTGACTCTCACATACCGCAGCGGCGGTGGTGTAGCGCTAAGAGAGGGTCCTAAGACGTAGAGCGAAAAAGACATGAAGGGAAAGATAAAAGCCTCCCGAGGGATATTCACAAGCGCATTCAAATAAAACACAAACAAGTCTTTACAAGGTTTTGCAAGAAAAATACGAAGATAATATGTGCCCCATGCACATCCAGCTGTAGGAGAGAGCTCAGGCCGTTGGGCCTCCTGAGGTGCCCCCGTCGTCCGCAGCGGCATTTTCCTCCTCCTCCGCGGCGTCCTCCTCGCCATCGTTCTTGTCCTCCTCTACCTCGACCTGGTCAAACTTCTTGGCATACGCCTCGGTGGCCTTCCGCATCCTGTCGCTCACCGCAACGCGGCAGCTAAGGTCGACGGGCGCCATCACGGCCTCGAGGTCGAGGGAAGGCTGAAGCCTCGCGAGGTTGGCAAAGATGCGGCAGGTGGCGAGGACGAGGAGATCGCGGCTCTCCTCCATGACGCGTTCGTCGAGGCTCTTCGCGGTCTCTTCAAGCTTCGTGAGGAATCGCTCGAAGAAGAACGCGTACCCGGCCTCGTCGTCGTTCCCCTCTGCGGCGAAGGAGGGGACCTCGGTCCCCAGGCGATCCCCAACAGCACGCGCGCGGGACACCAGGTCTTGGAGCATGCGCTGGCGCTGGCGCGACATGGTCCGCGCGATCTGCGCGTTGCACTGTGCCTCCTCCGCGGCGTCTGCAACTGGCCCCACCTGCTGGTGGAGCTCGCTCAGGTCCTTCTCCAGGGCGGCGGCCTTCTCTTCCGCGTGAGCCTGAGCGTCCCTGGCGCTCTGAAGGCGGGAGGCCATCTGCTTCTCCCCCTTCTCGAGCCCCTTGATACGGTTCTGGAGCTCATTGCGCTTCGCCGTGAAGCGCTCCTCCTGTTTCTTGGCCTTCTCGTCAAAACTCTTAGCGAGATCTTGGCGGATGAGCTTGACCCTGTCGTCGGCCTCCACCTTCAGTTTCTTCTACTTCAACGCGAGGCTGGCGTTGGCCTTCTCGAGGCGCTCCGCGTAGGTGGCCTCGTCCTGGGCCACCTGACTCTCGCGAGCCCGCAGTGCCTCCTCGGCGGTGGCCTGATCCCTCTCGAGCTGCTGGACCTGCTCCTCGCGCCGGCGCAGTTCCTCCTCGCGGGAGGAGAGCTCTCCCTCGCGTCGCGCCAGCTCCGCTTCGCGCTGTGTCAGCTGCTCCCCGCGGGCGTCCAGCCTCTCGCGGAGCTCCTTCAGGCTGTCCTCGACGACTTTGGAGTCCATGATGAATTTTTGCTCTGCGGCCCAGATCTCCTGTTGCTTGGAGGCGGTTTCCGCCTCGAGCGCCTCCCGCGCGGCGTCCAGTTGCTCCATGGTCTCCGCCGCCTCCCACTTCATGCTGTCGCGGGTCTCCTTGGCGAAGCGCATCGCCTCTTCGCGCGCCGCCCGGGCCGCCGCATCCTGCCGGCGGCAGCTCTCCACCCTCTCGCGGAGGAGGGCCCAGGCTTCATCAAGCTCCGCCCGCTCCTGCGCCATGGCGAGTTCTTCCTCGACATACTGCGTCTCCAGCTTGTCGAGCGTCTGCCGCGCTTGACTGAAGACGGAGCTGCGGCGAGCTGCGTGATGGCGCGGCTCCCGCAGCGCCAAGGTCCCCGCATCGCCGCGGGGTGCAGAGGCCTCGACGCTTGGCGAGGCACCCGAGGCACCTTGCCTCGGGCTCACAGCCGCTCCTGGTGCGACCTGGGGGCTCGTGTGGGCGCCTCCTTCGCCGCCCGCGTCAGGAGCCCTCTGGGGGCTGGGCGTCCTCTCGCCCCCGGCTCCGGCGTCCGTGGGCTCCGGAGGCGTTTCCTCCTCCTGCTCTTCGGGGGCAGATTCAGCCCCTACCGTGGTGGCCGCGCCTGCCGCGGCCTCGGGCTCGTCAGCCCCTCTTGTGGAGGCCTCTCCCTCCAGAGGCGGTTCCACGGTGGCCTCTTGGGCCTCCACCTCATCCGGCCTCTCCGAGGCTCGTGCGGCCTCGGTCGCCGCCACGTCCTCCACTACCTCCTGCGGTATGGGAGGAGTGGCGGCCCGTGCTGGCGATGACGCCGCCTCTTCAACCTCCCCCTCCACGCGGTGTTCATCCGCGGGAGGAGTAGCCGCACGCTGCGGCTCGTCAACCGCAGGCGTCGCCACGGTGGCGCCGACAGTCTCTCCAAGCTTGCGGAGCTGTCGCCTCTCCGGCGCCGCAAGGTTGCTGAAAAGAATGACAAACAGAAGATCCTTCAGGAGGGTATTCGAAAGAAAAAATCCAAAAGGAAAGAAGAAGGACCAGGGCTTACTCGTCATCCATCCTCCACACCCTCTTCTTCACCTTCGGCGGCTAGGGGCTGCTCGCTCTGGCTCCCCCTCGAGGAGCTCCTGCCTCCTCGCGAGGAGCGCCCCTCGCGGCCCCGGTGGCCCTGTCGTGGGCGGACTTGGAGCGGGGCTCGCGGCGCCCTCCCTTGCCGCTGCTCTCCTCCTCCCCCTCCGCGGTGCCTCGGGAGGGAGCTCCGCGAGAAAGATCCTCAGTGCTGCTGGAGGAAATCACCTGGAGGTCCTCTTCAGGCGGTGCGCTCCTTGAGGAGCCGGCGAGGCCTCCCGAGGGGTCAGCGCTTCCCGAGGCCTCGCCCTCGCCAGAGTCCTCCGCCTCATCCGGCTCCGGCGACTCGTCCATCTCCTCCAGCTCCGCCGCCCACGGGTTGTTGCGGGGCCCGCGGTGTCCCTCGGGCACGATGCCCCACTCGTTGAATCTGGGTAGGCCCCTGCGGTGCTCGCGCACCATCTCTTCCCCAAAGGTGAAGAGCGGTCGGGCCTCGTCGGCGGCTGGGCCGGGATGGCCGCCATAGTGAAGAGGGTCCCCATGACCTTGTCCAGCACCTCCGGAGTGAAGTTGTCCATGCACAGGCGCATCCCATCCTCCGGGCCTGTGTACGTCCACATCGGCTCTGAATGCCACTGGAGGGGGGCGATGCGGCGCCTCGTGAAGTCCTTCGCCACCATCTGGCTGGTGAGTCCGGCGTCGCGGAGCCCCCTCAGGCACTCGTACACCGCGTCAAGCTTCGGGCCCTCGAAGCCCTCGCTCGCCCAGCGCGTCCACTTACTCGGGGGCGCCACGGGTATATCCAGGAGAGGGTTCTTCACCTTGGTCCGCTCGTCCTACGCGGTGGACCGGAGTGCGTAGAAGCTGCGGAAGAGTTCCACAAAAGGACGCACGCCGACGTAGGCCTCGCAGAGGTAGGCGAAGATGGAGAGGATGAGGATGGAGTTGGGATGAATATGGAGGAGTTGGATCTGGTATGTCTCCAGAATCCCCATGAGGAAGTCGGAGAAAGGAGGAATGAGACCGGCGGAGAGAGTGTGAAGGAAGTTGGGGTAGTACCCCTCGCAAAGCTTGCTGCCGGCCGACTTCATACTTGTGGCTCCGTGCTTGTTGGTCCTCGCGGCCGCCAGGTGGCGCACCTTGTCGATTCCCGCCGAGTTGATGCGGGACCTCAGCAGCGCCGCCTTGGGTTCAGCACTCCCCAACGCCACCGCGGACTTGCCGGCCTGCATCGGAGCCTTGTCCTTCTTGGTAGCGTTCGCTCTCTTGGGCGCCATGGTTGCAGAAGAGAAGAAGGAGATCTTGGACACTACAAGAAATATGTCAACTAGTGACCTTCTTTCAGTGACCCTAGAAAATTTGGTCATAGATCTATGACCATTTTGAATCACTTGGTCATAAGCTGTTTTGGAGGGTCTAAACCCAATAACATGACGACCAATTTGGTGAGAAAGGTCAAAGTCTCATTTCATGAATTGGTCATAACGTAAAAAGCACTAGCCTACGACCTTTTTGCTAGCTGGTTATGACCAATTTAAATGGTCATTCGTATTAGTTGACAGCAAACTCAGCAATCTTGCCTATGTGTCGCTTACGTGTCATTTTTTTTGCTTACGTGGCACTACTCAGCCATTGTCATATTTGTAGGTATTTCTAACATTTTATAGAAGTTTCTGCTGATTTCGCTGAAAGTGGATCCGATTTGAACTACGAGTGTCGTATAGTTTGGTCCTGATTTTTTATGTTTATTTTAAAACACGATCAAAATAGTCAGCATAACCGTTCTTAGCTAGGTGTTGAAAATATTGCGAAAGTCTTAATGAATCTATGATGAAATAGATATTAATTTTATAAATTAGTGGTAGATAGAATATAAAATTCTTATAATTACAAAAAATAAAAATATATAATTTACATCAACATAAATACTACATTAGTGTCTAGATATATTCAAATTTAGACAAAGAAATGACATCTTTTTTTTGGGACTGAGGGAATATTATTTATACAATTTATTACCTTTTCCACTCAAATAGACGATGGGAACTAAATAAAAGGTACACCAACTACTAAATTGACCCACTGTGTGTTATACACTGTGGGGTCAGGAAACGCAGGTCCCACTTACAGCCACACTAATGTTATAAGGTTGAAGTGAGAAAGAATTTCGACATCTCCGCGCGCGGGGGCGAAATTCATATCCACCATATAATCCAACCCCTGTCGAAACCTAACCCTAGATACCCAAATCCGTCTTCACCTCCCTGGCTCCCACTCCCTGCGCCGCCGCACCCCTCTCCCTCTTGAGGTGGGGAGAAGGCTGCTGGCAACAGATCGGCCACCGCCCGCCTCCGCCTCGCCAGAGATGGGGGCGCCGCCGCACCCCTCTCCCTCTCCCTCTTGAGGCGCGGAGAAGGCTGCTGGCAACAGATCGACCACCGCCCGCCTCCGCCTCGCTGGAGATGGAGGCGCCGCCGCCCGGCGACCATGGCGTCGCGGCTAGCTTGCTCGCCGGCGTGCGCGTGCGTGCTTCGATGCGCGGCGCTCCGTCGAGCTGGCCGGACCGCGGCGCGCGTGTTCTGCCTAGGGTTTGCGGTGGCGGCGAAACCACGACCCCAGCGTGGCACCCACGTTCTCCCCCACGGCTCTGGACGCATCCCCGGCCGTCCTCCCGCCGGGGAACCCTAGGTAACGCCCCCTCGCATGTCACCCCCGATCCGGATCTCGCTGCGAGTACTGACCCGTACGGCTCGTCTAGGGTTATGGTTTCTTCGCGTTCTTTCTTGTTCTGATTCTCGCAAGGTGCGTGGATGATCTTGTCTAGAGTTTGTTACTCTCTAACAATATCCGATGGACTTTGTATTGGAAATTTGATTAGACTGGCATGTTTAGGTACTGCTTCGGTTCACTGGTTGTTTTTTAGTTACCTAGTTCTAGTTATGGACTGTAGTAAGAACAGAATGACATACTCTCTGTGTCCTACCCCTAAAAATTGGTAATGCAATAGTAAAGTTGATGAAATTTATTAAGAACAGAATGACGTACTGGCTCTGTCCTATCCCTGGAATGTAGTAGGAACAGAATGTAGTAAGAACAGAATGTACTTTGGAAATTGGTAGTGCAATAATGAAGTGAACATGAGAAGAGATGCCTAAAGTACCATCTGTGTTCATGATTTTATTGATATTTCATTGCATGACATAAGTGCATCTGTTCATTAATTGATTCCATTTCATCAACACATAGTTTTGATTTATTTTTGTCTATCTCCGATGTTTGATTTAATTTACTGGTTGTTCGATTGTCCATTCCTTGGTCTTTTGGCCTCTTTTTATGGCTCCCTTTGTTTTTCACTACATACTTACTAGATGAGTTGTACTTTCTTTTTACAATGGTTATGAACTCACATTATATGTAGGACTAGATTTATATGTTCTTATTGTTCAGCATCTAATTGTTCTTTTCGCTGGAAGTTAACTTGTGTCTTTCTCAGGACAAGTCTCAGTGCTGCTGCTATGCTGGCCGCAGCCTCTTACCCCACGTGCGTCATTGTAGTCCTGGCCGGTAATTGACTTTGACTCTACTTCCAGTTTCACCGGTGGCAAGTTCACCGCGCCGCAACAACAGTAGTGGTGGCCTTCTTCTCCGACTCTTAATTGTAGCCTCTGTATCTTTTATTCTGTCCTGACTTGTGGGCCAATGATTAACTTAAATATGACAATCATATGTCTGAATTTTTTGTGTTGACTAAGCCTAATCTTCTCTATGAGGCCTAATTTTCTGTGTTGCTTCGGAGGCATTAGTCTCCCTGGAGTTGTACAAACATTAAGATGCTCATTGTAGTAAAGTCATACCAATGAGTTACATTTCTTTCTTTATGAGATTGTATATGATTAGCAATGCTAGAATTTTAGTAGCTTATAGCCTATTTTTTGTAGCTAACTTGATTACTATATTATATAATTGCTTTTCCTGTATGAATCAGTCAGTGATTTTTTTAATAACCTGTGCTGAGTTTACTTTATTTGCATCACCTCCTGGCATTTGATTATAACTTGCTGGCAGTGGACCTTGGTTATTCTTTGCACTTGTATCATTTTTTAATTAAGGAAACTGATTGGTACTGCATTTTCTTGATACGTGTCCCTGTCATATCTAGATTCTTCTCTAGAATTACCATTTATGTGTTGTCCTTGTAGCAGTTAGGGCTTGTCTTTGCCAACCTAATCTTTCAGTCAGTGATGATGTTTC
The DNA here is from genome assembly GCA_012064385.1 of Puccinellia tenuiflora. Taxonomy (NCBI): domain Eukaryota; kingdom Viridiplantae; phylum Streptophyta; class Magnoliopsida; order Poales; family Poaceae; genus Puccinellia; species Puccinellia tenuiflora. The sequence continues at coordinate 1,220,494 of QRDG01000150.1, forward strand.
TGTCTCAACTACTAGACATATACCAGTATTCAGATGCTTATTGCTGATGAAAATGGCACGCATGCAGTGGCCTAACCGCTTCTGCTTTTCATTTCAGAATTTGCCAAGAAGCTACCTAGGGCATTTGTGGGGCTCTGGGTTCAGTTGCCAAAGCCGCTTACAGCTTCAACGTTACAGCGAGATGCGGTGAGCGGTGAGCCTGGTGCTACTGCTTGTGCTGATCCGTCAACCCACTGGAGCTGGGATGGTATTTACTTGACGGAGGCTTCTAATGGTCACATTGCCAAGCTCAACAATCAGACGCCCTACCTTGTTGGCAATATCGTCAAGGTTTGTGACTTGCGTGTCTGAACCCCACTACCTTCTGGTCTTTCCTCTATCATGATCTGGTTTGGTAGATGTGTTCTGCCGATGAGTAAATTTTACTTGCCTGGATTCTGAGTGATCTTGTTTTCACTATTGTATATGCATTACAGGAATACTATATGCATTACTCATTGTATTGTTTTTGCATTACAGGAATATACTATATGCATTACAGCTAAGCACTTGAATGCATACCTGTATTGCAATTTTCATTTCTTAGACTATATGGGTTCCTAGGTCTTTTCATGCCATGTGCTGCTTCCTTTTTTCATGCTCCGATAGCAAATCGTTTGCTTGAATTAAGATGGTTGTTCCAGCATATGATTTTCGTGCCCAACCAAATGAACATTTGTGTCTTCCAAATTGATGTAGACCTAGTTTTTATTGTTAGTAGATATTCTCTTCATTAAAGCTAAGTGTGGCCTTACCTCTTGTTTACAGGAGCTCCAGGTCGAAGAAATTTGCAAGAGCCTGAAGGCCGACAAAGCACTGAGTACCTAGTTATAATTGTACTCCGTAGTAGTCTGAATATCTGGTTGTATGAACACTATGGAAATCTGTAAAAGGCTGATTGATCTATCATTTCAAGAATTTCGTATGTTCTCTGCCTGTTCCATTTGAAATATTTGTCATTTGTGTACTGCAAATACGTGAGAAATAGAAAGCTGGAGAGTGGGACGACCTAATTGAAAAAAGCCAAGGCCAAAAAGTAATTGGGCTGTAAAAAGGTTGAGGCCCAAACAAAAAATGCACTGTAGAAAGGCGGAGATAAAAAAAAAGAACTGTCAAAAAGATATAAACGGACGCCTAATAGGCCACGGCCCAAAAAATCAAAGGTTGTTTCGCTGGGCTTGGCACATGTGGGTGAACCAAATTGACAGGAAAAAAATAATTAATGTGCTGAATTGTTGGGCTTGGCCCATGTGGACAGCTAACTGGATTGGGCTGATTCTAATATATGACCATTAAATTTGGTCACTATTTTGCCACGTCAGCTCTGCCACGTTGGATCTGATGTGGTCTAGTCAGATAGCCGATGACCAAATAATTTGGTCATAAAATCTGTGACCTTTATTTTGGTCACAGACGTCTATGACCAATTCCCTAAAAAGGTCATGTAGTTTCATTAGTGACGCTCATCTTTTGACCAACTGCTTTTGGTCACAAAAAGGTCACAAATGAAAAAATGTGACCTTTTAGTGACCAATATGGAGGGTCACTAGATAGCATATTTCTTGTAGTGGGAGGTGATGCGCTCTTGGAAGAAGGAGGCGTTTGGGGGAAGTGTGCGGCAGAGTAACGAGCGAAGTGATGGGCGCCATCATCGCGCGCAGGCTTTATTGACCAGTTGCCAAGGGCGTGGCGGGCCCCACCACGTCGCCCGTTCGAGCCGAGGAGATCGTGGCCTCAGGCGCAACCGCTGCGCCCCACGTGTCACGGCCCAGGCAGGCATCGTTGGGCCCCCGACGCTGCGCCTGCATCCGCGGACTTCGGCATGCCCATTGTGAGCCCGGGGGCTACTGTCGGCATAGTGGAAACCAGGGTAACACGGGCCGGCCTGCCAGGGCCCACAACACTCTTCAGAAGATTTCGCTAAGGACCAGGCTCTCCAAGCCTGGCGAGCCTCGTGAGGGACCTCTCCTCGAGAGGGCATCTTGGATGTTGCTCTCGATTCTGCCAAGGATCAAGCCGAAAGGCTCGGCGAGGCCGCGAGCCTCGCGAGGGTTTTTTCCTCACGAAGCAAGCTCTGTCTCCGCGACAGAGCGCACATGGGCTCTGTGCCCTCCGCAGAGTCACGGGCGCGCCTACGCGCGGTGACGACAGCGCCGCAGTTGCCGTTCTCGTGTATAAAGCAGTCAACAATGCTGCACCAAGCAAAGGAGCTACAAGAATTGCCATTCCGGTTATAAGGGGACCGTCTGCCGCTACGCTCCAAGGGCGACGTCACCGTGGGGCGCCTCCCGAGCCTCAGCAGCGCCAGCCCACCGTCCTGGCTGGACGGTGGCTTTTTCCAGCTTTGGTGACGCCGCTCCCTGCCATGGACCGCGTCCATGGACTCTCCCTTTGTCGTGCACCCATCCTCCTCCTTCGTCGCCATGTGGTAACCCTTCCCGCCAAGATATTTGGGGGAAGAGGTCCAGGACACCTATAAAAGGAGGGGAAGCACGTTCAGACAAAGGGGTTGAAAGGTTGGCTTTTAAGTTGGTCCGATCTGAGATCTAGGGTTTGGAGTGTTGTTCTAGCGGTAGCCATTGTTAGCCACCTCGAACTCCCGTAGCTCTCCTTGTACTAAAACCTCTCCAAGCAGTGCAATACAACCAAGGCAGGACGTAGGGGTTTTACCTCTCCAAGAGGGCCCTGAACCTGGGTAACATCGTGTGTTCATCTCTGCAGTGCCGTCCCACAGCGATCTCGGCGAGCGCCGTCACCGAGGCACGTTGAGGGTTGTTTGATTCCGTGTTCAGCCCCTTACTCGATTCCTTACCTAGTGAGACACACCCAGTTCCTGGGACAGATTTCCGACAGTTTGAAAACTACGGACGAAAAACCGTCCGCCAAAACGGAGAACCTAGGTATTCCGCTAAGTGGTTTACCGATTATTGCCTAGGAAGTTCAGAAAGTTGTGCAGAATAATTATTTTGTAAGGGAGTGCAGAATAGCTGGAATATATATATAGGACATATTCATACTACACCCGGGTGTAGCTACACCCACATGCATTTCTCACGATTTATGAGGTATCTATCATACCGAAGAGTATGTATATGTAGTATCAAGTATGTATGACTATTTAGAAAGTATAGATACTACTTTATAGGTAGTATGTATAATTTTTGCACATACTCCTTTTTTACGTACAAATATGACAGTATATTTAATATAATGCAAACTACATACCCACTATCAATTTTTTTCACGTAACTTGGTATGAAGTATCTTAGATATAGTATATGAACATACTCAAACCGATAAATTATCACATGTACTTTCCGTACGGTGGTATTTAGATATGGGCGTACCATCTTATCCCGAACCGAACCGGCGAAAAAACTGGATCTCGATCCAATCCCCACCTCCATCCTCGCCGGCAACCGCCCCCACCCACGACCCACCTGCATCTCCGCCGCCCCCTGCTCCCTGGGCGCGCTGCCGGCAAGCCACGCGCGCGACCACCCGCCTTCCTGCGCGCCGCCAGGAAGCGTCCCTGCGCAGCGCGCGACCCACCGACCCCGACTTCTACGTCGCCCCTGCCGCCGCCACCTCGGCTTCCACCTGGCGCTCGTTGTCGGCCTCCCCGGATCCACCTCGTGCCCACCGGCCCACCGCCCGGGCGACCTCCCGTCGCGGCCCGCCTCGGAGAGCTCCCACAACGCGCGCCCCCTGGTCAGGCTCCAGCGCACGCGCTGCCGGCCACGCTCAACCGGCGCCGCCCGGGGACCTCCCGTCAACCAGCGCCGCCGGAGCTCCCGTCCCCTGACCTGCGAAACACCAGATCCCCTCACCGGCCCATACATCACAGCCACGCGACGCCCTGCCAGCAACTCGGTCGGCGGCGCCCTTCCTTGCCTTGCATCACGAGCGGACGGCACCCAGGCTCACCCACACCTCTAGAGCCGCTGGCGCCGCCGGTCCTCTGCTGTGCCGGCGTCCTGGTCTACCCCCGCATCTCAAGCCGTCGTGGCGGTTCACTTGCCCCGCCACGGGAGTCCAACAACGGCTACATCGGGGGTTCACCCTACTGACGTATGTGGGAGGTGCAACCGGCCTACCCACCACCGGAGTGCGCTGCCGCGTCCTTCTCTCCATCAAACGCCGCAGCCACTTCCGCGGGCGGGCTCCCATGCGTCCCACCATATCTAGCCCCGCTCGTCGCCCCGAGCTCTGTCTCAGCATCTCCAACGCGGGCCGGCCTCTCCAACCTCGCGACGTCAACTCCAATCGCAGGCGTCCCTGATGCCGTTCGGTGCGTTGCTCGACGGATTCAGTGCGAAGTGCCAAGATGCGCACCCCAACTCACTACTTTGGTCACCAACTACTGTGCTCCTGACTTTTTGTCATAGAAGTTCAATTAGATTGTGCTCGAAGTTTATAGTTTTAGATATGTAAAATCATCACCGTAAAAAAATAGAAGTTCACTATTCGAGATTCAGGACTTCACTATGTAAAAACATGAAGTTCACATTGCCTAAATATTTCTTGCCAGCAATGAAATTCGGATGCTATCCACCTCGGTCCAAGTAGAAAAACAGTTCACATTTTTTGTAAAACGAAGTTCACTAGGTGCATTTTAAACAGTTCACATTTGATGTAAAACGAAGTTCATTAGGTGAATTTTAGAAGTCCACCGTATAAAAAAATTCACTTCAATTCAAAAAAGGAAATCAAGGTTTATTTAATTAGCTACGGAGGTCGACTATATTTTTCGAAATTCACGCGACTTCTCTAATTTTTTTAATTTGTCAATGATAACTCACATAATATATGTAGAAAAAAGGAAGTTCACCTAACATATGTAGAAAAGTTCACTTCGTCACTGCTGTGAAGTTCATATCGTGCACGACTCGAAGTTCATTTTTCCAATATTTCGGCGAGTTCATATATTTCTTCAATGTTTATTTTAAAAACGAAGTTCACTTTTAAAATTGCGGAAGTTTAAAAAAGGGAGTTCAATTTGTCCATACCCTGAGGTTCACATTTTTCCTAACAACAAAAATAAAAATTCATTCGCGAGTAAAAAAAAGGTTCATGTTTTTTTTAAAGGAGGTTCACTTTCTTAATCGCAGAAGTTCACGTCTTGGAGTTCAAATCTTTCGTCTTGAAGGTTCACTATTTAGTGATAAAAAGTCGAAGTTCTTCATGAGTGAAAAAACATACAAGTTCACTCTCAGAAAAATTTGCAGTTCAATGTATATAATATCGAAGTTCACTTTAAAATCCTGAAAAACAGCAGTTAGTATATTTAAAACTGCCCTGAAACCATAAAGTATTTCGAAAAATGGTCAACATGAAAAAGATGCGCAATTTCCATACCTTTTCAATGGTATATCATTTGCATCGTTTGGAAAAATGGTTTGAAAATAGCGAGAAAAACAGTGCACGATATGAAACAAAAAAATTCGCGTTAGAAAGTTCACTAACAGATAACGAGAGGTTCATTACCGTATAATTAGGAAGTTCATTATACTCTGTTTTTCGGAGCGGAAATATTATGCATATAAATCGTTCATACGAGCTCCGGTTGGCCAAATCGACCGTCCGCGCATATAAGTAGGAACGATTTGAGTCGAATTTGACTCTCTCATCAACCAATATTCTACCCGAACGGCACAACCGTGTCAATTTCAAATCGTAATTGTGTTGGTTGGTTTATCCGTTTTTAGCATTTTTAAAATTATTCATAAACGGTAAGGAATTGAAAAAACTTGTCTTCACGAAAAAGTTGCCTCTAGTGAATATCTTTTCAACACCGTATCATTTGTTACGTTTCGATAAACGGTTTGAAAGTAATTGCCAAAAAACTGTCCGCTGGATATAAAACAGAATTGTTTATTTTTAAAACTGCTCTTAAACCGCAACGAATTTCGAAAATTAGCTGGAGATAGAGAAGTTGCGCATTTTCCATAGCTTTCCAACGGCGTATCACTTGTGTCAATCCGACATACGGTTTAGAAATGGCGTCCAAAATACAGTACGAAATTGTTTTCAAACCGTGCATAATTTCGAAACCTGACACAAGAGTAAAAGTTGCGCAATTTCCATACCTATCCAACGTCATATTATTTGCATTCATCCGACGAGCGGTCTGAAAATTGTGCCCCAAATACTTTACGGAAACGGACAAAATCGTGAAATCTATGTTTAGTATATTCGAAATTGTTCTAAAACCGTACAGAATTTGAAAACCGTCCAGAAGAGTAAAAGTTGCGCATTTACAATACGAATCCAACGGCATATCGCAATTGTTCAAAATATATATATATATATATATATATATATATATATATATATATATATATATATATATATATATATATTCCAGCTATTCTGCACTCCCTTACAGAATAACTATTCTGAACAACTTTCTGAACTTCCTAACAAAAACCAGTGAACCTCTCAGTGGAACGCCCAGATTTTCTGTTTTTGCGGACCGTGTTTCAATCGCCATTTTTAAACCGTTAATCGGAATGATACATGTGATATACCGTTGGATAGCTACGGAAATTGCGCAACTTTTTTACTTTTACAGGTTTTCCAAATTCCTTACGGTTTTAAAGTAATTTTGAATATACTAAACACTGTTTTTCGCGGATTTTGTCCGTTTTTACAGTATTTTGGACGCTATTTTCTAACCGTTTGTTGGATTGATGCAAATAATATGCCGTTGAAAAGGTATGAAAAATACGCAACTTTTCTATCTCTGAACAAATTTTAAAATTCGTTACGGTTTAGGAGCAGTTTTGAAAATAACAATTCTGTTTTTCAACTTATAGATCCAGCGGACTGTTTTTTCACAATTACTTTTAAACCTCTTATCAAAAGTTAACAAATAATATGCCATTGGAAAGATATTGACTAGACGCAACTTTTTTGTGAAGAAATATTTTCGAAATTCAATACAGTTTTTGATTAATTTTAAAAATACGAAAAACAGAGAAGGAAGATAATATACCGGTGGTATATCTTTTTTCTGAACTTCTCACGATACACATATGAACTTCCTTTTTTCTTTTTTCTCACAAAGTCGGTGAACTCCCCTGGATTCGAAAATGAACTTTCTATTTTTTTTAAATGAATCTTTTTGCTGGAGCATCTTTTTCTGAATTTCTCATTAACCACCGGTGAACTTCCTATTCGCGAATCACTTCTGAAGTTACTTACAGTGTGGATGAACTTTTCCGAACACATAACTGAACTTCCTAATTTTTTCACGAGCGAAAGCAAACTTTCCCGCAAAGGTAGGTGAACTTTCTATTTTTTTTCACAAGTGAACATCTCGCTGGACTATTTTTTTCTGAACTTCTCACGATTCACAGTTGAACTTCTTATTCTCGAACCACTTTTGAACTTTACTCATAAAGTTGATAACTCCCCAGAATTACATAAGTGAACTTCCCTTTTTTGTAACTGAATTTTTCGGCATACCATATCATATTTTTCTGAACCTCTCGCGATACGTACGTGAACTTCCTATTTTTTTTGAAAGTGAACTTTATTTTGGCGGACTATTTTTCTGAACTCCAAGACGTGAACTTCCGCAATTAAGAAAGTGAACTTCTTAATATATTTTTGTGTGTTGTAGTTATCCAATCTAGAGGAATCGCTACTTTTTATGTGCTGCGACCGTCCAAACTTTTGTTAAAAATTTATATTCAAAATTGCGCAATTTATTCTAATTAAAAACCCGACACAAGTGGTCTACAACTTTTATATGGTGAACTTCATTTTTCTTACATAGCGGATTTCAGTTTTTCAGTAAACGAACCGTTGTGGCTTAACAAGTGGACTTCTTTTTTTTATGTTGGTTTGATTTGTTATTCTCTCTTCATATGGGCTATTCAGAATCATACGTGCATTCCATAGACTATTTGGTATGCACTATCTTCGGGTATGTGATGTTAGTAGTCTACACCCGTAGGTCCATGGTATGAAATATGCAAAATCACACTCTGTACGTGTTGAATACCTTTTGTTTCAGTTAAAATACCTTTTGTTTAGGCTAGAGAGCTATCAGTGCCTCATATAGTTAGGTGATGGTTGCCAGATGTGGCTGCCAAGAAGGGATTTCTGTGATCTACTAGTTCTATAGAGTAAGAAAAACTGAATTTTTCCGTGGGCGAATAGTGTAGGTACATTCTGTTAGTTCTTATGTCACCAAACCACAGCAAGAGCACTATGTGGCATAGACTATTTGGCATGGAACTCTATTTACAGTAGAAATCAATTTAACTGAACCAATACAAAAATCTTCAGCGACACTAGAAAGACTTGAAATTAATAGGAATCTTAATCACGAAAAAACCGAAGTGCACTAGTGTCTGAAACGGAGGGAATCAAAGAGGAGATCACGACTTGATCAATGCTTCTTGTTAGGGAGAAAAAAATCACAGCACAACAGAACCAGAGCAGATCGACGGGTCCGTTCTCTGACCGTCGAGGAGCAGGTCGATGGAGCCGACGGGGCGGTAGAACCGGCGGCGGCGGAGGGAGGGGCGGCGGCCCTTCCCGGTGGCGGCGGTGGAGGCCCGGCCGGCACGCCTGGTCGCGCAAGGTTGGTCGTTCACCGTTCGCTTCCCAGCACCAACAGGTTGGGGGAGGTTGCCGGCACCAGGGCGGAAGATAGAGGGCAGCAGAGCAGGGAAACTGCTCAGATTAGAGAACGGGGGAGAGGCTACTGACGCCAGCCCGGCTCCCCTCTCGGCCGTTCTCTTTTTCCCTACCATGGCTGCCCAGTGGAGGCCCAGTGCAGCAGCGAGGGATCTGGGATCCGTCGCCGGAGCTCGAGGGGTCGTGGTTGGCATGTCAAGGCGCGGTGACGACTCCAACCACCGGATCTGCGGGCAGAATGCAGCGGTGGAGGGGGCAGGGGACCCACGGCGTCGCATGGTGGGAGGTCGCCGAGATGCATCGGGAGGGGACAGTAGCGGCGCTGGGGGGAGGTCCCGCCGGAGGTCCAGGCTGGCCTGCGGGATCCAGGCTGGAGCAAGTCTAGGACGGCGTGCGGTGAGGGGGCATCGAGCTCCCGGGGCGGCGCGGTGCGGGGGGCCTCGACCTCCAGGGGCGGGGGCAGCCGGTGTGGGGGCTGGGCGGGACGCGGCGCGGCAGCGGCCGGTGCGGGGGCTGGGTGTTGCGCGGCGGCGACCGGAGTGGGGGCTGGGTGAGGCGGCGGCGGCGCGTGGATGGAGGATGCCCAGATCGGGAGGTGGGTCGTGGGATCGAGGGAGGTCGTTGGGGTACAAGGAGAGAGCGCTTCGGGCGCGGGGGTGGGGATGTTTTTTTTTCAGTTCGGTTCGGTTCCGAATAAAAAGGTGAGAGGGGTCGGTGTTCGCGATAAGAAGCTGATTAGGATGGGAGAGTTGTGCTGAATAACTATTCAGCAAACACTTAAGGGGTTGTGCAGAATAGTCCTACCCTATTCAGCAAACTTTTAAACCAATCGTGATCCATGCAAAGAGATAATGCCGGTAATTAATTAAATTAAATGAATTGTCAGCGGGTATGCATGCTGCCACCCGGTAGCACATGCCCATGTGTGATTTGTTGGTGGGAGTACGTACTCTTAGGTGTATGGAACCATTTTCCTATATCCAATAATAAAGGAAGAGTTGCTTTTCCCAAATTTTTCGTCCAGTTTTCGTATTGCCCCTGTTGTTTGGGAGAAATTACAGCAATTGCCACCGCTTTACTAAAAAAAAACTATTCGCACCCTCCGGAACAGAACCGCCGCCACCACGTCGATCTCCGATTCTCCGGCGAGGGACGACCTCCACAGTCCACATCCTCCGCTGGTGGGAACGGGACCGCGGAGGCTACAAACCTCCCAACCCCTGATTTTTAGGCCTCACACACCCATCCTTTTGGCCCGCTTGTCCACACTAATTTCGTCCTCGATCCCGTCCCGGCCCCTTGCACCGGCGGGCTCTTCGCCTCTACGTCATGGGGAACGACCCCGACCACCTCTTGCCCGTGCTCCGTTTGTCGCTGCAACCTCCGTAGCAGGCGGTTTCAGGTGTGCGGACATTCTCGTCACTTCCAATGGGCTGGCGCCCTTATCCCCGAACTCTTCAGCAACCTCCGCAGGTCTCCATGCAACTCTGGCGTCTGCTGCGATTGAAGCCCGGCAGGTGTTCGATGATATTCTAACATGGTATAATTTTCTTTTTCTTTCTTTTCCTCTCAGTTCTTTAGTGAGATTGCAACTACGAGTCCTTACTTATTGTTGCTATTTGCATTATGCAGATAAGGAATGCTCTTGTGCGACGTCCTTATCGAGCGAGGTGAATTGGGCGAGCAAGCGTGCATAGGTTACATGGCAGGCGACCAGAAGCTGTTGCTGGGAGTCGAGGTGGGCGAGGAGGCGCACGAACTCGCCGGCGGCGGTCGAGTCTTCAGTGGTAACCATGGCAGCGAGGGTTGCAGGATCTGGGAGCAATTCCAGATGGATTTGTGGCTGGTGAAGTGGAGCTGGGCTTTTGAGGACGAGCAGCACCAGCGACATGCCAATGGTCTCTTCCAAAGTCAAAGGCTCTGTCGGGAAGAAGATCGATGGCATCCTGTACAGGTATCTTCTTGTACTTCTGTAGCGCATTAGAGCAAATGATCTCCTGAATGTAACTAGAGCTGCGAGCTGGATCTGTTATCTTTGACTGCAGTAAGCTTCATGTGTTAAATAGTTTTTTTTTTTTTTTGCTCTTTCTTATAGATTGCAAAAACTACGTTTCTTTCTGTTGGTAAAAGGCTGGAAGACTTGGAGGCAGTTAATTAAGTTCTTATCAGCGAAATCTGCATAATATGGATGTTCATAGTCGTCATTCTATTTGACTAAATTCATGCTCTGATCTATGCAATGTACAACAGTACAAATGCGAAAGTTCAAAAAAAAAACAGTACAAATGCGTTGTCTACTGGTCCAGTTTCCGTACATGTTTCACTTGGTGAATAATCTTGAAAAAAATAATTACATCTATAGGAATGGTGGAAAACTGCACTTTATTGACAAAATATTCCTGAACACTATGCATCATCTTGCACTTAATTTGGAATATGTCGACCAATGAATAGTCTGCTTCTGCTTCATGTCAATATAATCTAATTAATGACTCTATGCAGAATTGTGCATGACCTCATAGCTAGATCGTTTAGCTGTATTCAGGACATATAGCTATGATGATAACAAATTTAGCTTTGAAGGGAACTGACATAGCCAATTGCCAGTGGAGCTGCAGTAGGAGAGGCCTAGGTACCTTTGAAAAGATATGTCCGCAAGATGCAGCGTTGTTTCACACACCTTGCAAAATTGTTTCAACGTGCGATAATAATCGTGCAACATAGACCGACTATGACATGTAATTATCATCCAATATTTACCTTCTTGGTGTGCTTTCGTTTGTTGAAATTGAACCGTGATTTTCCGTGTGATGCAATTCTTTTGCATATTAACAAGATTTAATTAACTTAGTGTTTTTCCATGTTATTTAGCAAGTGATTTTCTTCATGATGATTTCATACTTTTGGATATACATGATCTATACAAAGAAAATTAGAAAGAAAGTGGTGAGTTTTTAGACTACTTTTGTGAAAATTGTTGTATAGCGGGACATCTAAGAGAATTGAATTTTCGGTGAAAACCAACATACGTCTAAAACGACGATACAACCAAAATCGGGGTATACTTCAAGATGTCAAAGCTTAGATGTTTGACTTATTTTAAACCCGTCGCAACGCACGGGCATTTTTGCTAGTATATAAATAAAGGAAGAGTTGCTTCTCCACAATTTTTCGTCCAACATTGAAAATACCCCTAAAGTTGATGCAAATTACCCACCAATGCCACCGGTTAGTGAAAAAAAAAATTGTTCGAAAGGAAAACAAGCATATACCACGTCATCTCTCCTCCGGCTCTCCCAATCTTCTACTGAACCTTGACGTCGGCCTCCCAATGCGGCCCCGACACCAAGGGTTCCGACCTTGGCCCGTACCCCGTGCCTTTCTATCTCGCTTTCTCGGCTACTATGGCCTCGCTTGCGCACGCCGCCGTCATGCCCCGCCTCCGCCATGAGATGCCCGGGCGATTTGGCGAAAACGACTTGATGGGGAATTGGTTCTGGCTGACGAGTATGTCGACCTTGCTGGCCAAGCGGCTCCGCCATGAGATCCCCTGGCGAAAGTGACTCGATGGGGAATTGGTTCTGGCTGACGAGGATGTCGACATTGATGGCGAAGCGGCCGCCAGCGTCATTGATCAGGCGCTCCCGCTGCTTCCGTACGGAGAGTTCAGAAACTGAGACGAGACAATGACACGGAATCCCTTGGTCCTTTTGACACTCGCCCAGCTCCGCCTCCTTCTGGGAGCAGGTGCACACGGCCGCCCCTAGCACCGCCGTCTTGCCGTGGAGATACCATCTCTCATTTTCTCTGGCGCTTCCGCCTTGATTGATGTCTCCGTCATTGCCATATCTCTGGTTCCTGCCGGTGTGTTCTGCGTCTTGGCTTATGTTTAAACAGACTAGCAGAGTTGTGCACAACTGAAACAGTAGATACTGAACACTTGACTAGCACAAGACCGTTGTTAGGTTGTGCCTATAACAAGGTAAATATATGCTCATCTGATAACGATAAGTTGAGCAAAAAAGATCGTTGTTGAGCTGCAGCTGATAGGCGACGGCGTCAGGGCCATTGCCGCCAGCGCTGCTGCATGGCGCTCCCAGCTCTCCTCCAAAGAAACTATATAGCTATTATCAAAAATATAAACTATGCTGTGTTTGGCTTAGTCTTTTCTCGACAGAAACAAAGATCTTCATGCTTTTAGTTATACTGCTATGAAACTTAAATCCATCTGAGCAATAATCGTCAAGAACTAATACCAATGATTTAAAGAAAATGAGTAGCTATTCTAAGAGCTTTCTTCTGTAAGAGCACAAGAGCCTGCAATGGCCTGCTGTAAGCTTCTAGAAGACATAAGTTTGAGATATTTTATCGTAAGCCTCGAAGAGCATTGATGTGCTCTCTGTTCATAAATATTTTCTCATTATCTATACATATATGTTAGTTAAATTCTAGAAAATATATCATGACAATATTGTTTGTGACAATTCCAATGGTACTATTTTCAACTTACCAATCTATATAAAATGGTTTGGGTATAATATTGGTCGAAGTTTAACTGCTCACGTATTTACGAATAAAGGTATTATTTATTTACACCTAATCAAATGCATACACACGATTCAGAAATAGATATACATGCACACGATTTTATTTCATGACGTGCGCACAAGGAGGGGAGGTGTTACTGCAAAACACGACTAAATAAAAATACCACTACACAATCTAAACGTATTTTGCTGATGTCGAATGTTATTCTTTTATAATCCGTAAAAAGATGAAGTGCTTAATACAATGTAATCATCTATCTCCGCCCTTGACGATCGAACCGCAATGAGGGATTTGTTGGAGCTGCAGAAAGTGAAAAAAAATAGTGGAGCAACCCAAAATAGAGTAGGCGCAAATGTGTCGTGGAAGCGAGACATAGCGGCAACAGGCAATCGAAGAGGGAGAAATAGATGGGGTAACGTTTTGTCCACTAGGTAGCATTGGTCACAAAGAGGAAGGAGAAAAATGCGATAGTCATAAAGCTCATGTGGCACATATTTGTGCTTAAAAACGACGTTACCCGTGGAGACCATAAACAATAAAGCCATTATCTTCTGAATATAAGTGCATATTTAGGTCTTATCGTCCCAAAAAAAACTCTGCCAGCACAGAAATTTATAATCTTCTCTTATGGTGATACAATACATAACACTTATATGAAGGATGAAACATAAAATTAATGTAAGATAAATTCACACTTTATTATTGCCGGCAATGTCATCTAACCCGACGCCCCCGCAATGCCGACAAGAATTTACTTTATGGGTCTCTGCATCGTAGATTCTTTTATCCCCCGTTGCAACGCATGTTTGCTAGTTTCTTTTAAAATTTTCGTCCAACAATAAAATTAACTCTGAAGTTGACTAAAATTACAAACCCTGCCACCGGTAAGTGGAGAAGAACGGTTCAGATTTTTGTGTAGTCGCCACCACCGGAGAGTCTCGACCACCCCAATCCCCATCGCGTAGTTCGCGGAGAGAGAGAATTCGAGGTGAGCGGCGGCGCCACCGCCGCCTGCCCTTCCGGCCGTCCTCCGGCGACGCAGTTGGCGGAAAGAATCCCCGGTTCACCTCCGTCCAGGCCCCCTCTCTAGCTTCAACCCCCGAGCCTCTCCTCCATGGCCAGGCTCCCGCGAGGAGCGAGGAGAACGCCCCAGGCCTGCCATGCTCGGCGCCTCCGCCCTTTCCAGATCCCCAAGCGCCGCCACCTACTGCTCAACCACCGTCGCCCTGGATCAGATCCCCTCACCGCGCCCGTCCGGATCTCGGGGACCGTTGTTTCCAATGAATACTGTCTTGGGGCTATGGTTCTGGTGAACACTGTCGTGGAGCCAATTGAAGCAAGGTTGGTCATTGGGATAGCTTGGACGGTGGCTTGCCGTGATGAAGTTGGACTTGGGGACAACATTTGTGACGAAATAAATAACCAGCAAAAATCAGCTTCGCCCTCCCCAGTTTCTTCTCTCTCCGGCCTCCCGGAGGGCCTCCTGTCGCGGCTACTGCCTGGGCAATCCTCCGCCGCCATGGTCCCCCACCACCAGCGCTCGTCGCCGGTGCCCGTCATCTGCGTCCCTGGTAGCAAGATTCTGGACGCGGCGTTGTACTGTTTGACCCAGCGCCGCAGCCCCCCACCCCCTGCTGCTCCCAACGCCCATCAGCGCGTCTTGCTCCGGCCGGCTAGGATCTCTGCACTCCTTTCTCCACCCCCGACCTCCCTTCCTTTTTATTGTTTTCAGCAAAAGATGGAGAAGCGGAATACATGTTGCTAGAAACGGAAGTGACGGTAAAAATAGAAGAAAAAATATAAGAGATGGATTCTTTGGCTACGAGCTGGATAGTATACACATGCGCTACTCGCCCACTGTGGGCCTGTGGCAGTGCGAAAAACCGCTATGGCAGCGCAGATACTCGAAACAAAAAATGGTTGGCTTCGTGACGAATTGACAATGTGCAAATTATAAGTATGATTTAATCGATGTTTTTTCGTCTACCTTAGTTTAGTTTGTCAAGGTCAATCCTGTTCATGAAATGCACTCGTTCAAAAAAAAAAGTACACACTGTCATATTAAGAGACAACATTCTTCTTGTTTTCACAGTACATGTATGCAAAAAACTAGTACAATAAAAAATAGATAATAAACACTCCTGAAAAGGGCAAGAAAATGATACAATGTTAGGAGGTACATATTGTTGTGTCGGGGAAGTACAAGTCTTCAAACTAGAAGTTAAAAATAAATAAAATAAGTGTTTGCTGGGAAATAAAATATATATACCGAATATTAGAAAGGAACAATGTTTCTCTATTTATCTGTCAATTTCGTCCGTTGCCCGTGGCTTCTAATGGGCTTGGCCCTATTTGTCATGTGAAAAAATGCGAAAAATGATGCCCCCAATCCTCTCCCCTATCCTCACAACTCTCTCTCTCTCTCTCTCTCTCTCTCTCTCTCTCTCTCTCTCTCACACACACACACACACACAACCTCTCCGTATGATGTCCGACTCCTGTCCGCCGCGCTACCGGCCCACGCTCCATCACGCCACCCTAATCGTACGCCCTATTGAGGGTCAAGGCGTAGCTTGGCTACCCCGTCCAGCTAGCGTCTACTCGCCATGAAGTACATACAACAATATGCTGAGAAACAAGTTTATTTTTTTCAAAATATTTGGATTGAATTGGTAGACCGTTATGTAGATGATTATGAAATTAATTTCAAAAACAATTATGTAATCTTGAACCCTTCTATTGTGCATATGTTTAAATTTTTATCTTCTGAGACACAAGCCACCGTCATTCGTTTTGCCTCACGCCAGTTTTTCATCTAAAATATTATTTTTCTTTCTCCCGTTGCAACGCACGGACATGTTTGCCAGTCTTTCTAATAATAAAGGAAGAGTTGTTTTTTCCAAAACTTTCGTCCAACCTTAAAATTGCCCCTGAAGTTGACAAAATTTACCCACCATGCCATCCATAAGTCACGTAATGGTTGGTTTGATCTATAACTATACCGTCCGTGTATTTACCAAATTACCCTCCCGCCAAATCACATACTACACCAACAATGCCATGGTACTGAAGGGTTCGTTGCATAGAAAACAAAAAAAATTCCAACGTAACAAGCGGAAGAAACCACACGATCTAGATTTATTAGATGAAGGTAGCGAAGTGGAGATCCAATCTCTTACCCTTCAAGATCGAACAAACGCGTTTTGTCGGTGCAGGGGTTGGCTAGTCGATCCCCGCAACTAGACTCATCTAGTCGCGAGGAGATGTATCATCCGATCTGAGATCCAATCCGATGGAGCACCGCATGAGTAGCACCTCCGCGGTATCCACACGTACAGCTCGATGAAGACTTCTTCTCCTTGATCCCGCAAGCGAGGAGGAAGTGGCTCGTGAGATCCCAGCAGCACGACGGCGTGGTGGTGGAGATGGTGGAGGTTTTCCCGCGGACAGGGCTTCGCCAAGTCGTGTACAAGAGAGAGAGGAGGGAGGAGAGGGGTGGTGCGGCTAGGGTATGGGGTGCCACGCCCCAGCCCTCCCCTCCTCTTTATATAGGCGTGGGGGGGCTGCCTTGGCCCCTCCTCCAAGCCCTAGGGCCAGCGGCTTGAGGGAACTTGTTCCCCAAGTCAGCCCCCTAGGGTTTTGGGTGCCTACCATGGGCCAGCCGCATGGGCCTTTAGGGAGAGGGTGCGGCCAGCCCAAGTGGGCTGCTGCACCTCCCCTCGGTCCATGTGGGCCTTCTAGGTTCGTGGCCCCCCAAGGTGGGGCCCTCCCGAACCTTCCGGAACCTTCTAGAATCTTCTAGTACCCTGCCGGAATTTTCCCGAACTTTTCCGGAATCCTGGAAACCACTTTCCTTATATGAAACTTTATCTCCGGACTCTTTCGGAGCTCCTCGTGATGTCTAGGATCTCATCCGAGACTCCGAATCAATATTCATTCACACCATCAAATATCTCAAGCCCTAGCTACATCGGAGCCTTAAGTGTGTGACCCTACGGGTTCGAGAACATGCAGACATGATCCGATCAATAATCAATAGCGGGACCGGGATGCCCATATTGACTCCTACATATTCAACTAAGTTCCTTATCAATTGAACCACGATGCCGAAGATTCTTAATCTCGTATACGATTCCCTTTGTCTCACCAATATTTAACTTGCCCGAGATTCGATCGTCGCTTTCTCCATATCTAGTTTCATCTCGTTACCTGGCAAGTTCTCTTTACTCGTCCATAATATAGGATCTCCGTGATTAACACTTAATCACATGGTTGCAACCTTTCTGATGCTATATTACCGAGAGGGCCCAGAGATATCTTTTCCGTCACAAGGAAGGACAAATCCCACTCTTGATTCATGTCACCCAAGAAATACCATCGGAGATACCTGAAAGCCACCTTTATAACCACCCAGTTACGAAGTGACGTTTGATGTCCACAAAGCATTCCTCCGGTAAATGGGAGTGACATAATCTCATGGTCTAAGGAAACTATACTTGGCATATACAAAAGCGTTGACAATGAAACTGTATGACACGATCAATTGCAACTCTTTTATTATTGGGTCTTGTCCATCACATCATTACTCCTAATGATACGACTCCATTATCAAGTGACTATAACAAGTCCATGGTTAGGAAACTCTAACCATCTCTTGACTAACGAACTAGTCTAGTAGAGGATTACTAGGGACACCTGGTTGTTTATATTCCACACATGTATTATGTTTGCAATTAATACAATTATAGCATGGATAATAAACTATTATCATAAACATGAATATGCTAATAAACCATTTTATTATTGCCTCTAGGGCATATTCGCAACAGTCTCCCACTTGCACTAGAGTCAATAATCTAGTTTACATTTTCTCGATCCAACACCCATGGAGTCTCAGTGCTGATCATGTTTGCTCGTGGAAGAGGTTATGTCCGTGTTCTGTACTATACAGTTCTTTATGTTCTTTGCAAAACATTAATGTCACCTAAATTGACATTACTTTATCATCACATGATAAACCTCATATCATCACATGATAAATCTCATCATCATATGACGAATATAATATATTTGGTTACAGAGTGAGACTTTCATTTCCCTTTTATGTTTACATGACGTATGATCAGTCAAAAGAACTTTCACATAGCATGTGCACCCGGAACTCACTCAATCTTGAAATAAAATTTCTCAAACCACAATATTATATCTTTTAATCCTTGAATTAATCATATACTCCTATATGTTGTAGACTCAACAAATCGACAGTGCAATACATATCATTTCGATATTTTCGATCATGCTTTTGCTGCGCTTCTGCCTTTATGAGATTTCCAATCTAGTTTGGTGTCATGACTTCAACCAAGTCTACCAATCTCTAGATTCAATTATCTCAACTCCATGTTGAAATGACTACTCATTTCTAACATGTTCTTCCAACCAAGAACTTGGGTCACATTTCGTCAACTACAAAACTATGGTTCTATGTTTAGACCTATGAACAATTCATAGTGAATACTAACATATCCTCCAACCATTATTTTGTATCAAAAATAAACTTTATGTTTCACCTATCTTTAACAAGTAATGAACACTTCTTCACTTGTTTCATTTTGAACTCCTTCAAAATCTTATTTAGGTTAAACATCCCGACTCATTTATCGACAAAATATGCATCTATCTCCATAGATATTTGACATTCAAATTAACTTCACAAGTTATGCATTTGGTTCCTGAAATATTTACGACATTTATGAAATCTCCATTTCATATAAACAAGATGTTGTAAACTTTACTCAAATATACACCATACACATATTAAATTGTGAAATCACTTTGGCTCCCACTCAGAAATATGTTATCTCTATATTTGAACATGATTAACTATCTCCCACTCAACCATATGTCACCACATATTTTGATCATGGAAAATAGTTTCTGCTCTAACTTAACATATGTCACCACATATTTTAATTAGATCCCACTCAGTTTCTTATGCACTTTCTCGATATTTTGGACACCTCCAAAATTCTTAATTAACTTTTAAAATTCGAGAACTCATATACGAAACACTAGTACTCTGCTAGCTTTAAGTTTTATTTATTCTCTACAAAACCCCTTTTGAGGAATAAATATGTGAAACATCACTTTCACAAAATCAAGCAACAATTACTTTGTGATTTAAACTCAATATAGGATGACTCTTAGTCACTTTCGTATTTAAGGCTTCTATTTCTTCTTTGTAGTTTCGTAGGTGTCGGGGAGATGAACCCCGGATACCCCAAAGAGGATCACCCCTTCGAACTCCACGGGCCGGCTGAACAGTGCCGGCTGCACGACGCCGACTGGAACGCGCTGGCTGAATCAAGCCGCCTGCGTCTACCCGGACACAGACGTCCGGCTGGGCTGAAGCCGGACGTACCAACTGACAGCTTCGTACTGGTGGGCCAGTCCCGCATAACCGCTCCTGGTGAACAGTACTTCCTGTCGGGCATCTCCTGTGCAGAATCATGGCAACGAGCTCCAGCCGGCCAGAAAGTAGATGATGTCATAGGGACAGACCTGTAAAATCCTTGTAACCCAAAACCCTAGCCCGTTGCCTATATAAGGCGGGCTAGAGCCTCCTGCGGGAGGCAGGCAACAAAAGGAAGGAAGAGAGATCTGTGGCAGATAGCATTATCTTCAACCTCCAGCCGGCTAGGACTTCCAGCCGGCTGCCACCTGAATACACCTCTAGGAGCACTTGTAGCCCGCACTCTGTGATCAAGCAATAAGAAACAAGAAGAGCAGGACGTAGGGGTGTTACCTCCACAAGACGGCCCCGAACCTGGGTATATCGCGTGCGTTTGCGTGCTTATACCCAATCCCGCGCGAGCGCCATCGTCGCCTTGCCCCATACTTCTTTCCATCTCTGATGGATATGCCGTGCAACCCACCACGACAGTAGGTATGTCTTGTTTCTCAAACATGACAAGTAAATCATGAATATTATTTTGTAACCTGACAAAACTTTATATTCTTGAATCCTACTTTTCTTTAGACAAGCTAAACCAAAATTCAATGATCACCATCATTAATTCCTTCATGTGTCAAATTTTAACCAACAGAGCACTTTACATATGTGCCACTTGATACATAAACAAGCAAGGTTTCATCTTTTCGATTTATTCCATCAATTCTTTTATCCATGAAACCTTTTCACGATAAAACCACTAAAATACTTAGCACAACCAATAAATTGGTTTGCCCCTTTTAGTCTCATATTGTGGAATCACATTCATAGTCATACTTATGAATATACTACAACATTATTCGCAATAGTCTCTAATTATCTCATAATTAATGAAACCACCTTTTCTCATAACTCATATGAAAAATACATGCGAATCATACATAGACCCTTATTTCTAAACAGAGTGTTTATCAAATAAATCTAAATGCTATTATTAAAACCCCGAAATAAAACCCTTCTTTGAGACCACACAATATCGAATAGTGCGTGATTACAATATCTTTAGGACATATCAAACGCCTTTGAAAATATTCTAAACATTGTAATTTGTGATAACACTTCTCACAAGTCCGCATACTAACATATAACTCAAATATTTTGTCTCTTTTGATCAAATCATAAAGACTCAATTTTCTTGTTAACTTAATATCCTAAACTCCAGAATTCTATTTGATCTCATCAAATATCATAACTCGAATAAATACACCTATTTAATCATTTCATTTATAATGGAGTACACAAAATAATGACATCTAACATTTGCTGAAAATACAACCAACACTTGTGTTAATTTTCGGCAACTCCTGTCACTCTTCCAAAGGTGGCATTTTAGTCATACTCCTTACAATAAGGCGCATTGATAAAACATCAAAATGTTTATTCAATATTTAGCACGACTAAAACAATTGTCATTATTAAGTTTTGGATATCTTTAGTATGTCACATATTTTATAAATGTTTAACTAATCATCGTTTAGATTAAACTAAGGACAATAATCTCATAATCGAAATGTGATATCCAAAAAGAATTACTCATGAAAATAGAACAACCACTTGTCTTTAACATGAATAACCGTCTCACAAACTGAGACACACTAATTTAAAGATCACACTTAATTCGATTACAAAAACTCATTCTAATCCTCTAATCAAAAAGGATAAATGTAGAAGTAGAACATCGCCAGCACCAACTCCTTGATTGCCACTATCCCGCGATATTCACTCAGTCCCTCCATGCACTTCTAAACGGCAGGCCCTGTTTTCATAAAACAGCACAAGTATCAAATACTTAGCTCACCACAAGTGTAAACGGGACATAAAACATTTACAACTTGTATATCACTATATACCTTCTGCATTGACAACTTCTCCTGCTATAGGTTCCACTTTGACATGACGAAGCCGAGACACAAACTCACAGAAAGTGATCGAATCCCTTCCCATGACATAGTACCTGACGTAATTCTTGAAGCTGGGGGGAAGTGAGCGCAGCACCCCATCTATCGCGAATTCATCCGTCATCAAGTAGTCCCAAACAAACACTAGACGGTGATGAATCTCATGCATCTTCCTCAAGTGTTGTTCCAAACAAGTGTTTTATTTCATCTTGAGTGAAAGAAACTCATTCAGATTCTTGAACCTCGCAATTCTGACTTGTGGTATGAACCTATTTTCAGCTCATCAACAATCTCATTGGCACGCAAGTCTTCAAATTGACTACTCAGGTCAGAATTCATGCAGGTGCACATCAACCACTCAACTTGTAAGTAAGTGGTTTCTTGGCGAAGCCATTCTATGTGCTCTTCCTCAGTTGCAGAAGCGTTGGGTTTATCTCCTATTGGTTCTTCTAGCACGTCAAGCAAGTCATTGGCGTGTAGGACTTCCAGGGGCGTAGACAGGGGGGCGAGCAGGGGTCAGACACCCCCCAATGATCCGCCCCCAACCATTTTCAGTAGGTATTAGTACTACTATGTGTACTAATGGCCGGAAGTTAGGCTTAATTAGCCCATTATTTAATGATTAGTTGGTCCATTAAGCCCAACACACGGCAGCCCATGCAGCCATGCACACCTCTAGGCCATCGTGGTTTCTGTACAAGCCTGTACGTGAAGCGATCGATCAGATCGATCGGTTGATCAACCTGCCCTAGCGTCGTGTGCGTGCGTGCGCCCGGCCGCCGCCTCTGTCTCCTCTCCGTCTCCATTCTGATCTGCACCTGCTG
Source organism: Puccinellia tenuiflora (assembly GCA_012064385.1). NCBI lineage: Eukaryota > Viridiplantae > Streptophyta > Magnoliopsida > Poales > Poaceae > Puccinellia > Puccinellia tenuiflora. The sequence continues at coordinate 1,242,963 of QRDG01000150.1, forward strand.
CCGTTCGCCCAGCTGGGAGACCTCATCGACGGACGACAGTAACTCATTGAACCAGTTATTTCTTATTGCCAATGTTCCCTGATGATTGATGAATTAGAACCTTAGCCTCTCATAGCGTACTAGCCTAGATCATTAATTTATTTGTGATCATAGATGACGAGAAAGGCAGCAAACAAGGGGATTGATTTCTTTTTCAAGCCAGTTGGTTCATCTTCAAGCTCTAATATTGCTAATGCTGAAAATGCAAATCAATTCGAGGAGGCATATGAGCAAAAGCCTATTGTAGATGAAGGCTATGAACATCAAGCGGATCCTCTGCTACGGCGACTCCGACTTGGTGGTCTAGCAAACCACCGGTCATTGGGACGCCAAGGACCCCAACATGGCCGCCTACCGCTTCTTCGTCCAACAACTCGCGGGATGCTTCGACGGATGTGAATTCCACCACATCCACCGCTCCAACAACCAAGCAGCTGATACCTTGGCGAACATTGGGTCTCTTCGCAAGGAAATCCCACCCGACGTCGCCCTCGAAAAGCTGTACAGGCCATCGATCACGCCGTGTCCCGTTCCGATTCCATCCGGATGCCGCCGGGCGCGGAGTCGGACGGGCCGGCTCCAGGCAAGCCGGAAGCCGTCGAGGTCCTCGTCATCGAAGAGGCTCCGCCATGGACCCAACCCTTCCTCGCCTACCTCGCCAATGACGAACTCCCGGCGGATGAGCTCATCGTCAGGCAAATCAAACGACGAGCAAGTGCTTACACCATCATCAACAACGAGTTGTACAAGCGCAGCGTCTCTGGAATATTCTAGCGCTGTGTGAGCCAAGAAGAAGGAATCAAGATCCTCAAGGAAATTCATCAAGGCGAATGCGGCCACCACGCGTCATCAAGAGCAATTGTGGCCAAGGCGTTCAGGCACGGTTTCTACTGGCCGACTGCGCTGGCGGACGCAAACCAGCTGGTCCGGCTCTGCAATGGCTGTCAACGATTTGCAACGCAGAAGCACACGCCGGCTTCAGCGCTCAAGACGATTCCTATCACCTGGCCGTTTGCCATCTGGGGACTAGACATGGTTGGCCCGCTGAGGAGATCCAGTGGAGGCATGACACACCTGCTGGTAGCCGTCGACAAGTTCACGAAATGGATTGAATCCAAGCCGATCAAGAAGCTGGATGGTCCAACAGCCGTCAAGTTCTTCAAGAGCATCATCTACCTCTTCGGCTACCCCAACAGCATCATCACGGACAATGGGTCGAACTTCGTCAATGGAGAATTCGCCAAGTTCTGCGGCAGGACCGACATCCGGCTTGACGTGGCCTCCGTCGCACACCCGCAGTCAAATGGGCAGGTTGAACGGGCAAACGGCCTCATCCTATCCGGCATCAAGCCTCGGTTGCTCGAACCACTCGAGCAGGCAGCCGGCGCGTGGAAAGAAGAACTACCTTCCGTCCTCTGGAGCCTAAGGACAACCCCAAATCGCTCAACCGGCTTCACCCCCTTCTTCCTCGTCCATGGAGCTGAAGCCGTCATGCCAACGGACATCGAGCACGACGCGCCTCGAATCGTTTTGTTCACGGAAGCACAAGCTAAACAAGCCTATGAAGACGGGAAGGACCTGCTCGAAGAAGCGCGCCAGCTTGCCGAGTCAAGATCGGCAATGTATCAGCAGCAATTACGCAACTACCACAGCCAGCAGGTCAGGCATGTCCGCTTCCGCGAAGGCGACCTCGTGCTACGACTAATCCAAGACACAAAGAACATGCACAAGCTTTCGTCACCCTGGGAGGGACCATTCATCGTAAGCAAATCGCTCATCAACGATGCCTACTACTTGATCGATGCCCGCAAGCACAAGAAGGACACGATGGACAAGGAAGGCGATGAAACGGAAAGGCCGTGGAATGCGTCACTCCTGCGTCGATTCTACACTTGAGAAAGAACCGTATGTATCACCCATGCTATCAATAAAGAAATGAGAATGATGAGCACATGAGCAATTTTTTCGCAATTCTTTTCTGCATTTCCTTTCCGGTTGCTCCGGCAGCCGGCAAACTTGCCTTTAGTGGCCGGGTAGCGTGACTAACCCCTAAACGACTAACTCTTCGAATCCGGTTAAGGCCGGCAAGAGAACAAGCTGGAGGGGGCCAACAACGTGAAAAACGCATAAAGGAAAGTACTGCCGGCTGAAAAAATGCTGTTCTGTAAACTCGGCCAAGCCGGCAGTCGGCAACTACTTCTCCTATTACGGACGATTAACTACACAACGCTAAACGGCTAACTCTTCGGATCCGGTTAAGGCCGGCAAGAGAATAAGATGGAGGCTGACTGTATGCGAAAGACGTAAGAAACAGAAATCGTTGTCGGCTGAGAAAACTCTGGCCCAACAAACCGGATCCTAACGTTATAGTAGTGTGCATGATCCCGCTGGACGGTGAAGTGCACACGAATGGCGGCGGGAAAGGCTACAGGCGAGTGTAAAATTGAGCTAAGCAAAATAAAAATATTCTCCATAATCGAAAGAGCAAGCTAACCACTTCGTCATTTCGTTTCCCGCACAAAAATGCCGCCTCCCGGCTCTGGAGACCTCAACCCGGACGATATGTAAAAGGTCAAGCCGGTAAACAGCACACAAAGGCGTGAACAAAAGCAGGTGCCATTCAATATCATAAATAAAGGCTCACAGCCGGGAGCAGATTACATAAGCAAAAGGAGGACGTCCAGAGGCGGATAACCTCGCCTACAGGCCAAGCCGGCTACAAGATAACCTAAAGCTAAGCGGGAGGCGGAGTCATATCGTCATCGCTCTCATCCCACTCCTTGAGGCACAGGGATCCATCGAAGACCTTGACATAGAGGACCCCAGTCTGGCGCTTCAGTTGGAAGTGGAGGATGAAGGGAGGCTCCAGGCGGAAGAACCTAGCGAAAGCTTTCCAGCCGGAGAAGAACTCAGCCCGCCGGCGAACCTTCCCACCTTCTTGGTCGACAACGACAAGAGCATGTACCTCCCAAGGCCCCTGACGAGCTCCAACCCGATGAAGAAGAAATGTGAAGGGGCCTTCCCCCTCCAGCGCATCGGCGACGGCCCGAGGGAGCCACTGGATGCGCTGGATAGGCTCGTACAGTGTCAAGAGGAACTCCGAAATGGGGAACTCGTCCCAATAGACACCTACAGGTGACTCCGAGCGGGCGGGAGAGGGGCTCCATTTGCCTCCAGCCACCGCAACGGTGACATCTCCACCACCGCCGCGTCCGAGCTTGGGCAGCCGGCCCCTGCCGCGCTTGGCTGCCGCGGCGGAGGACTCTCCGGGGTCCCTCTTCGGCGGACGACCCCGACCGCACTTGACCTCCGCGGGGGAATCCACCCCGATCTCCTTCTTCGGCGCCATGCTTGGATGAAGAGGAGGAGCGAAGTAAAAGAGAAGATGAAGCAAGGAAAACGCACCCGCTCCGCTATTTATAAGGGGACCCGAGGGTAGCGCAACCGTCAACGCCCCGCCTCTGGGCGACACGTGGCCACTGACACAAAAGACGGCGAAGCCGAGGAGGCAAAAAGCACAGCGCAGGATCAAGCTGGCAGAAAAATACCCGGGGGCTGCGCAGCCGGCAAGCCGGCTCCGCAGACCCGGACGTACATATACAACACCCCGAGTCACGGACTCGGGGGCTGCCACGCCGTCAGCTGGCAGAAAAATACCCGGGGGCTGCGCAGCCGGCAAGCCGGCTCCGCAGACCCGGACGTACATATACAACACCCCGAGTCACGGACTCGGGGGCTGCCACGCCGTCAGCCGGCAGAAAATTCCCGGGAGCTGCGCAGCCGGCAAGCCGGCTCCGCAGACCCGGACGTACATCTACAACACCCCGAGTCACGGACTCGGGGGCTGCCACGCTGTCAGCCGGCGGAAAATTCCCGGGGGCTGCGCAGCCGGCAAGCCGGCTCCGCAGACCCGGACGTACATCTACAACACCCCGAGTCACGGACTCGGGGGCTGCCACGCCGTCAGCCGGCAGAAAAATACCCGGGGGCTGCGCAGCCGGCAAGCTGGCTCCGCAGACCCGGACGTACATCTACAACACCCCGAGTCACGGACTCGGGGGCTGCCACGCCGTCAGCCGGCAGAAAAATACCCGGGGGCTGTGCAGCCGGCAAGCCGGCTCCGTAGACCCGGACGCAAATCTACAACACCCCGAGTCACGGACTCGGGGGCTGCCACGCTGTCAGCCGGCAGAAAAATACCCGGGGGCTACGCAGCCGCCAAGCCGGCCTCGCACACACGGACGATCAACTACTACACCCCAAGTCAGAGACTCGGGGGCTGCACGTCATCAAGACGACGGAAAAAAGTACAAGATGAGTAAGAGACATAAAATTTCGACCCGGCTCGATGCTCAAGCCGGCCCAAAATTCGGGGGCTAGACATGGTGATCATCATCACCAAGATGGATACAAATCTTAGCACGAAGGCAGTAATTAATAGAAGAGAAGCAGATCCATATTACAACAAGCAGCAGATCAAACTAGTCGTCAATTCAAAACAGCAAGTTCTACACGTACGCCCGGCATTCCAGGGAAGCAACCAAATCATGGAGCAGCAACATCGGTGGCGGCGGCAGCGCTGCCGGCTCCAGCGTCTTCAGTCGGCCGTGCTGTCGTGGACGGCTCGGCAGGCACCAACTTCGTCAAATCCACCACCTCGGCAATTCGCCCTGAAGCCATCTGGATCTCCGGACGCAGACTCGCAAGGGACGTTCCTGTGCGGAAGCCACCCACCAGCATACTCATCTGCACGCTTGGATACCATGACTTCACCAAGGCCAACGCCATGTCGGTGCCTCCACGCGCCGCCATCTCCACATGTTCGTCGATGCCGGCTGGCGCCCCTTCAAGCCGGACGGACAGGTCGTGGAGAGTGGTGGGCAAGGGAGCATCCGGCCATAAGTTCTCGAGAACGCCGTCGGCCGCTTCCTTCAGCCATTTGAACTCTTGGCCAAATCGGAGGAGACGGGAGGAGGCAGTCGGCGTAGACCCAGCGGCGGCACCAGAAGACTCCGGCCGTGAGTGCGCCGAGGCAGCGTCTCTCTGAATCTGCGCATCAACCTCGGGATAAAAGCCTGCATTTCAAGCCGGTGAAGCCGAGCAGAAGACCCCAAGCAAGAAATCAAAGAGAAAAAGACATCACTTACCAAGGATAAGCTCGTTTCCACACTCAACCTCCCTAATCAGGCCGCCCACCAGTTGCTCATGCTCAAGTTCACGCGCCTTGGCCGCCTGGACGATCTGATCATTGGTGTCGATGGACTCCTTCAGCTGGCTCCTCAGTTCATCCGCATTCTTCCGGAGAGACTCGACTTCGCCCTGCCTCCGCTGCTCTGCTTCCTGCAGTTTCTTCACCGCGTCGCCCAGTCGGACGACCTCCACGCGGCGCTCCTCCGACACCTTCTCCGCCGTCTGGAGATCGGCCTTGACCAGTGCCAGGGCAGAGTCCTTCTTCTTCAGCTGCCTCTCCAGGCCGGCGCGGGAGGTGGTGTCGCCTGAAGAGGCCGGGTCATCATCAAATCAAGCCGCACAAGAAAAATACAAGGCGCCAAGACGGAAAATGCGACCGAGAAGGAAAGCCGAACCTTTGGCCGCCTCAAGCTCTCGCTTGAGCATCGTCGCCTCCTTAGCCGCCTCGGCGAAGCCGTACTCTATCGAGGAGCGGAGCAACGCGATGTTGGCCAGGTTCTCCTGAGCCTTTTGCTCCACCAGTACGGCGAGGGGGAACTTCCCCGATGCGTCGGGCCGAGCCGGCACTGGCCCGGAATACGGAGGAGAGCACACCAGAGTTGATTGACGAGGGCCAGGGAGCAAAGCCGTCGCCCCCGCTATGGCCTTGTCCTTGGCCGTCTCGACCACGGACGAGGAAGGAGTGGGGAAGGCGAGGTTTCCGCCCCGGCACCGGGCCGTGGAACTGTCTCGAAGGCATCCGCCGTCGCCTCGGCACCACTGCCAGAAACCGGAGGGTCGAAGTCGACCACGAGGGGAGCTGCGTCGGCCGGCACCCGGCTGTCCGGCTCCACGTCCGCCTTCGCCATCACCACCTCTGGAGGCGGACCAGCCGCTTGCATCACAGGGGCCTCGGGAGCAGGCCCCGAGGCCGGCTCCACCACCATGCTGGTTGCCGCCACCACGGTCGGGAGTGGCACCCTGCAAGACGAAGAAAGCGTCACCCCCAAGAAGTGCATACTACAAGATTTCCGCCTCAAGGCGAAGGCTTACCCGTCGTGTGAGCCCAATTCCACGGGTTTCCTCCTCTTCAAGCGCTTTGGCGGAGGAGCCGGCGCATCGTCGGGCAGGCGCTTCACGCCACCGGAGGGCGTTTCTCCGCCCTTCACAGGAACGACAAGGTCGTCAGCCGGCCACTCTGCGGAAGCTGGCGTCATTTCGACCTCGGCGCCAGCCTCCGCGGTCTTCCCGGCGTCCGCTCCCGCCTTCGCCTCGACCTCCCTTGAAGCCACCAGCTGCGCCACGGACATCTTGGCATCCATCGCCTCCCGGATCAAATCCGCCTGCGCCAGTTCCGCATAAATAGCCTTTTCCATATCCTCAACACTCAAGTCGTAATCAGGATCAACTACAAGAGTAGGATTAACCACCTGGGCGCTGGTCCGACCGGCGAGAGCTTCCGGCCTCTCCGCTTCCTCCTCCTCCTTCTGCTTCGCTGCGATTTTAGCTATGGCTTCCTCCACGATAGCATCAACCTTCTTCTCCGCTGTCGATTTCCTAGCGGGCGTCAAGCCGGCTGTGGTTGGCCGGCTGAACACTGAAGAAAGTTTCTTTGCGGGGAGTGCACCCCGCTTCATGAACGACCCGCCTCGCTGGCGGACGCTCTCGCCCGCGTCCGAGTCGGCGGCCGCCTTCGACCGCCTCTCCTTTGCGATCTGGGGGGAGGGCAACGACCGAGCCTTCCGGATGCTCGCCTCCAGCTCCTTTGTTCTGTGGCTGGACACGCCCGGCTTGGAGGCTGGCACGGAAGAAGAACCCTCAGAGTCCGGTTCGGAGCTACTGGAGAGATCGACAAATACCCGCACACCCCCGCCGCTGTTTTGTTCGGCGAATTCGGGCGCGGGAGACTTACCACGGGAAGCCGGAGCCGGCGCCGCCTTGCCGCGCTCCAAGTCCGGACCCCCGCGGGCGGCCCGATCAGAATCAGAGTCGGCCGCGGCGGGGCTCGCCACGGCGCGACCGCTATCTTCATCGTCCTCGACACCGGCGCCATCAGCGCCATCAGACGACTCCGTGGAGTCGTCGTGCCTAACCGGCCGCTCCTCCGCGTCAGATGCAATGGGGGAACCGTCACCCGCCTCGGCGTCCGAGGCGGTCTCTTCACTGTCCGCCTCTCCATCAGAGGCACTCTCTTCGCTAGGGACCGCCTGCTCCTCCGGGGGGGATCGGGCCAGTCCGCCCCGAAGACCATGTCAAGGTCTTCGGCCCTCTGAAGATCGCAAATCTGCAAAGACACGCCAGCCGGATAAGTACCCAGCCGGCTCGAAGGAACGCAAGACAAGAAAAGGCAAAAGGAACTAACCACCGGAGCGCGCCGCGCGCGAGAAAATGGCTCCACGCCGAACTGCCATTTTCGCTCCATCCCGTCGGTCATCACCTGGCCAGCCCAGCGCCGCAACTCGCTCAACTCCAAGACCTCCGTGCAAGCCCGGGTAGGATCCCGGAGACCCGAATAGAAGCACATCTTGTGCGCCGAGCCTGCAGCGGGTACACCCGCCTAGCCAGCCAGGCCAGCGTCAGGTCCCTGGAGGTCAGTCCGCCTGCGATCAGGTCCTTCACCCGAGCCGTCACGACCGCCTCCAGACCTTCATCAACAGGCGCCTTCCGGTTCCAGGACTTGTCAGCAGGCAGTTGGTTCTTGAACCGAGGAAGCCCAATCCGGTCCTCCGCCGTGAGGTTCCGAACATAGAAGTAGCTGCTCTGCCACTTCTTCACGGATTCGAGCAGATGAACCTTGGGAAAGAGGACATTCTTCGTGGACACGGAGACGCATCCGCACTCTCGCAACTTCCTGTCGCAAGTCTGGGCGCGGAGGAAGAAGAACAGCCCGAACAGCTCCATGCAGGGCCAGAGGCCCAGGTACGCCTCGCAGAGGGTGACGAAGCAAGAGAGCAGCGTAATGCTGTTCGCCCCCAAGTGGTGGAGCTGCAGACCGTAAAAATCGAGGAACTGCCGGAGGAAGGGGCTAACCGGCAGCGCCAATCCCCTCGCCAGGTGCGAGGAGAACACCACGGACTCGTTCACCGCCGCGACCGGCGAAATCTCCTTGTCGTCAGGAACACGGATCCCGACCTCCTCTTTGCTGCCGATGAGCATCCCGTCGCGGAGCTTCTTGAGCTCCGCACTGTCGACGCTGGACCCCATCCAGGCTCCAGTGCCTGCCATTGAGTTCCGATTCCCCGTCGGAGAGGAAGCGCCGCCGGCGAAGAAGAAGAAAGCGTTGGGAGAATGCGAAAGAAGGAGGTAATCACGGAGAAGACTGAAGCTAGAGCGCAGGCAGGAGAATGGGGAACGATAGCCTGAACCGTTCCCCACTTCCCCTTTTACGAGCAAGGAGCCGTGGGCGGAGACGTGCCTCCGCACGACGCGTGGCGTGCAGTTACGCCGAACCGCCCGTAAAAGATCCCACTAACGAGCGGTTGCCGCAGAAGATCCCAGCGACGAAGCCGAGGCGTTCTGTCTCGATTCCCGGGGAGAGCCTCCAGGCGGACGGGACGTGGGGACGTGGCTGACGTAAGCCACGACCCGAGCCCTCAAGTCGGCCACGCTAGGCCGCCAAGGCCTTCAGTTCCGGCCCCACGCAGCCGAACAAGTCATCGTCAACCTCAACAGTATGCAGCCAAGAGCAGGGGTGCCCGCGGAGCTTTCCCCGCACACAAGTTTCAACTTCACCCGGCTTCAGCTTCACCCGGCTCCAATTTCAGCCGGCCCTATTTCCAGCCTCGACATTGCGACCACGACAGCCAAGACTAAGGGGAAGATCGCAAAGTCTTCCCAGCAAGCTAGCAAGACTCCACGATCTCGGGGGCTAGTGTCGGGGAGATGAACCCCGGATACCCCAAAGAGGCTCACTCCTTCAAACTCCACAGGCCGGCTGAACAGTGCCGGCTGCACGACGCCGACTGGAACGCGCCGGCTGAATCAAGCCGCCTGCGTCTACCCGGACGCAGACGTCCGGCTGGGCTGAAGCCGGACGTACCAACCGACAGCTCCGTACTGGTGGGCCAGTCCCGCATAACCGCTCCTGGTGAACAGTACTTCCTGTCGGGCATCTCCTGTGCAGAATCATGGCAACGAGCTCCAGCCGGCCAGAAAGTAGATGATGTCATAGGGACAGACCTGTAAAATCCTTGTAACCCAAAACCCTAGCCCGTTGCCTATATAAGGCGGGCTAGAGCCTCCTGCGGGAGGCAGGCAACAAAAGGAAGGAAGAGAGATAAGTGGCAGATAGCATTATCTTCAACCTCCAGCCGGCTAGGACTTCCAGCCGGCTGCCACCTGAATACAGCTCTAGGAGCACTTGTAGCCCGCACTCTGTGATCAAGCAATAAGAAACAAGAAGAGCAGGACGTAGGGGTGTTACCTCCACAAGAGGGCCCTGAACCTGGGTATATCGCGTGTGTTTGCGTGCTTGTACCCAATCCCGCGCGAGCGCCATCGTCGCCTTGCCCCATACTTCTTTCCATCTCTGATGGATATGCCGTGCAACCCACCACGACAGTAGGTATGTCTTGTTTCTCAAACATGACAAGTAAATCATAAATATTATTTTGTAACCTGACAAAACTTTATATTCTTGAATCCTACTTTTCTTTAGACAAGCTAAACCAAAATTCAATGATCACCATCATTAATTCCTTCATGTGTCAAATTTTAACCAACAGAGCACTTTACATATGTGCCACTTGATACATAAACAAGCAAGGTTTCATCTTTTCGATTTATTCCATCAATTCTTTTATCCATGAAACCTTTTCACGATAAAACCACTAAAATACTTAGCACAACCAATAAATTGGTTTGCCCCTTTTAGTCTCATATTGTGGAATCACATTCATAGTCATACTTATGAATATACTACAACATTATTCGCAATAGTCTCTAATTATCTCATAATTAATGAAACCACCTTTTCTCATAACTCATATGAAAAATACATGCGAATCATACATAGACCCTTATTTCTAAACAGAGTGTTTATCAAATAAATCTAAATGCTATTATTAAAACCCCGAAATAAAACCCTTCTTTGAGACCACACAATATCGAATAGTGCATGATTACAATATCTTTAGGACATATCAAACGCCTTTGAAAATATTCTAAACATTGTAATTTGTGATAACACTTCTCACAAGTCCGCATACTAACATATAACTCAAATATTTTGTCTCTTTTGATCAAATCATAAAGACTCAATTTTCTTGTTAACTTAATATCCTAAACTCCAGAATTTTATTTGATCTCATCAAATATCATAACTCGAATAAATACACCTATTTAATCATTTCATTTATAATGGAGTACACAAAATAATGACATCTAACATTTGCTGAAAATACAACCAACACTTGTGTTAATTTTCGGCAACTCCTGTCACTCTTCCAAAGGTGGCATTTTAGTCATACTCCTTACAATAAGGCGCATTGATAAAACATCAAAATGTTTATTCAATATTTAGAACGACTAAAACAATTGTCATTATTAAGTTTTGGATATCTTTAGTATGTCACATATTTTATAAATGTTTAACTAATCATCGTTTAGATTAAACTAAGGACAATAATCTCATAATCGAAATGTGATATCCAAAAAGAATTACTCATGAAAATAGAACAACCACTTGTCTTTAACATGAATAACCGTCTCACAAACTGAGACACACTAATTTAAATATCACACTTAATTCGATTACAAAAACTCATTCTAATCCTCTAATCAAAAAGGATAAATGTAGAAGTAGAACATCGCCAGCACCAACTCCTTGATTGCCACTATCCCGCGATATTCACTCAGTCCCTCCATGCACTTCTAAACGGCAGGCCCTGTTTTCATAAAACAGCACAAGTATCAAATACTTAGCTCACCACAAGTGTAAACGGGACATAAAACATTTACAACTTGTATATCACTATATACCTTCTGCATTGACAACTTCTCCTGCTATAGGTTCCACTTTGACATGACGAAGCCGAGACACAAACTCACAGAAAGTGATCGAATCCCTTCCCATGACATAGTCCCTGACGTAATTCTTGAAGCTGGGGGGAAGTGAGCGCAGCACCCCATCTATCGCGAATTCATCCGTCATCAAGTAGTCCCAAACAAGCACTAGACGGTGATGAATCTCATGCATCTTCCTCAAGTGTTGTTCCAAACAAGTGTTTTCTTTCATCTTGAGTGAAAGAAACTCATTCAGATTCTTGAACCTCGCAATTCTGACTTGTGGTATGAACCTATTTTCAGTCATCAACAATCTCATTGGCACGCAAGTCTTCAAATTGACTACTCAGGTCAGAATTCATGCAGGTGCACATCAACCACTCAACTTGTAAGTAAGTGGTTTCTTGGCGAAGCCATTCTATGTGCTCTTCCTCAGTTGCAGAAGCGTTGGGTTTATCTCCTATTGGTTCTTCTAGCACGTCAAGCAAGTCATTGGCGTGTAGGACTTCCAGGGGCGTAGACAGGGGGGCGAGCAGGGGTCAGACACCCCCCAATGATCCGCCCCCCAACCATTTTCAGTAGGTATTAGTACTACTATGTGTACTAATGGCCGGAAGTTAGGCTTAATTAGCCCATTATTTAATGATTAGTTGGTCCATTAAGCCCAACACACGGCAGCCCATGCAGCCATGCACACCTCTAGGCCATCGTGGTTTCTGTACAAGCCTGTACGTGAAGCGATCGATCAGATCGATCGGTTGATCAACCTGCCCTAGCGTCGTGTGCGTGCGTGCGCCCGGCCGCCGCCTCTGTCTCCTCTCCGTCTCCATTCTGATCTGCACCTGCTGCCGTTCGCCCAGCTGGGAGACCTCATCGACGGACGACAGTAACTCATTGAACCAGTTATTTCTTATTGCCAATGTTCCCTGATGATTGATGAATTAGAACCTTAGCCTCTCATAGCGTACTAGCCTAGATCATTAATTTATTTGTGATCATAGATGAAGAGAAAGGCAGCAGACAAGGGGATTGATTTCTTTTTCAAGCCAGTTGGTTCATCTTCAAGCTCTAATATTGCTAATGCTGAAAATGCAAATCAATTCGAGGAGGCATATGAGCAAAAGCCTATTGTAGATGAAAACTCCAATCCGGTTGATGGTGATCAAAATGTTGTGGAACCAGTACAAGTTTCAGAACAAGGTAGAACTGGAAGTACGACATATGAAAGGGATCCTGGTAAGTGCCAACAAATTTGGGAACTTCCTCTTGATAAACAAGAAGAAGCACAGAAATTTTATATTTCTGAGGGTCCTTATCAGCCGTTCATGAGAGAGTATCCATATAATGGAACAGAGAAAAATCGTCGCTGATTTCAGTATAGCTATTTTACAAATTTTCCTTGGCTAGAGTATTCCCCTACCACACATCGTGCATATTGTCTACCTTGTTTTGTCTTTACAAAAAAACCAAGTGGGAGGTGTGGTTCAGATGCATTCACGGTTAAGGGGTTTATAAATTAGAAGAAGGTGAATGATGGTAAGGAGTGTGCTTTATTAACTCACGTTGGAAGATATTCAAACTCTGCTCATAATTATTCAGTTGGATGCTTTGATAATCTGAAAAATAGTATGACCCACATCGACAAGGCAATTGTACAAGTATGTGCAAAAAAGGTTGCAGATGCAAGGCTGAGGCTTAAAGTTACAATTGATTCCATCAAGTAAGAAATACTTTTCTATCCTAGTAAGTAAAATATTATATATTGTACTGAGTAAGCTACTAATAATTTGTTCCTTGTTGATTTCACCAGGTGGTTAACATTCCAAGCTTGTGCTTTTAGAGGCCACGATGACTCTTTAAGATCTATGAACCAGGGTAATTTTCGTGAATTGGTAAAGTTGTTGGCTTTTTATAACAAGGAGGTGGATGCAGTTGTCTTGGAAAATGCTCCACGGAATGCGCAGTACATCTCTGCTACTATTTAGCAAGAAATTCTGAAGTTATTTGCTCGAAAGGTTCAAAAGCAAATTAGAGAAGAAATTGGTACCGGCAAGTTTTGTATTATGGTGGATGAATCTCGATATGAATCGAAAAAAGAGCAAATGGCCTTGGTCCTCCGGTTTGTGAACAGTGAAGGATTCATAAAGGAGCGTTTTCTTGATGTCATTCATGTCACTAACACCGCTGCACTTACTGTCAAAGAGGCAATTTGCACTGTCCTTGCAGACAATAATCTGAATGTCAGAGATATAAGAGGACAAGACTATGATGGAGCAAGTAACATGCGAGGTGAATGGAATGGCCTGAAGGCTCTAATTCTAAATGAGTACCCTTATGCATATTATGTACATTGCATGGCTCATCAGTTGCAGTTGGCTCTTGTTGCAGCTTCAAGGGAGGTACATGAGGTGCACAACTTTTTCCAAAATGCTATTCTCATCATAAATGTTGTTAGTGCCTCACCGAAACGTAATGATGAATTATTAGCAAATCAAGCTGCAGAAATTGAACGTGAAATTGAGTTGAGGGAGATTGATACAGGAAAAGGTGCAAATCAGTTAGGATCTTTACAGAGACCCGGGGACACTAGATGGAGCTCTCACTTCAAATCAATTCAGAGCTTACATAAGATGTTTGCTGCAACAATTGCAGTCCTATAGAGTGTAGCAACTGATCGCTCGATCTCACGATATTCCAGAGGAGATGCTGTAGGCGCTCTAAAAATAATTATGTCATTTGATTTCGTGTTCATTCTGCATCTAATGGAGAAAATCATGAAGATTACTGATGTCTTATGTCAAACACTCCAAAAGAAATCCATTGACATTTTAAATGCATTGGATTCAGTTACGAAAACAAAAGTGTTGCTTGGTAATTTAAGCGAAGATGGTTGGGAATCTCTTATGGAGGAGGTTCAGTCTTTTTGTTTGAAGCATGAGATCGAAGTCCCTGACTTGAATCGCAAGTAATACTTCACTCCTTGTACCTACAAATTACCATATTATTTATTATACATAACTCTAATATTTATATTTTGTAGGTATGTTGATGTCACAAGGTCCCGGAACAAGCATGATAACACAACAACATTACATCACTACAAAGCTGACATGTTCAATGTTGCTATAGATCAGCAATTGGTTGAGATAAATGACCGCTTTGGTATTCAAGGTACAGAGCTCTTGACAATGTGTGCATCTTTGCATCCAAGACATGACTCTTTTGATGTGTCAAAAATATGCACACTGGTTGAGAAGTTTTATCCTGAGGATTTTTTTAGTCAAGAAAGGGCTCAATTGGAGTCTCAACTTCCCCATTTCCAGTTGGATGTTTGCAATAATCCAGAGCTAAACTGCTTGCCTTCACTTGCTGATTTGACAGTTGGACTAGTTAAAACAGGTAAAGCTGCTACATACTTAATGGTAGACAGATTATTGCGATTAGTCATAACTCTTCCAGTGTCAACTGCAACCACCGAGCGAGCTTTTTCAGCCATGAAACTGATCAAGACACGTCTTCGGAATAGAATGGGAGATGATTTTCTTCGGCATTATATGATTGTCTACATTGGGAAGGAAATAGCCGCAAAGATTAGTTCTAATGAGATTATCGATTTATTCGACACCGGTCCTCGTCGAGCACACTTTAAGTTAATAGACATGTAATTTTCTTTCATAGCGTCCAACATATATTCAAATATTTATGTGGATTTGTTATTAATGGTTTTTTGAGACTTAATATATGGTGATATTTGTTCACTTCTATGGTCGTCTATTTTTCGCCCCCCCCCCTCATGTCCGAATCCTGGCTACGCCCCTGAGGACTTCACACAAAAGTAGGTACCACTCGATAAAGTTTGACCCATCTAGACGCAGCTCCTCGGCCATGAAAAGACGACCATAGTCAGCCATGATCTACAAGGATTTTTGCAAAGACATCTTAGGACTTTTGTTTATGATAATTTTAGTTCATCTTAATGAACTCCCACTAAACTTAACATCTCTCTGGTTGTTTAGTGACACACGATCCAAATCCACTACACCACAACCGATCATCACGTGAGATGATGTAGCTTCAGTGGTGAACATCACCATGTTGATCATATCGTCCATATGACTCGTGTTTAACCTTTTGGTTCTTGTGTTCCGAGGCCATGTCTGTACATGCTAGGCTCGTCAAGGAAACCGTAGTATTTCCATGTGTGTAAATCTGGCTTACACCCGTTGTATGCGAACGTAGAGTCTATCACACCCGATCATCACATGGTGCTTCAAAACGACGAACTTTTGCAACGGTGCATACTAGGGGAGAACACTTTATTATCTTGATATTAACATGAGAGATCACCTTATCATGCTACCGTCGCGATCAAATCTAAGCATAACAATAAGGTGCATAAAAGGATTAACATCACATGCAATTTAAAATTGTGATATGATATGGCCTTTTCTTCTTGTGCCTTTGATCTCCATCTCCAAAGCACCGGCATGATCTCCATCATCACCGACATTGTGGCGCCTCCTCCATGGTTTCCATCACCAACTATTGCAACTACAACTATTGCTACTCTTAGCGATAAAGTAAAGCAATTACATGGTGATTCAATGACACATAGGTCACATAAAATAATAGACAACCATATGGCTCCTGCCGGTTGCCGTACTCATCGACATGCAAGTCGTGAAAGATTGCAAACATGATCATTGCATACATTATCACAAATCACACATTGGCCATACCACATCACAAACCCTCCAAAAACAAGTTAGACGTCCTCTACTTTGTTTATGCAATTTTTACGTGGCTTGGGTCAACGAGATAGAACCGTTCTAATCTACGCAAAAACCACAACGGTGATATAGAAGTTGCTTATTTACTCATCCTTTTTAAAGGCCTTCCATTGCAAATCGCATCTCACCATAGCTAGAGAAATAGACACCCGCCAGCCACTTATGCAATACAAGTTGCATGTCAGTCATGGAACCGGTCTCTCGTGCGTGGACGAGTAAAGTTGGTCCGGCTGCTTCAATCCAACCATCCAACAAGATACGAAGTACACGCGAGAAGGTAGCAACAAAAATATCAACGCCCACAACTCCTTGTGTTCTAATCGCACCAACATCTACGAATAGATCTAGGCTCTGATACCACTGAAGGGTTCATTGCATAGAAAACAAAAAAAATTCCTACGTAACAAGCGGAAGAAACCCCACGATCTAGATCTATTAGAAGAAGGTAGCGAAGTGGAGATCCAATCTCTTACCCTTGAAGGTCTAAAAAACGCGTTTTGTCGGTGCAGGGGTTAGCTAGTCGATCCCCGCAACTAGACTCATCTAGTCGCGAGAAGATGTATTATCCGATCCGAGATCCAATCCGATGGAGCAGCGCATGAGCAGCACCTCCGCGGTATCCATACGTACAGCTCGATGAAGACTTCCTCTCCTTGATCCCGCAAGTGAGGAGGAAGTGGCTCGTGAGATCCCAGCAGCACGACGGCGTGGTGGTGGAGATGGTGGAGGTTTTCCCGCGGACAGGGCTTCGCCAAGCCGTGTACGAGAGAGAGAGGAGGGAGGAGAGGGGTGGTGCGGCTAGGGTATGGGGTGCCACGCCCCAACCCTCCCCTCCTCTTTATATAGGAGTGGGGGGCTGCCTTGGCCCCTCCTCCAAGCCCTAGGGCCGGCGGCTTGAGGGAACTTGTTCCCCAAGTCAGCCCCCTAGGGTTTTGGGTGCCTACCATGGGCCAGCCGCATGGGCCTTTAGGGAGAGGGTGCGGCCAGCCCAAGTGGGCACCTGCACCTCCCCTCGGTCCATGTGGGCCTTCTAGGTTCGTGGCCCCCCAAGGTGGGGCCCTCCCGAACCTTCCGGAACCTTCTAGAATCTTCTGGTACCCTGCCGGAATTTTCCCGAACTTTTCCGGAATCCTGGAAACCACTTTCCTTATATGAAACTTTATCTCCGGACTCTTCCGGAGCTCCTCGTGATGTCTAGGATCTCATCCGAGACTCCGAATCAATATTCATTCACACCATCAAATATCTCAAGCCCTAGCTACATCGGAGCCTTAAGTGTGTGACCCAACGGGTTCGAGAACATGCAGACATGATCCGATCAATAATCAATAGCGGGACCAGGATGCCCATATTGACTCCTACATATTCAACGAAGTTCCTTATCGATTGAACCACGATGCCGAAGATTCTTAATCTCGTATACGATTCCCTTTGTCTCACCGATATTTAACTTGCCCGAGATTCGATCGTGGATATCTCCATATCTAGTTTCATCTCATTACCTGGCAAGTTCTCTTTACTCGTACATAATATAGGATCTCCGTGATTAACACTTAATCACATGGTTGCAACCTTTCTGATGCTATATTACCGAGAGGGCCCAGAGATATCTTTTCCGTCACAAGGAAGGACAAATCCCACTCTTGATTCATGTCACCCAACAAATACCATAGGAGATATCTGAAACCCACCTTTATAATCATCCAGTTACGAAGTGACGTTTGATGTCCACAAAGCATTCCTCCGGTAAACGGGAGTGACATAATCTCATGGTCTAAGGAAACTATACTTGGCATATACAAAAGCGTTGACAATGAAACTGTATGACACGATCAATTGCAACTCTTTTATTATTGGGTCTTGTCCATCACATCATTACTCCTAATGATATGACTCCGTTATCAAGTGACTATAACAAGTCCATGGTTAGGAAACTCTAACCATCTCTTGACTAACGAACTAGTCTAGTAGAGGCTTACTAGGGACACCTGGTTGTTTATATTCCACACATGTATTATGTTTCCAATTAATACAATTATAGCATGGATAATAAACTATTATCATAAACATGAATATGCTAATAAACCATTTTATTATTGCCTCTAGGGCATATTCCCAACAGGTACCGCTTCGTTTCTTCGGTCCGTTGTGAACCGGGTGTCGTGGGATTATCACGGCAGATGCTATACGTGGTAGCTTACGAGAGGTGGATTAGGCGGCGTAGGAGATTCCGGGAGCGAGATTGCAAACGCGGAGTTTACCCAGGTTCGGGTCCCCTCGGTGGAGGATCCCTACATCCTGCTATGAGTCACTATGATCATGATAGATTGGTTACATGGTGGCCGCCGGTGGCGGGTGTTGCGTGTCTAGTTGCGAATCGGATGTCCCTATCCGGGTGCCCTGCCTAGCTTTATATATGGAGCCGGCTAGGGTTACAAGTGTTGTAAATTGTTTCTTGGGCTTCGTGTCAACTTGGGCTTCATTAGTCTTGATAGGCCTAGATGGACCACCTCCATAATGGGCCACGTTGTACCTCCATGGGGTACCCGGAGGCCATATCCCTGTCAGTAGCCCCCGAGCCTTCGGGTGATTCGAAGAATCGCGTGGAGGGTCTCATGTGTCTCATGGCCGACGGTAACATTGTCTTCCCGGAATGTGGAATCTATGCCGGTTCATCACGCGGAGGATGGCGAGTCATAGTAGAAGCTGCCGAAGTCGAAGTAGATGATGCTGAAGTCGTAGTAGAGGTTGCCGAGTCGAAGTAGAGGTTGCCAAAGTCGTAGTAGAGGACTCGGGTCGAAGTAGAGGCTACCGAAGCCGTGGTAGAGGACTCGGGTCGAAGTAGAGGCTGCCGAAGTCGTAGTAGAAGACTCGGGTGCGCCGCACGTCCGCGCCGTGGTGGTCATCTAGACTTTACGTCGTAGCCACGATCGGGGGCGATGTTGTAGTCGAGCCCCCGAGTCTCCAGCCAAGTCGGAGAGTCGAGTAAGTGTAGCCAATGAACACGTAGGGGAGCGTCGCCGAGTCGGAAGTGCTTCGACCTGGTGTGTCGAGTAAGCGTAGTCGATGACCACGTGGCGGAGCGTCACCGAGTCGGAAGTAGATCGACCCGATGCCCCATTGAGATAGTTTGTAGTCAAGGGATATTGCTTAGCAAGCCAGGAACACTCGACGGATCGGGTCCTGTTAACTGCACTCGGGCAAAACAATGCTAAGCTACTTCAAGTTTGAGTCCCCGGACTCGAACCCGGAAAGGCAAGTGTAGCCAGATTCATGCCGCGGAGGCCTTACAGAATCTTGACTCTCGCAGTATGTGTGGTACCCAACGCGTCCGTCGGGGTTTTCTTCGTACCGTGGGTACAGATATTTACTGAGTAGGCGCAGTCTAAGGCGGCTCCCAGGCCGGTAGAGCGGATCTACGGGTCTTACCTTCACGTCGTAGACGTGGTATCCAGAGATCTGTTGCCACGGAGGCAATCTGGGAAACGCAGCTTGTCGAGTGCGTACATCGACCCGTATGTGGGTTATTGTGTTTTTAAGCCTTCCCAGGAGGTACTCGACTGGGAGGGACCGATGGAAGTAGCCCCCGAGTCTCTGGCCGAGTCGAAGAGTTGGGCGGAGACTAAGAGTCGAAAGTCCATCGGTTCACATGGAGGAGAATCACCAAGTCGGAAGTGCATCGACGAGTGGATGGAGTCGACACAGCGGAGTGGATGTGGAGGACTCGACGTGGCGGACAGAGTCGACGCGGCTGAGTGGAAGTGACGGACTTGAGCGGCGGACGGAGTCGACACGGCGGAGTGGATGTGGCGGACGGAGTCGAGCGACGTTTAGCCGCTAGGACTCAAATCCGGACTTATGTGGCGCAGCCCCCGAGTGTCAGGTGCGCGGCCAGAGCTCCTGGTGGGAGTAGCCCCCGAGTGTCTGGTCGATTCGCAGAATCGGGCAGAGACTCAGAGCAGCATATCAAGTAGGCGTAGTCGATGCGTCGGGTACATTGATGACCTTGTGATGACCATACTAATCGTGTTTTGAGAGCGAATCACTTTCGATGAAATCCAGCGCGGTTGGAAGAAACTTAATAATAATAAATCTGATGCGGGTGCAAAGAAACTTGATAATAATAAATCTGATGCGGGTGCAAAGAAACTTGATAATAATAAATCCGATGCGGGTACAAAGAAACTTGATAATAATAAATCCGATGCGGGTATAAAGAACCCGACTTTGAGAATTCTGATGCAGACTATAGAGAGCCCGACTTCGAGAAGTCCTGTGCAGGCTATAGAGAGCCCGACTTTGATAAGTCCGGTGCGGGTTATAGAGAACCCGACTTTTAGTAGACCTGTGCGGGCTATAGAGAGCCCGAATTTGATAAGTCCGGTGCGGGTTATAGAGAACCCGACTTTGATAAGTCCTGTTTGCGAGTGTAGCATAGTCAATTCTCGTCGGGTGCACGCCCAGCGCTCCCGATGGGAGTAGCCCCTAGTATCGGGTGCCGCCGACCCGATGTTGTATCAGGTGCTGCTGACCCGATGTTGTATTAGGTCCCGTTGAGGGACTCGACGCGGCGGACGGAGTCAATGTGGCGGAGTAGATGCGAGGGACTCGACGCGGCGGACCGGAGTCGACGCGGCGGAGTTAATGCGAGGGACTCGACGCGGCGGACCGGAGTCGACGCGGCGGAGTGGATGTAACGTTGAAGGAGTCGATGCTTGGCTATACGGGGGCGAGAGTGTTCAGCCCCCGAGACCGACTTTGTCGAATCGGCGGGTAGCACATCTGTAATGACTAAAAGGAAAAAAATCTTTGTACACTATGTGGCGCAGCCCCCGAGCGTTGGGTGCGGCCGAAGCATGTTATATATTGACTGAATAATTTAAATATTAAAGCGACTTAGCTGTTGATGACGCGTAGGCCGAAGCATGGCGATTAAGCCGGAACGGCGTGTCGTTGACGCCGCGACGGCGAGGAAGAGATGTCATCCACACGCGATGCGGGCGCCAAGGCGTGGATGGTGCTGACTGCGGCGGGGTCGATGTAGCCGTAGATGATGTAGCGGATGGAGTCGACGCTGAGGGCGCCGAGCCGTGGACGTCGTGGCTGCCGAGTCGTGGACATCATGGCTATCGAGCCGTGAACGCCAAGGCTATCGACTTGTCGAAGATGTCCGTAGTGGGTCGATGATGGTTGCAGTTGTCCACGATGAGCGGAGCCGGTGACGGCGAGTTGCCAACAGTCGCGGTACTCGACATATCTTTGCTGATGGGTTGTGATGACCGCATCGTCTCCTTTTTTCTGGTTCGACTCACAAACACATGTAGGTAACCTAGCCTTCACGTTCATGGTTTCCTCTTCTCTTACATCGGGATTGAGCTGGTTCCACATGCAAAAGTGATTTTCATGCACGTAGCTAGCTCGATTTGCTCTTCCTTTTTTCCTTTGCACGTGGCTCCTTGTACCTGGCTTGGTTGATCCATGTGTATTAGTAGCTTCTATAGTTTGTATCTCTTTTCTTTCTTCTGATCCATGCATGTAGCCAGGCAACAGGGAGACAAGCAGCTTCGGATCTCATGTTGCGTGTAACCAGCCCGCAGTGGCGTGATCGATTAGCTGGCAGAAGGCTCATAGATCGACGCGCTCATGGGCATGTAGCAGTCGGGTCGAGGCGCAAGAAGAGGCGTGTCTCAGCGCGAGTAGCGGCTCCACAATTAGCCGTCCGGCGACTCGATCTCGACAGGGTGGCCTGACATGCCAGGTGCGATAGGTAGGCAGATTAGAACCGGCTCTCGCTAGCGCGTAGAAGGATGGCGGCCGGATTGGAATCGCGCGAGACTCCGCGCAGTAAGCCGTCGCCGTGTCAATGAAGATGTTGATCTGAGATCTGCTCACATCATCAGTAGCGATTTGGCCGTCGCTAGCCAACGAGGATTGCGATGGAACGCCGCCGCTACCGTTCGATGAAGTCGTAGGCTCGATCCGACCTTGCTGTTAAAGATGATGATGCAGCCAGATGTGATCTGGCCGCTGTTGTCGATGAAGATTGGATCTCGTCCAGATCACCACTCCAAGCGCCGCTTTTCCCACAGACGGCGCCAACTGTCGTGGGATTATCACGGCAGATGCTACACGGGGTAGCTTACGAGAGGTGGATTAGGCGGCGTAGGAGATTCCGGGAGCAAGATTGCAAACGCGGAGTTTACCCAGGTTCGGGTCCCCTCGGTGGAGGATCCCTACATCCTGCTATGAGTCACTATGATCATGATAGATTGGTTACATGGTGGCCGCCGGTGGCGGGTGTTGCATGTCTAGTTGCGAATCGGATGTCCCTATTCGGGTGCCCTGCCTAGCTTTATATATGGAGCCGGCTAGGGTTACAAGTGTTGTAAATTGTTTCTTGGGCTTCGTGTCAACTTGGGCTTCATTNGATGGCAGATGTCGTGGGATTATCACGGCAGATGCTACACGGGGTAGCTTACGAGAGGTGGATTAGGCGGCGTAGGAGATTCCGGGAGCGAGATTGCAAACGCGGAGTTTACCCAGGTTCGGGTCCCCTCGGTGGAGGATCCCTACATCCTGCTATAAGTCACTATGATCATAGATGTGTTTACATGGTGGCCGCCGGTGGCGGGTGTTGCGTGGCCTGTTGCTAGTTGTCCGTCGGATCTCTCTATTCGGGTGCCCTGCCTAGCTTTATATATGGAGCCGGCTAGGGTTACAAGTGTTGTAAATTGTTTCTTGGGCTTCATTAGTCTTGATAGGCCTAGATGGACCACCTCCATAATGGGCCACGTCGTACCTCCATGGGGTACCCGGAGGCCATATCCCTGTCAGTAGCCCCCGAGCCTTCAGGTGATTCGAAGAATCGCATGGAGGATCTCATGTGTCTTATGGCCGACGGTAACATTGTCTTCCTGGAATGTGGAGTCTGTGCCAGTTCATCACGCGGAGGATGGTGAATCGTAGTAGAAGCTACCGAAGTCGTAGTAGAGGACTCAGGTCAAAGTAGATACTACCGAAGTCGTAGTAGAGGACTCGGGTGCGCCGCACGTCCGCGCCGTGGTACTCATCTAGACTTTACGTCATAGCCATGGTCGGGGACGATGTTGTAGTCGAGCCCCCGAGCGTCGGTTTTGCGGAACAACTCAGGGCAATGTCGTTGTCGAGCCCCCGAGTCTCCAGCCAAGTCGGAGAGTCAGGTAAGTGTACCCAATGAACACGTAGGGCAGCGTCACCGAGTCGGAAGTACATCGACCCGATGCCCCATTCAGATAGTTTGTAGTCAAGGGATATTGCTTAGCAAGCCAGGAACACTTGACGGATCGGATCCTGTTAACTGCACTCGGGCAAAACAATGCTAAGCTACTTCAAGTTCGAGTCCCCGGAGTCGAACCCGGAAAGGCAAGTGTAGCCAGATTCATGCCGCGGAGGCATTACAGAATCTTGACTCTCGCAGTATGTGTGGTACCCAACGCGTCCGTCGGGGTTTTCTTCGTACCGTGGGTACGGATATTTACTGAGTAGGCGCAGTCTGAGGCGGCTCCCATGCCGGTAGAGCGGATCTACAGGTCTTACCTTCACGTCGTAGACGTGGCATCCAGAGATCTGTTGCCGCGGAGACAATCTGGGAAACGCAGCTTGTCGAGTGCGTACATCGACCCGTATGTGGGTTATTGTGTTTTTAAGCCTTCCCAGGAGGTACTCGACTAGGAGGGACCGATGGAAGTAGCCCCCGAGTCTCTGGCCGAGTCAAAGAGTTGGGCGGAGACTAAGAGTCGAAAGTCCATCGGTTCACATGGAGGAGAATCACCAAGTCGGAAGTGCATCGACGGGTGGACGGAGTCGACACAGCGGAGTGGATGTGGCGGACTCGACGCGGCGGACAGAGTCGACGCGGCGGAGTGGAAGTGACGGACTCGAGCGGCGGACGGAGTCGAGCGACGTTTAGCCGCTAGGACTCGAATCCGGACTTATGTGCTCCTGGTGGGAGTAGCCCCCGAGTGTCTGGTCGATTCGCAGAATCGGGCAGAGACTCAGAGCAGCATATCAAATAGGCGTAGTCGATGCGTCGGTACATTGATGACCTTGTGATGACCATACTAATCGTGTTTTGAGAGCGAATCACTTTCCATGAAATCCAGCGCGGTTGGAAGAAACTTGATAATAACAAATCTGATGCGGGTGCAAAGAAACTTGATAATAATAAATCTGATGCGGGTGCAAAGAAACTTGATAATAATAAATCTGATGCGGGTGCAAAGAAACTTGATAATAATAAATCCGATGCGGGTGTAAAGAACCCGACTTTGAGAATTCCGATGCAGACTATAGAGAGCCCGACTTCGAGAAGTCCTGTGCGGGCTATAGAGAGCCCGACTTCGATAAGTCCGGTGCGGGTTATAGAGAACCCGACTTTGAGTAGACCTGTGCGGGTTATAGAGAACCCGACTTTGAGTAGTCCTGTGCGGGTTATAGAGAACCCGACTTTGATAAATCCGGTGCGGGTTATAGAGAACCCGACTTTGATAAGTCCTGTTTGCGAGTGTAGCATAGTCAATTCTCGTCGGGTGCACGCCCAGCGCTCCCGATGGGAGTAGCCCCCGAGTATCGGGTGCCGCCGACCCGATGTTGTATTAGGTCCCGTTGAGGGACTCGACGCGGCGGACGGAGTCAACGTGGCGGAGTAGATGCGAGGGACTCGACGCGGCGGACCGGAGTCGACGCGGCGGAGTTAATGCGAGGGACTCGACGCGGCGGACCAGAGTCGATGCGGCGGAGTTAATGCGAGGGACTCGACGCGGCGGACCGGAGTCGACGCGGCGGAGTGGATGTAACGTTGAAGGAGTCAATGCTTGTGACGAGGTGGGGGCTCGGCAAATCCCAAGGTTGTACACCCCGGGTTGATTGAGGGGGAGAGAGAGAACGTTGGTGGCTGTGGCGGCTAACAGGGGGCGAGTTTTACCCAGGTTCGGCCCCTCGAGGTGAGGTAAAGACCTACTCCTGCTTGTCTGGAATTATTGAGGTGGCTACAATGGCGAGATGCAATCTCGCTAGGGTTTGCTTGCTGGTTGCCTGACCTAAACGACGCACCCTCCTGGCCTTTATATCACAGGCCAGGTCTCAGGTGGACGGTGCAGATTGCACGTTACAAGATAAGGAGAACTCTCATCGGCCTAACCGACTACTTGGGCCACCCGGTATACTTCATGGGCTTCAATGGGCTTCACTTGGCGTGACCCAGGTATCACCACCGTGGGGCACCCGAAAGGTAGCCCCACGACAGTAGCCCCCGAGTGCTTAGTCGAATCGCAGAGTCGAGTAAAGGACTCCTTCCTCCGGGCACGCCACCCGACTCCTTCGCGAGCCAATCTTCAGCTGCTACTGTCTTGAATAATCGAGTGCGCTTCATGATTTTCTTAACTCGCCAGCTTTCGACTGTCGTTGTCCTTAGTCATCGGGTGCGCGAACAGCGCTCCCGATGGGAGTAGCCCCCGAGATTAAGCTGAATTGCTTGCAATTGAGGTTAAACTCAATTTTTCTTCAGTCGAAAAGCCCGCTCCCGATGGGAGTAAAAAGATGACTCGAAATGCCCAAGTCAAAACTGGCCTTGTTCGACTTACTTTGTACTCAGCCTTAATGGCCTACGGAATCGACTTAAACTCAGCTATGAAAGCTTACTATGTATTTGTCTCACTCGAATGGATTATCGAGTCGACTCAGCTCTCAGAGCTTACTGTTCCTTGTTGCACTCGAAAAACTGTCCGGGTGCTCCATCAGCCTGTTGGCTTACTTTATACGCTTCCATCGATGACGTCATTGCTGACGTTTTCGGCGTGCTCTGCATCCGATGGGACGTAACAGAGTGGTCCCAGTGTCAGTATTCACTGTTCTGACCGTTGGGCGCGAAATTTTCGTGGTATGATGATGGCGCCTCGATTCCCGCGCGTAGTGGACGGCGTGGCCGGCGACGGTTGCTATCTTCGCGCGACACGTGGACGGCCAGATGTTGCCTCGAGTTGCGATTCCGTGGAGGACGGCCAGGATGAACTGACCCCGCGATACATAATCTTCACCGCGGTGGGGAACAGCTCACGCCTTCCTCATTTCGCCGCCATCTCGTCTGCTCTCTCCTCTAGTGCTATTCCTCCATTGCTGATCTTGCGCCCAGTTTACCAGAGACTCTCTCCTCCCCCGCTAGCACCATGGGCCAGAAGAGGGTGAAGGGAGCGGAAGGCTCCGCCGCCGCCGGCGACGACGCCGGGATGAAGAAGCTGGAGGGCGATTGGGGGAAATCGTCCGTGAAGGCGGCGGAGCTGGACACCCTCCGCGAACAAGGGTTGCTGCCGCCGACGAGTACGGCGACGACGCGCGCCCCCGGTAAGGATGTGATCCCCTCTCCTCGTGATGGGGAGCGTGTGTGCTTCGTGGAGTTCCTTCCACGCGGCTTCGGGTTCCCCATCCACGATTTTGTTCGTGGTCTTCTCTACGCCTATGGGATTCAGATGCATGATCTGAATCCCAACAGCGTATTGAACATTGCGAGCTTCATTGTGTTATGCGAGTGCTTTTTGGGGATCGCACCCAACTGGAACTTGTGGAAGTCGCTCTTCATGGTGCGACGGATGGTGGGGCGGTCGAAGCAGACGTTCCCCGTGGGCGGCTTCGGAATCCAGCTGCGCGGCGACACAAGCTTCTTCCAGCTGAAGAAATCCGACTCCGTCCAGAACTGGCGGAAGAAATGGTTCTACATCAAGTGGGACCAAGAAGGCCTTCCCGAGTTCGCCGCTGATCGAGCTCTGCGGAGGACCAAGGCCTGGTCGCACCCTCTGTCAAAGGAGGACAAGGAGTCGACCAAGCCACTGCTGGCGCTGCTCCGCGGGTTGCTGACGACGCTCGAACGCGAGACAGGTGGCATTCACCTTATCGCAACTTTCCACAAGCTGAAGGTGCAGCCGCTGAGTCGACGCCAGCCAATGTGGGAGCTTCCAGTCGACACCGCGCTTGATGACGCGCAGATCGCGACTAAGGTGAAGAACATCACCAGCCTTCGGGCCGCCGATCCGTGCAACGTTAGCTGCCCAGTCGAACCATATGGGCCAAACAATCCCGTGCCTGAGGTAAGCACCTTGAATTCTCTTTACTTTGCTTTAGTCGACAGTTTCTCTTGACTCAGTTTTCTGCTCGCTGCTCGTCAGGATCGAAGGGCTTACGTGAGCCTTCCTCCGCTGATGGAGAATGGACCTCACGATGAGGCCACAGTCGTCGAGCAGGACGACGATGAAGATGAACTCCCTTCTGCTCACTCGCCGAATGAGGAAGCAGAAGAGGATGACGAAGATGAAGAGCCGCTGCGGAAGCGGCTAAGACGAAGGAATGTCGACTCCACCTCGGGGTCGTCTCCTTTGAAGGAAGTGGTTGCAGAGGACAAGGAAGCCCGCGACTCGTCCTCCGATGCGAGTGAGCCGGTTGATCCGCTGTTCGTGTCTCCACTGAATTCGGCACCGCCCGTTGGGTTTGGGGGGATGGCATCTCCTCCCATGAGCAGCGAGGATGAAGACGTCACCAGGTGAGCCTCTGCAAGTACGCCTTTTTGTCATTTATTCTTCTTTCGACTCCTCAGACGCTTTTCTGAAGTTTTGCTTCTTTACACAGCCATCACACTCGTGGAGATGGCTCTTCGCCTCGAGAAGAGGAGCACCAATCCGCGGCTGTCCCGGAGCGAACCACCGGGGCACCCGAAGAAGCGCCTGAGGCCAATAATCCTTTGACGTTGAAGACGTCGACCTCCAAGGTGCCAGAAAGAGCTGCTGATGCGACTGCAGTGGATGCTGAGCTACTGGAGCATGTAAGTATATTCTGTCTTAGCCTTGCAATTTCTTGTGTCGGGTGCGCGAACAGCGCTCCCGATGGGAGTAGCCCCCGAAGATGTGCGTGACTAGGATAGTCGGGCACAGATTGACACTTTTGCTTCTTTGCACAGCCGTTTTGTCGCCAGCTGCTTGAGGGAGCCAAGTCCTTCATGCGCATGGAGGAGGAGGATGGTCGACTCCGCATTGCTCTGGAGCGAGCCAACAGTAAGTACCAACCCGTGCATTCAGGAGGTGTATCGACTATCTTTGTTTTTGACTTTGATCCGGTGATTCACAGGCGAAAAGGAGACTCTGGCGAGGCGGGTCGCCGAGCTGGAGAAGTCCCTGGGTGTAGCTCAAGAGCGTGAGCGAACCCGGGGCGAACTAGAGAAGACCCAGGTTGAACGCTTGCTCGGACTCGCCAACGCAATCGGAGGTGAGTATCTCGGCTCGTTGCCTACTTTGTCTTGTGTCGACTTCTGATGTGTCATAAGTGTGGTCATTCTCGTTTTTCAGGGCCGTGCGGAGGCGCTCCTCCAGAAGAGTCTTCCAGTGAGAATGTCGACCTGGAGACGGCTGTTGGCTTCGTGGACCGTGCCCATGCGTATGCTTCGACTGCACTGCAGCAATCTTCAGCAGGCGCTGCAGAAGTCGAAGAATGCTCTGGCGAGTGTGCACCAGGGCATCTTCCCCAACCAGCCGTTGCCTGCCGACGTTGATGGACTTGCGGCCCCTTTTGAAGGCGAGGCGACCACCTTGGCGGACTACACGCGTGCTCAGACGGTACGCGGCTCAGAGTTCACTTTCCGGCTTTTGCTTGGTCATGAGGTTGCAGGCGACTTCGAGGCAGTTGTCAGCGACTTCCCTCGAAAGCCCGATGGCAAGACCAAGTCGCTAAACAGCGTCAAGGCGAAAGCGAGTCAGCTAGCTGTTAAGCTAATTGATACCTTTGAGAAGAAGCTTGCCAGGGCTGCAGAGTTAGCCTCCAAGAAGAGTCGCTCGCAGTCGGAGTCTGCAGTGTAGTCTGTGTAGTAGGGTTCCCTTTTGCCTTAGGGTTCTTCTTTTGGTTATAGACTGTAATGAACCATACAGTTTGCGGGTCTTCTGGCCGCGGACAAACTGATTCTGAAATGTGAATATGTGTCTTCGAGTCTTTCGTCATACTTTCTTCTAGGATGTGATCTTTTCCTTGCTTGACACTGTCGAACTTGGCAGCCTGAGATGGGTGAAACTCCCGAGGTTGCTGTGGCCGCTGGTGTGGGTGAAGACGAGGATACTTCTTCGGCTGCACCCACTCGCCCTCGTCGTCGAGCGCGTCCAGCCCACGCGCGGAGCGCCAATGACCAACGAGTGTTCACCTATATGAGGAACAAGATTGTTGAACTTGAGTCGAAGGTGAGGACCGCCAAGTTGGAGTTGGAGCGCTTGAAGTCACGGCCTGCTGCGCCGTTCTCACAGCGTGAGGAATTCCTTCTTGGCCAGATGGACCTGATCAGTCGACAACTGCAAGGTTGGTCTTCTGACGCTTTGCTCTTGTTTCTTTATGCTTGCACTGTTCTAAGTGCTGGGTCTTCGTGCAGATGTGAATGCTGACCAGACGGCCGAACAGGGTCGAGTGGACGAGCGAGTGGGCAGAGAAGCCGCCGGTGACTCACTCGAAGCCCGTCAATTTTGGTCGGACAGGTCCAAGGGCAGTATACTTGCAAGAATGCTGGATCGCACCTGGCGGGCTGCTTTGCTCTTGGAAGGTTGCAGAAACACTCTATTGCAGGTCAACAAGGTGTTCTTTCCGCACAACGAGCAACCTAGCGGACTGGCTGCGCTGCTGGAGAGGTACCGTGAGGGTAAAGTCAAGGCGTTGAAGGAAGTCGTGCACACCCAGCTTGTTGCCGGGGCGAACGTGGCGCTGGCGTACGTTCGAATGCATCGGCCCCATCTTCCCTTGGACAAGGTGCTTGACGGCTTGCCTGGAGCGGATGACTATGCCGATACTCTTGCGGCTGCGCGTCAGATGATTCAGCAAGTCCAGGCCTTCAGCGAGCAGCTTGTGGGGCCGCTTGATGCGCCAAAGGAGGAACCTGGAGAGTAAAAATAGCAGTCTGTTGTTGTATGATGTTAGCTTGTAACATAAATATGCATGTATGTATGCCCATATGATGTTGTTCACTGAATGTATAATGTGTGATTTTGCACTCGTAGACCTGTATGGCGCGAGCCCCCGAGTGAATCGAGTGGCGGCCTAGGGTTTCTGAGTTTATGCCTGTGCGGCGCAGAACCCGAGTGATTCGAGTGGCGGCCTAGGCTGGACTTAGACCTGTATGGCGCGAGCCCCCGAGTGGTTCGAGTGGCGGCCTAGGATTTTCGAGTTATGCCTGTGTGGCGCAGCCCCCGAGTGTTTCGAGTGGCGGCATAGGCTAGACTTAGACCTGTACGGCGCGAGCCCCCGAGTGGTTCGAGTGGCGGCCTAGGATTTTCGAGTTATTCCTGTGTGGCGCAGCCCCCGAGTGTTTCGAGTGGCGGCCTAGGCTAGACTTAGACCTGTACGGCGCGAGCCCCCGAGTGGTTCGAGTGGCGGCCTAGGATTTTCGAGTTATGCCTGTGTGGCGCAGCCCCCGAGTGATTCGAGTGGCGGCCTAGGCTGGATTTAGACCTGTATGGCGCGAGCCCCCGAGTGGTTCGAGTGGCGGCCTAGGATTTTCGAGTTATGCCTGTGTGGCGCAGCCCCCGAGTGATTCGAGTGGCGGCCTAGGCTGGACTTAGATCTGTATGGCGCGAGCCCCCGAGTGGTTCGAGTGGCGGCCTAGGATTTTCGAGTTATGCCTGTGTGGCGCAGCCCCCGAGTGATTCGAGTGGCGGCCTAGGCTGGACTTAGACCTGTATGGCGCGAGCCCCCGAGTGGTTCGAGTGGCGGCCTAGGATTTTCGAGTTATGCCTGTGTGGCGCAGCCCCCGAGTGTTTCGAGTGGCGGCCTAGGCTGGACTTAGACCTGTATGGCGCGAGCCCCCGAGTGGTTCGAGTGGCGGCCTAGGATTTTCGAGTTATGCCTGTGTGGCGCAGCCCCCGAGTGTTTCGAGTGGCGGCCTAGGCTGGACTTAGACCTGTATGGCGCGAGCCCCCGAGTGGTTCGAGTGGCGGCCTAGGATTTTCGAGTTATGCCTGTGTGGCGCAGCCCCCGAGTGATTCGAGTGGCGGCCTAGGCTGGACTTAGACCTGTATGGCGCGAGCCCCCGAGTGGTTCGAGTGGCGGCCTAGGATTTAGGTTGATTGCTCACAAAGGAAGAAATGACAAGTGTTTTCCTTCAAATATCTTTATTGATTCTCGCAAACAGGCCGCCTCGTTAAAACCCTTCCAGTCCCCTTAGGTACCCTGGCGAGGGAAAGAGTGCGTAAGAAACCTGCTGCTACTTAACAAGGTGAAGCTTACAAGCTGGGGTTTATCAGGCGTAGAAGCGGCGTAACTGTGCCACGTTCCACGGATTGCTGCAGACTGTCCCTGTCTTCGAGTCCTTCAGGCGGTAAGCTCCGTTGCCGATTGCCTCTGTCACAATGTATGGCCCCTCCCATGGGGAGGCGAGTTTGTGCACCTTCTTCTGCTTGAGCCGGAGAACCAGGTCTCCTGGGACGAATGCTCTAGGCCGCAGTCGCCGACCGTGGTAGTTGCGCAGGTCTTGCTGGTACACAGCTGTGCGGCTGAGGGCGATGTCGCGTGCTTCATCCAGGACATCCACATCATCCTCGAGTGCTTCTTCCGCATCGGACTCGTCGTAGGCCACTACTCGTGGAGCATCAAATTTGATGTCGCAGGGCAGGACTGCTTCGGCGCCGTACACCATGAAGAATGGTGTATACTGGGTAGATCTGTTTGGCGTGGTGCGTAGGCTCCACAGCACACTTGGTAGCTCCTCCACCCAGGCTCCTGCGGCTCGCTTCAATGGTACTCGCAGACGCTTCTTGATGCCTTTGCTGACCAGACCGTTGGCCTTCTCGACTTGCCCGTTGGACTGCGGGTGCGAGACGGATGCATAGCTGAGCTTGACACCTTGTTCAGAGCAGAAATCTCTGAATTCTTCGGCTGTGAAGTTTGTCCCGTTGTCGGTGATGATGCCGTGCGGCACACCGAACCTGAAGATGATTGACCTGATGAAGTTGACTGCTGAGGTTGCGGTTGAGCTTGTGATTGGGACCGCCTCGATCCACTTCGTGAACTTGTCGACTGCCACCAGGAGGTGAGTGTGCCCGCCTGGGGAGGATTTCTTGAAGGGACCTACCATGTCGAGTCCCCATTGCGCGAAGGGCCACGCGAGTGGTATTGTCTTCAGTGCCGACGCTGGTGCATGCGGCTTGTTGGCGAACTCCTGACAGCCAACGCATTTTCTGACCAGCTCTTCTGCGTCTTGCATTGCGGTGGGCCAGTAGAACCCTGCTCGCAAGGCCTTGGCCACCAGTGCTCGACTGCTTGCGTGGTGCCCACATATGCCGGCGTGGATGTCGAGTAAGATTGCTTGGCCGTCGGCTGGATCGATGCACCTTTGGAGTACTCCTGAGATGCTTCTCTTGTAGAGCTCGCCATTGATGATGGTGAAGCCTTTGGAACGGCGGACGATGCGCTTGGCTTCGACTGGGTTCTCCGGCAGCCGCTGGTGCAGCATGTAGGCCAGATACGGGCTTGTCCATGTGGGCTCGACTAGCATTATCTCCATGACCTCCTTCTCCGTGCCTGGCGGATTGGCGGTGCTTGTTGTCGATGTAGAGGGTCCCGGCGGGGGCCGGACCTTGATTGAGCGCTGTGTGATGCACTCGAGGAAGACTCCGGGTGGCACCGGGGCTCGATCCGAACCTAGATTGGCCAGGATGTCAGCTTCTTCGTTGCTTTCGCGGCCGATGTGCCGCAGTTCACAGCCGTCGAAGAGGCCTTCCAGCTGATTGTACAGCTCCCTGTAGGCTATCATGTTGTCAGCGATGGCATCACACTGCTTCATGGTTTGCTGCACGACCAGATAGGAGTCGCCGTAGATCATGAGGCGAGTGGCGCCGCAGTTCTGGGCCATCCGCATGCCGTGGATCAGTGCCTCGTACTCTGCTTCGTTGTTGGAAGGAGTTGGGAACTTCATCTGCAGCACGTACTTCAGCTTGTCGCCTTTAGGTGAAATGAGCACGACTCCTGCTCCGGCTGAGTTGAATTTCTTGGATCCATCAAAATACATTGTCCATGCATTGGACAAGTCGGGCTCGTCGGGCAGTTGTGCTTCTATCCACTCTGTGGTGAACTCTGGGAGGACCTGAGCCTTGATCGCCTTCGGGTGTGCGTACTTCAGCCCCCATGGTCCTAACTCGACAACCCACTTAGCGACTCTTCCTGTCGCGGCTGGGTTGGTGAGGATGTCGGATAGGGCAGAGGAGCTTACCACCGTGATCGGGTGCTCGGAGAAATAATGGACCACCTTCCTGGACGTCATGAAGACTCCGTATGCCAGCTTCTGGTAGTGCGGGTACCGCTGCTTGGAATCAGTTAGCACCTCGCTGAGGTAATACACTGGTCGCTGAATAGGGTGACTCTTTCCTTCTTCCTCCCGCTCGACTACGAGTACGGTACTGACCACCCTGTTCGTGGCTGCCACATATAAGTACAGTGGCTCATTCTCATGTGGTGCCACCAGCACTGGAGGGGTTGTGAGGGTCTGCTTCAATTTGTCGAATGCTTCTTGTGCCTCCTCTGTCCACTCGAATTTGTCTGCCTTTTTCATCAGTTGGTAGAAGGGCAGGGCCTTTTCTCCCAACTTACTAATAAATCGACTGAGCGCTGCGACTCTGCCGGCCAGGCGTTGCACTTCGTGGAGCTTGGTCGGTGCAGGCATGTCGAGTATGTTCTGCACCTTCTCAGGGTTGGCTTCTATTCCTCTCGCAGAAACAAGATACCCCAGTAGTTCTCCGGCTGGGACGCCGAAGACGCACTTTTCTGGGTTTAACTTGATCTGGTACTCGTTGAGCGCGTCGAAGACCTTGCGGAGGTCGTCGATGAGGCTGTCCTCTGTGCGGGTGGTGACGACTATATCGTCGACGTAGACCTGGACAGTCTGTCCTATGAGCTCCTTCAAGCAAGCCTGCATCGTGCGCTGGTATGTGGCTCCAGCGTTCTTCAACCCGAAGGGCATCATCTGGTAGCAGAATACACCGTGTGGTGTGATGAATGCTGTCTTCTCCTGATCCTCGACTTTCATCCTTATCTGCTGGTACCCAGAGTAGGCATCCAGGAAGGATAGGCGTGCACAGCCTGCAGTCGAATCGACGATCTGATCAATCCGCGGGAGCGGAAAATGATCCTTGGGGCAGCATTTGTTGATGGCGGTGAAGTCGACGCACATGCGGAGTTTCTTTGTCTTCTTCTTTTCCACCAGTACCGGGTTTGCTACCCACTCTGAATCCTTTATTTCTCGAATGAATCCGGCGTGAAGCAGCCGGTCAATCTCCTTGCTGATAGCATCTCTCTTGGGACCCGCGAAACGCCTCATGGACTGCTTGACTGGTCTGGCATCTTTGCGGACGCGTAAGGAGTGCTCGGCGAGTTCCCTTGGTATACCTGGCATGTCAGAAGGTTGCCAGGCGAATATTTTCCAGTTCTCGCGCAGGAACTCGACGAGCGCGCTTTCCTATGCGTTAGTCAGGCTTGATGACACCCTGACCGTCTTGTCGGCGTCCGTCGGGTGTACCTGGTGAGCCCTTGTGTCGTCGCTTGTGTTAAATGTCGACTCCTTGGATGGTTTCTTCCGTGGCGGGAACAGAGTCCTGTCGTTGTCGACTGCCATCATCTCCAGCTGCTCGTCCATCCCAAAGAACTCAGAAATCCTGCTGAACTCGCGGTCGCAGCTGTCAGACCGGTCGAAGTCGCCTTTCACCGTGATGACACCCTTTGGTCCCGGCATCTTGAGCAGGAGGTAGGCGTAATGTGGCACTGCCATGAACCTGGCGAAGGCCGGACGACCCAGTATGGCATGATATTGCGACTTCCAGTCGACTACCTCAAAGTCGATCGCCTCTCGCTGGAAGTTTTCGGGTGTGCCGAATATGACATCGAGTGTAATGGTTCCCATGGGCGTGACTGCTTGCCCTGGTACTATACCGTGGAAGGTATTTGCTGATGGCGTTAGGTTGGATGTTGACCTGTTCATCCTTCTCAGGGTGTCGGCGAAGATGATGTTTATACCGCTGCCTCCATCCATGAACACCTTCTTCAAGGTGTACTCCCCGATCTGAGCTTCGACTACCAGAGCAGCGTGCCCGGGTCGTGGTATCGCCGGCGGGTGGTCCGCTCTGGAGAAAGTGATCGTTGTTTCTGATCCTCTCAGGTAATCGGGTACTGCAGGTGGATTGGCGAGTGCTTGGTAGACCTGGCGGGTGATGATTTTCTGGGTCCTGTTGGAAGGACGTCCTTTCTGTATCATGTTGATCTGCCCACGTGCTGCCGGGAACGCGTTAGCAGGATCCTGCGGCTGTGGCTGTGGCTGTTGTTGCTGTTGCGGGTAGAAGGCCAGCGCTGCTTGCGCTGGGTTGGCGACTGGAGGAGGAGGTGGCGCCTGGAGGGCCAGCTGTGCGGCTGGCTGTGCCACGGGTGCTGCTTGATTATCGCGCTGTCCGTTCTGAGGGACTATTCGCGCAAACGCCCTGTATATCTTTTGCGCCTTTCTGCAATCCTTCAACAGGTGGCGGGATCCCCACTTGCCTGTTTCTGGGTCCCTGAACATGTGATGCTTGCAAGGTTGCTCTAACTCTTCTTCCTCAGTCAGTGGGCGTCTCCGCCACTCGCGCTTGCGACTTCCGTCTCTATGGTAGCTGCTGCCACCGTCCTGGTTGTATTGCCTTTCATTCTCACGGGGGGTTTCGAATCCCGCCGCTACTAACTCGATCGAGTCGTTGCCGACGTAACGCGGCTTCT
Organism: Puccinellia tenuiflora; assembly: GCA_012064385.1. NCBI lineage: Eukaryota > Viridiplantae > Streptophyta > Magnoliopsida > Poales > Poaceae > Puccinellia > Puccinellia tenuiflora. The sequence goes on from QRDG01000150.1 coordinate 1,278,743, forward strand.
TCTTCAGGCGCCCTTCTCGCCAGTTGCTGGGTCCTGCTTCCTGCCTCGGGGATCGTGGTGCATCACGAACAGAGTCTTCTCCATCTGCCCACTGGTTGGCTATCTGCATGAGCTCGATCATGTTCCTCGGCCTAAGCCTACCAAACTCCTCACGGAGGTCGCGGCGGTAAACGCCGTGCATGAATGCATCCATCACCCTGTCCTCTGAGGTGGCTCCATCCATGGTGTTGCGAAGTAAGGTCCACCGCTGGATGTACGAACGGAGTGGCTCGTCTCGACCTTGCTTGCACGCCTGGAGCTCAATGAGGGTTGTTGGCCTTGCGTATGTCCCCAGAAAACTCTTCACGAAGGCGTTCCTGAACTCTTCCCAGGTGCTGAAAGCGTCCCTGGGCTGAGTGTTGAGCCACCCGCGAGCAGATCCCGTGAGCATCAGCTGGATGTACTGCATGGCAGTAGTCGAAGTACCACCTTGACAGCTGCACGCGATGAGGTAGTCTTCCAGCCAGTCCCTTGGGTCTTGCTTCCCATCATACTTGGGTGTCTCCGCTGTTAGCTTGAAGCCTTTGGGCATCTTCGTGTCGCGGATGTTGAAGCTGAAACATGCGGCTCCGCGTGGCTCGAAGTCGTCGTCGTCGTAGTCGTTGGCTTGTGCACTCGCCGCTCGCAGCCGTCGACTGCGGTCCACCCTTCTCTGTGCGACGACGTTACGGACATCTTCGCCTGGCTGCGGCTGTCGCAGTCGAATTGGGGCTGGGTCTGCAAGTGGTGCGGGTTCACGATCGCGGCGGTCTCGATTCTCGTGCACCCTTCCTGCTGGTGCTGACTTTGCCAAGACTTCCTCGACTTCCCTGAGGGATTGGATTTGTCGCCTGTGGAGGCGGGCGTGGGCGTCACCTTCCGGCGGCTGTGTTAGTCGCAGGTAGGTTTCGACCGCCATGAGGGCCGAAGCGGGTGTCTTGGGGACGGGGATTCCGTCCGCATCTTCCGTCATGAATGACGACTCCAGATTGCGAGTGAGGTGGACGCGATCAGCTTCTGGCATCCGTGGCATGCGAGGCCTGTGACGTCCTCCTTGCGAGACTTCCTCTGATCCGGCCAAGAACGAGTGTGCTGCCCTCCTGGCACTCGACGCGTCGGCTAGTTCTTTGCGCCGAATCAGATCGGCCTTCTCTTGGCGAACTCGCTCGGACTCCTTCCAAAGCAAGTATTGGACCGCCAGTTGGTCTTCTCGGGGTTCATCTGGTGAAGGGAACGTGCCCTCGTCCACGTGCTTCATGGCCTGGATCGCCATCTCCCGAGTGATTGTGAGTCTTGTCACCCTGTCCGGCATAGTCACCTCCAGCGGGTATACGTGTTCCCCGCCGTTGGATCTTGCTGGGCTGGCCATATAGACCTGCGCGGGGTAAACCCGTCGAGTGGGGCTGATGCTCCCAGTCCTGCTTCCTTCGTCCGAGCTGTGCTCAGAGTCGAAGATCACAGCAACGTGGCGGGTGCCACGGCCGCTGCTACTGGCGACTCCGCGATGCGGAGGCGCGATTGGCGTAGATCTTGGCGCAAATTTTGGCTTCGTCCGAGGCGCAGACAAGAAGGTCGGAGTAGACTTGTTCCGCGCCAAGGTTGCAGTAGATGCGATTTTTCTGGTAACCGCGGGTGTGGTCACCGCAGTCGCCTTTGACGCGGTCGTAGATGGTGCCGACGCAGTCGAAGCAGATGCGATCTTCACGGCAGTCGATGACACGATCGCCGTGGCCGCGGTAGATGCGATCTTCGCGGCTGGTGAAATCGCGGTCGGCGCAGTCGGTGTAGATGCTGGCGCGTCCGTCGCGCGCAACGTGGCCAGCGTGGGCCGGAGCGTTCCGCGACTGTCCACCAGATAGCGCAGACTACCGAATGTAATCCACGTGCTCTGCTGCACCTCAGCGTACGCCGAGAGATCTGCCGGCGAGTGGTGGACGAACTCGAGGAAGCCGGTGTAGATCGACTCCCTGGCGCTGATGCCGTTCTTCATTGTTGATGAGGCCGGCGCAACCATGACTCCAACGATCTGTTCTTTCCCACAGACGGCGCCAATTGACGAGGTGGGGGCTCGGCAAATCCCAAGGTTGTACACCCCGGGTTGATTGAGGGGGAGAGAGAGAACGTTGGTGGCTGTGACGGCTAACAGGGGGCGAGTTTTACCCAGGTTCGGCCCCTCGAGGTGAGGTAAAGACCTACTCCTGCTTGTCTGGAATTATTGAGGTGGCTACAATGGCGAGATGCAATCTCGCTAGGGTTTGCTTGCTCGTTGCTTGACCTAAACGACGCACCCTCCTGGCCTTTATATCACAGGCCAGGTCTCAGGTGGACGGTGCAGATTGCACGTTACAAGATAAGGAAAACTCTCATCGGCCTAACCGACTACTTGGGCCACCCGGTATACTTCATGGGCTTCAATGGGCTTCACTTGGCGTGACCCAGGCATCACCACCGTGGGGCACCCGAAAGGTAGCCCCACAACAGTGACCCAGCACACCACTGCATGGTGTAGTGTGCAAGTCGTTGACATAATACTCACAGAAAGACTTATCCGTGAATATTACATCCCTCAGAGTGGTACAACAGAAACATAGCAGGTCCAAGGTAACACTATAGGATTACAATAATATTCAATACAAAATCTCGAGAACCTCCTCGATACATAGAGGATAGCCTCGTGCAAATGAAATCCAGAGAAGAGCCAATTCGTAGCACTAAGCTAGAGATTAACTCTAGCTCTATCTCCTAATCCACTACTGCTGGTGCCACCACCTTAGTCTACTCTATCTAGAGTGTCTCTATTACCTATTGTACTTATACTCTCAACAGACGTGGTCGCCTCCGTTGGCCGAGTGATCTCCTCGACATCGTTGACATTGTTCCTTCGTGGCCATAGTTGTCGTCGTGCTTCGGTTGGTGAAGTAGCGGTTGACTCCTTGATGAAGATCTCGATGTCATGGTGAACCACCGTCAACTCCTTTGAGGGCTCCAAAATCTAAGCAGGGGGTCAAATGGGGGAAAGGGTGAGTAACCAGCGTTACCCAGCAAGTCCATTATGTACGGTGGGAAGTTTGATGCACTAGCTATAGCTTTAGACTCCAGAGAGCCTTAAGCTCAATGCAAGGTTTTTGTAAACATTTCTTTAAGGGGTAGCTTTTATTCTGAAAACTATGCCCGTCATCCTTCACAGGGCTAGAACTTTCATGGAGTTCCTTTCCTGCAGCGTTCGCAGCTCCTTCCCGGAACAGGGAGTAACATGTTACAATTTTTTTTACACTCTGCAGAGGTGCGTTACTTTACCCATAAGAGATCAAGACTTTGTTGCACAACCGGGCGATCTTTCCCGTCCACACTCTCTTTGGTGTGGGGCCCAGTTTTTGATCCAAGTCATTCACTGTGCTTCTCCGCACAACGCATGCCCACCCAATTCATGCATAGCAGAATCACCCCTGATGCTCTACCCCTCACGGTAGACACCTAGGCACCCTCTTGCAGACCATCATAGACACCAGAGTCCGTGGGCATTAAGGGATCCCACCCATGTTGCATGTAGTCGCATATGATCTACAGCGTACGGCTCTGGCTGTCCGTTGACATGCATTCGAGAGAAGTATCACAGATGGCATTTCCCGTCCCATTCCAGGTCTTATCTTTAACGCGTCTTTACGGCGCAATCATTATGACGGCATTGGTTGTTAATCCTAGATAATACTTTCCCTTGCAAATGGAACCTCCGGACCTATTCTTCTTACCATGGTCCCATTTGCCAACCATAATAGGTTACCACCAAGCAGGTAGATAGCCAAATAGTCATATTATTAAAGAAATAGGTTTTATGCTTTCTTTTGTATAAAGGTGATAGTATATTCAGGTTTTTCAAATAGTTTTCTAACAAATATTTCAAGAGGTATGAGCAAGTGATGAACTTGCCTGTGATAGAGATGGCAGTTCATGCCCTTCGGGGTTCTAGGGTTGCGTCAGAACCCGGAGATCTGAAAACAGCAAAGTAGTCCGGATAAGGACTACTAGAAACACTTGCAACATGCTATTATGCATAAATATGAGATGCATCGTATATAACCTAAAATACCCAAACTCACAAGTAAGCGCTTCGCGTTATTGATTACTTTGTTAATGGTGAGATCTTTGAGTTGTTATAACTTTTAGACTTAAGTGTTTGCTATGATTATCGAAGTAATGTTTTACATGAGTAATAAACAACTTACAGATGCTCAATTAAGAATTGCATTTATTTCATAATTTTATTTTATTTAACTACTTTCAAATAGTAATAACACTAGAGTGATTGATTTTCAAATGAACTCCTTTTTGTGTGTTTTACCTAGGATGAGTAACGGAACAGTCATTTACAAAATGGTAATTGAGTTCAAATTTTATATTTTGAACTATATCTCAAATTATCTTTCTTTTAGAAAATATTTGTTCTTGAAAATATTTCAATTCATTTAGTTGTTATGATAAAATGATTTTTATTTTAAAACATACCTTAAGGGGTTTTGTTTTGATCACATAATTTTAATTGAGTTAATGAATTTAGGAAAATAAAAAAATGTTGTATTTTGAAATATTTGAACTAAGGGTTTTATTTTACTTAATTTAGAATATTTTTATGCAATTTTTATTTGCATAAATGGAATTATTTCAACAATTATGCAAAGATTGGCATTTGAGTAATTATAAACAACTTTTATTTAAAGTTAATTAAACAATTATGAATTTAGCATAATCGAATATATTTTTTTTCTGGTTATTTTGATATTTTATTAGTATTTTTCTGAATTGTGAATCAAAAGTTATTGAATTTACAATTTTTAACTATTTTCTGGAATTTCTGGAAAGGTTAAAATTCTGACAACGGGTCCCACCTGTCAGAGATTTATTATTTTTGGAAAACATTTCCTTAATTAACAGAATACTGACAGGACGGCCCCACCGTGACGTCAGCATGACGTCACCGTGGCGGCGCACGGCTCTGCCGGCAACGGGCTGGTCGATTCCGATCGAGCCGGGACGCGCGGCTGGCTGCGTTGGGAGCGCGGGAGTGAGGCGAGCCAGCTGGTGGCAACGCCGCCCGCTATTGGTCGCCAGAGCAACCACGGCGACAAAGCACGGCGGCGGCGCACGGCGGCCGATGGAGAAACTACGCCGGAGGATGAAATCAACGCGACGAAGTGGGGCAATCGAAGGAGGATCTCACCCTGAGGTTGTTGGACAAGATTGCATGGCCGGAGAAGGCTCGACGGCGACGGAAACGTGCTCGACGGCGGCGGCTGGCGTTCGGGGCGTCGCGGCCGTTCTCCGTCTTCAGGCCATCCCAGCAGGCGCTGCTTCCACCCAGAGGACGAGAGCGGCGAGGTGAACCTCCTGGACATGGTTTTGGTTCTTGGCACGGCTTCGTACGCCGGCGATTTGAGGGGCGACGGCGGCTATACGTCGGCTAGGGTTAGGTTTTGAGCTCGTTTTTCAGAGGAAAGAAGAGAGAGAGATGGAGCGACGCGAGTGAGGAGAGAGTGAGATGGGGACGTCTCCCCGGGGTTCTTATCCCCTCAAGCAAGGAGACAAGGAGGAGGTGGCACGGCGGCATCCTTCTGGCCGGAGGAAGAAGAAGAAAGGAAAAGAAACGGCGATTTCAAATAACCCCTGGACTTGTTTGTAATTCCTGAATCTTTTAAAGCAGAGACTTCGTATATATTTTTAGGGCTTTTAGACAGGTCTAAAAACCATGGAAAAATTCATGGATGCTTCTAATATTATAGAGAAGCTCCACATATTTTTATTTTGAATTTTGAAACACCTATTTCATATATAAAATAAGAGAGAGTTTAAATCATTTAAGTTGTATTTGTAATCTCTCTTGTGGAATTCATACTCGGACATGCCAAGTAGCTTTTGTTATTAGATGACTTGTGGCTTTTATCTTATGTGGACTTTAAATTATAAGGGTAGTGATGACCAAGTGGCTTAGCAGATTCATATTTGTGGTCTTTATCATTGGGCTAACTTCTCCCCTGGGATTTTATTCCATTGGAGAAATATTTTATGTAGCTTTCTTATATAGGCACTTGACTAGATTAGTAGGTTGATACTTTGCCTTCTTGGTAAAAAGATCAGTGTTGCCTCTTGTTCCTTTCTCTTGTATTGATCAAATGCTGCTCCTCATCCTTGTTGACTACTTGACTCCAGATGATCCAGCTGATCCAAGTCTGATCCCTAATCCCTTGTCGCCTTTGAAGTAATGTTGATCCCTCTAGACAATATTTGGATATTAGGGCAAGTTCCTAATATCCATTAGTTAAGTTCCATAGTTAAGTTGCCTCACCCTTGTGGTGAAGGAAAACATTCTGATCACAAGGAACTTTGTTTTGAACCTTATTTACTTTATTTGACATTCAATTGCTTTTTATGTATACAAAAGAAATCTGTTAACAAGGTAGCTAATCTTGTTACCAAATTACTCCTATATAACACAAAGCCTTTGAATCTCATCCCAAGTTTCTTTCTTATTTGATTTGTCTTGCAGGAATGTCTTTGGAAAGATTTGAAGATAAGAAGCTAAGATCAAATAAGAAGATCAAGTTTGGTGTAATAATGTATATTACTTAAGCATTTATATTTCTTTTATGTTTGGTGAATGTAAGGACAAAGTTTTAATAAGTTTACCAATTTATTATCATTTGTATTTTCCAATTTGGATCTGATTTCCCGCAACCGTTTAAAATGCCTGGAGGTCATGTCAAAAATTATCACATTCACCTCAGATGAGCTAAACTCTATTCATGAAGTTGAATGATCTCCAATCCCTCCAGGGTTTTATTTTGCGAAAAATTTATTCAGATTTTCAGATGCATGCATGCAGATGCACAAAATCATACTTCTACCCTTCGTTGGTTGCTAAATGCTGGGGTATTACAGTCTTCCCCCCTTAACAAAAACTTTGTCCCGAAGTTTCGGCTCCTCTCACGTAGAGATAAGTAGAAAGAATTTTTGCTGATATTGATTCACTCAAATTCCCTTCTAACGTAGACGCAAATATTGGTGATCATTTGTCCCACATACTTTTCTACATCTTTCCTTGATCCATACTATACATCTGTCAACTTTCATCTAATATTTGTTAAATTCTAGTGATTCTATTACTCCTTCATGTTTCTTGAATCATCTAATTCTGACTCCTCGCATTTTCATGGCTTTACAGGCCTCTGTCGAAGATCTTCATCTACATCCTTATACGACCTTCCGATATGTTTGTTGGTTTACTTCCCTATAATCCCGAGACTAGCAAGACTTTATTTCTGATGGTAAACTATTGGCTTTCGTTTCAGAACCTCTGGGTTAACTGTTCTTTCCAGCTTTATAGAACATCATCCATAGAGACTTGGTACTACTTCGACCTTGTCTTCGTCATCGTATTCCCTTCTAACTACATGTCTTCTCCGTCAAGTACTAATCAACATATATATTTCCCTTTTCTCCTTGAAGTTTCCTGAGTCTTCCTCTGTTCTGGAGTCCGGTTAAGCGAACTTCCTTCCATCAGCTCTAATCCATCGAGCTTTATTCAGTCAACTCTATTTAGTCAAGCTTCATAACTCACCTTTTTGCTCAAATCTTAGTATACCTACCTAATGGTCTCACGAAGAACATAGGTATATATCCAAAATATTGCGAATTCCCAGTGTCGTCCTCCGATAAAGAGATACGATTACCAGGTTTTCAATAATTTTTCGAAGAACACCAAATATATCTACCTTTTGAGGAGTGGAATTTAAGATGTCAATCCTGTTGATAACATCTATCTTAATAGAGGCTCTGGATATAAGCTGTAACTACGGTGCTTTGGCTTCACCAGTGTCAGATACTCTCTTCCCAATTGGTCAACTTTCTTGGCTTATCATCAATCCACGACACACTAGACTCTTCTTCTATGATTCTAATGTTCTTCGGAACAATGAACTCCGTGTTTGGCAATTAGTTTTGCTTCTTCCATCATTGATGATGTCTACAATAGACGATCAACTCCCTATTTATTCTTGCAGAACTGGAAATATCCACGTTCTTCCAGTCTTCATCCTCCTTTATCTTCAACCTTATAGTACTCTTGGACACATATGTGTTGATAAACTTCTTCTCAAGCTCGATCCCAGAAGTATCAATTTCTCCTTATTGCTCCTACGCTAACTTCTTCCACCAAGTTACGTCAATCTCATCAACACGTATCTGCATTTTATTGCTTCTTCTTTCAAGGTCTTTGAATTTCCCTTTTGTCTCTGTCATCCCATGACCTCCGTCATTGTGTTTGTCAACCATGAAACGACGTTGTGACCTGATAAGCAAAAACTTCACAACCTTCCTTCTTGGATATGTCTCCTAATTTAGCTTTCCTTGCAACATCTTTGGTAGATCTTTGTCTTCTTTTTGACTTCCTTCTCTTCGCGAGCTTCCATTGCTGCAACAATTCTGGTCACTCAGAACGCTCTCATACTAACCTATGTACCCTCTAGACCAGTAACATCAAGAAAGAACAAAATGTTGCAACATGCATTTGCACATCAAGTTCAAACTTCATGCTCGGATCTAGTCAACCAAAAATCCAATAAGAACCAATAAAACCCAGATATAATTATATATCACTCATGCACCATTAGCCCATAAAATAAGTAGTACTTTGAGTCTAAACATCTCAAGTACCTAGGCTTAGATGCTATACACTACAAGTTAGGTATATATTACCTTATAGACCCATTTCATATCTCTTGCCTCACTGGCTTAAGGGACAGGTTTATCCTTCACTCAAAGTGTGACTTATAAGAGTATTTACCACAATTGATCATTCGCAATTAGGTAACTCTGACCTAGTGTCTAAGTATACCTATCTCCATATTAGTTCAAAAGGAACTAAGTCTTCTTGGCCTTGAACTTCATCTTCGTGCCTTGGCGTATATCCATGCATCTTAATATCTTAAAGTGTAACCTCACGTTCTCTCGTGTAGGTACTATTGGTATACATGAATACCATAATACTTTACTTGTGGCAAGTGCACTACTCCATATCCTCCTTGGAATGGTATCTTATTACCCAACATCCTCTTCGATCATAAAGGAAGTGGCATACTTACCATAACTTACATGGCTTAATCTATCCATCTCACCATTGTTCTTCTCTTCTCTTATCCTTCCATCACCAACTCTCAATAGGGTTCTACTTCATAGGATGACATCATCAATGATACCACGTTGATATCACTAACATGGATATAACAGTCGCTGTTACATAGGACATTCTCTCATCTGGTATACCAGGTTTTAGAAGGAACAAGATGGATAAGTGTTATACCAATAGAAGACTAGATAAGAATACTCTATATACATATGATGTTATTATTCTCAAGTGAATAACCATCATAGGTCATAGATAGATGTAGTTTAGATGACATAACTTCCTATAGTCTTACCAACCTACAAGTCTCCTAAAGGTTTCAAACCTAAGGTCGCTTTGCTCTGATACCAGCTGCGGTGACCCAGCACACCACTGCATGGTGTAGTGTGCAAGTCGTTGACATAATACTCACAGAAGGACCTATCCGTGAATATTACATCCCTCAGAGTGGTACAACAGAAACATAGCAGGTCCAAGGTAACACTATAGGATTACAATAATATTCAATACAAAATCTCGATAACCTCCTCGATACATAGAGAATAGCCTCGTGCAAATAAAATCCAGAGAAGAGCCAATTCGTAGCATTAAGCTAGAGATTAACTCTAGCTCTATCTCCTAATCCACTACTGCTGGTGCCACCACCTTAGTCTACTCTATCTAGAGTGTCTCTATTACCTATTGTACTTATACTCTCAACAGACGTGGTCGCCTCCGTTGGCAGAGTGATCTCCTCGACATCGTTGACATTGCTCCTTCATGGCCATAGTTGTCGTCGTGCTTCGGTTAGTGAAGTAGCGGTTGACTCCATGATGAAGATCTCGATGTCATGGTGGACCACCGTCAACTCCTTTGAGGGCTCCAAAATCTAAGCAGGGGGTCAAATGGGGGAAAGGGTGAGTAACCAGCGTTACCCAGCAAGTCCATTATGTACGGTGGGAAGTTTGATGCACTAGCTACAGCTTTAGACTCTAGGGAGCCTTAAGCTCAATGCAAGGTTTTTGTAAACATTTCTTTAAGAGGTAGCTTTTATTCTGAAAACTATGCCCGTCATCCTTCACAGGGCTAGAACTTTCATGGAGTTCCTTTCCTGCAGCGTTCGCAGCTCCTTCCCGGAACAGGAGAGTAACATGTTACATTTTTTTTACACTCTGCAGAGGTGCGTTACTTTACCCATAAGAGATCAAGACTTTGTTGCACAACCGGGCGATCTTTCCCGTCCACACTCTCTTTGGTGTGGGGCCCAGTTTTTGATCCAAGTCATTCACTGTGCTTCTCCGCACAACGCATGCCCACCCAATTCATGCATAGCAGAATCACCCCTGATGCTCTACCCCTCACGGTAGACACCTAGGCACCCTCTTGCAGACCATCATAGACACCAGAGTCCGTGGGCATTAAGGGATCCCACCCATGTTGCATGTAGTCGCATATGATCTACAGCGTACGGCTCTGGCTGTCCGTTGACATGCATCGAGAGAAGTATCACATATGGCATTTCCCGTCCCATTCCAGGTCTTATCTTTAACGCGTCTTTACGGCGCAATCATTATGACGGCATTGGTTGTTAATCCTAGATAATACTTTCCCTTGCAAATGGAACCTCCGGACCTATTCTTCTTACCATGGTCCCATTTGCCAACCATAATAGGTTACCACCAAGCAGGTAGATAGCCAAATAGTCATATTATTAAAGAAATAGGTTTTATGCTTTCTTTTGTATAAAGGTGATAGTATATTCAGGTTTTTCAAATAGTTTTCTAACAAATATTTCAAGAGGTATGAGCAAGTGATGAACTTGCCTGTGATAGAGATGGCAGTTCATGCCCTTCGGGGTTCTAGGGTTGCGTCAGAACCCGGAGATCTGAAAACAGCAAAGTAGTCCGGATAAGGACTACTAGAAACACTTGCAACATGCTATTATGCATAAATATGAGATGCATCGTATATAACCTAAAATACCCAAACTCACAAGTAAGCGCTTCGCGTTATTGATTACTTTGTTAATGGTGAGATCTTTGAGTTGTTATAACTTTTAGACTTAAGTGTTTGCTATGATTATCGAAGTAATGTTTTACATGAGTAATAAACAACTTACAGATGCTCAATTAAGAATTGCATTTATTTCATAATTTTATTTTATTTAACTACTTTCAAATAGTAATAACACTAGAGTGATTGATTTTCAAATGAACTCCTTTTTGTGTGTTTTACCTAGGATGAGTAACGGAACAGTCATTTACAAAATGGTAATTGAGTTCAAATTTTATATTTTGAACTATATCTCAAATTATCTTTCTTTTAGAAAATATTTGTTCTTGAAAATATTTCAATTCATTTAGTTGTTATGATAAAATGATTTCTATTTTAAAACATACCTTAAGGGGTTTTGTTTTGATCACATAATTTTAATTGAGTTAATGAATTTAGGAAAATAAAAAAATGTTGTATTTTGAAATATTTGAACTAAGGGTTTTATTTTACTTAATTTAGAATATTTTTATGCAATTTTTATTTGCATAAATGGAATTATTTCAACAATTATGCAAAGATTGGCATTTGAGTAATTATAAACAACTTTTATTTAAAGTTAATTAAACAATTATGAATTTAGCATAATCGAATATATATTTTTTCTGAATATTTTGATATTTTATTTGTATTTTTCTGAATTGTGAATCAAAAGTTATTGAATTTACAATTTTTAACTATTTTCTGGAATTTCTGGAAAAGGTTAAAATTCTGACAACGGGTCCCACCCGTCAGAGATTTATTATTTTTGGAAAACATTTCCTTAATTAAAATCCTGACAGTCCGGCCCCACGATGACGTCAGCATGACGTCACCGTGGCGGCGCACGGCTCTGCCGGCGACGGGCCGGTCGATTCCGACCGAGCCGGGACGCGCGGCTGGCTGCGTTGGGAGCGCGGGAATGAGGCGAGCCAGATGGTCGCGACGCCGCCCGCTATTGGTCGCCAGAGCAACCACGGCGACAAAGCACGGCGGCGGCGCACGGCGGCCGACGGCGAAACTACGCCGGAGGATGAAATCAACGCGACGAAGTGGGGCAATCGAAGGAGGATCTCACCCTGAGGTTGTTGGACAAGATTGCATGGCCGGAGAAGGCTCGACGGCGGCGGCTGGCATTCGGGGCGTCGCGGCCGTTCTCCGTCTTCAGGCCATCCCAGCAGGCGCTGCTTCCACCCAGAGGACGAGAGCGGCGAGGTGAACCTCCTGGACATGGTTTTGGTTCTTGGCACGGCTTCGTACGCCGGCGATTTGAGGGGCGACGGCGGCTGTACGTCGGCTAGGGTTAGGTTTTGAGCTCGTTTTTCAGAGGAAAGAAGAGAGAGAGATGGAGCGACGCGAGTGAGGAGAGAGTGAGATGGGGACGTCTCCCCGGGGTTCTTATCCCCTCAAGCAAGGAGACAAGGAGGAGGTGGCACGGCGGCATCCTTCTGGCCGGAGGAAGACGAAGAAAGGAAAAGAAACGGCGATTTTCAAATAACCCCCTGGACTTGTTTGTAATTCCTGAATCTTTTAAAGCAGAGACTTCGTATATATTGTTAGGGCTTTTAGACAGGTCTAAAAATCATGGAAAAATTCATGGATGCTTCTAATATTATAGCGAAGCTCCACATATTTTTATTTTGAATTTTGAAACACCTATTTCATATATAAAATAAGAGAGAGTTTAAATCATTTAAGTTGTATTTGTAATCTCTCTTGTGGAATTCATACTCGGACATGCCAAGTAGCTTTTGTTATTAGATGATTTGTGGCTTTTATAAGGGTAGCGATGACCAAGTGGCTTAGCAGATTCATATTTGTGGTCTTTATCATTGGGCTAACTTCTCCCCTGGGATTTTATTCCATTGGAGAAATATTTTTATGTAGCTTTCTTATATAGGCACTTGACTAGATTAGTAGGTTGATACTTTGCCTTCTTGGTAAAAAGATCAGTGTTGCCTCTTGTTCCTTTCTCTTGTATTGATCAAATGCTGCTCCTCATCCTTGTTGACTACTTGACTCCAGATGATCCAGCTGATCCAAGTCTGATCCCTAATCCCTTGTCGCCTTTGAAGTAATGTTGATCCCTCTAGACAATATTTGGATATTAGGGCAAGTTCCTAATATCCATTAGTTAAGTTCCATAGTTAAGTTGCCTCACCCTTGTGGTGAAGGAAAACATTTTGATCACAAGGAACTTTGTTTTGAACCTTATTTACTTTATTTGACATTCAATTGCTTTTATGTATACAAAAGAAATATGTTAACAAGGTAGCTAATCTTGTTACCAAACTACTCCTATATAACACAAAGCCTTTGAATCTCATCCCAAGTTTCTTTCTTATTTGATTTGTCTTGCAGGAATGTCTTTGGAAAGATTTGAAGATAAGAAGCTAAGATCAAATAAGAAGATCAAGTTTGGTGTAATAATGTATATTACTTAAGCATTTATATTTCTTTTATGTTTGGTCAATGTAAGGACAAAGTTTTAATAAGTTTACCAATTTATTATCATTTGTATTTTCCAATTTGGATCTGATTTCCCGCAACCGTTTAAAATGCCTGGAGGTCATGTAAAAAATTATCACATTCACCTCAGATGAGCTAAACTCTATTCATGAAGTTGAATGATCTCCAATCCCTCCAGGGTTTTATTTTGCGAAAAATTTATTCAGATTTTCAGATGCATGCATGCAGATGCACAAAATCATACTTCTACCCTTCGTTGGTTGCTAAATGCTGGGGTATTACACCCCAGAGCTACACATCCAGACACGCTTGCAAATCCACCACGCTGACCACACAGTGCCTAAACGCTATGTCGACGGCGCGGCGAAGCGCGCATACCCGTCTAGTCTGGACTTCTTTGCGGTGGCATTCGTGCAGGAGGAGCGTATTTTTGTTTCGAAATGGGGATAAACCCTGATCTCTACATCAATTGATGCACACACTTTTCCAGTGCATATCTTCAATAGTATCAAGATTACATATCACGGGTCACATAAGGTCGATACATGTATCAACCAACAAATAGCAATAACATAAAACAACTTAGTAGGTCCTACAACTTGACATCTCTAATGCGATTTATATGCTGCCATGAAGCCCGATTAACATAAGACACCGTCACGAGCCGTATATACCCAGTAATCATAAGTTCATGATGATCCGATGGGAGAAGGAATGCCCATATATAGCTGAATCTAATATGCCGCCATATTGATAACCTGCATATGACATAAAAATTTATTGTTCTATTAAAAATAAGATTATTTATCGGGAGGAAGAATGCCCATAGACGAAGCTGCCGTACTGTGGGGTGTCGACTCGATCGACTGACTAAGCGTGTGTTTGGTTGGTGACGCCAACACAAGTGTGGTAGGATGGTTCACGATAGGTACCTGTTTGGTTACAACTGACATGAATGGAACCGTTCCCCACTAGCGAATTATTCCCAAATTAAAAACGTGGATCGATCGACTGGAAAAATCGGCCGCAACCCCGAGCGCCGCCAGCCAAGGAGGGCCGCAACATCGAGCGCCGCCGCAATAGCTCGCCATCGAAGCTCGTCGGCCGTCGCCACCGCCGCCATCAATGGAGGGCCGCACCACCGAATCCCCGCCACCACCACTGCAGCCGGACGGCGAGCTACCACTGCCCTCCGGCTGGTTTCGCGCATGTCGGCGACGGGACGGGATTCATGGCGACGTTCCGCTCCTCTAGTGTCCCCATTTTTTTGTGTTAAGCTAATTGCAGTTAAAAGCCTGTTAACCCATTGCTATTAGCCTTGTAAACCATTCAGTCCCATGCTCCAAACCAAACAAAACACCAAATATGAACTCAGAACAAAAAGTCTGGGCCATCCCAACCCATTCTTTTCGATCCCCGGTCAGCCACTCGCGGTAGGCACCACTGCCTCCAGCGCTAGCTCTGTGGCCGTGGCACTCCGCAGCCACGTACGCGCATCGACACAAGCCGTCATCAGTGACACGTACACGCACGGACAACTCCTCTCCCTGTCCGTCCACAAAAGTTTATAGTTACGTGACGGGACTAGCCAGCTATAGCTGCATGCATCTTTTAATTTGCCCTTCTCTTCCCTTGTGTGGGCCCCGAGAAACCTCCTCTGCCTTGCTACGCGTCAAACAGAAAAAATTAAGCTCGCTCCGGCTACCCGGCCGTCCGATGCATGAGAACAACGAAGCCCTCATGTAGACATTGCTAAAGAACTTTATATCTAGCATGTCACACAATTTCAAATAGAAATTAATAACATGGGTCAAGACATAAAATAGACAAATCCGATATTGAATAGTGATGCAAGTTGCACCGAAGTCGGTGCACGGCGCCAATTGCATGCCCCGTTGCACAGTATACGTTTTCCATACAAGCATGCAAGATCAAGTGAACAATCTTTTTTATTATGGCTACATAAAAATAAGAAAATCTTTCAAGATTTAAAAGTGCCTATACTTTTAGATCCACATATTTGTTGTGTTGTGTAGATTCAAATATAAAGTAAAATTTGCAGGTTTCGTGGGATATATTATTGACAACCTGCATGTTTTTTTCAGATTTCTAAAACTTTTTGAATTTTTTTTGTATAGAAATAACTGGAGCACGGGCCAGAAATCTCCACTAGCGATAAAAAAAACTTATTAGGGCTAGATTAATTTACAGCAGACCAGTCACGTACGGCGCGGTTGTACACGTATGATCCGACGTGTGCACGTTCTAGGCATCTCGCTTACGTGTAATTCGAAGGCTCTAGCTCTACTAATAGGCGCGAGGGCCGGCCGGGCACAACATGGCAGCAAAACTTCGTCTGTTTCTGCGAAGACGCCGTACGCGTGTGCGAACCAGAGCAAGCGGTGTGCATGCCCATGCGTAAGCACCGCCGAAGCTAGCTGACTAGTGGCAGACAGCCAGAGGCTAGAGCCTGCACATCCAACACGCGATCGATGAGGACACGAGCGCCGGCTGCCGCGATCAGCCTCCTCCTACCGATCCTCCTCGCCGTGCCGTGCCATGTCTCGGCTTCGGCTTCGGCCGCGGACGGCGAGGTCGACGATGGTGACCACGGCATGGTGCGGGTGGACGGCACGCGATTCGTGGTGGGCGACGGCGACCGGACGGTGTACCTGAGCGGGTTCAACGCGTACTGGCTGATGGAGATGGCGTCGGACCCGTCGCAGAGGGGCAAGGTGGTGGCGGCGTTCCGGCAGGCGGCGGCGCACGGCCTCAACCTGGCACGGACATGGGCCTTCAGCGACGGCGGCGACCGGCCCCTGCAGTCCTCGCCGGGCGTCTACCACGAGCACATGTTCCAGGTGACCAGCTAGCTAGCGGCGCCGATGACGTTTACGTGCCGACTGATGCAATGCCACAGCTCGAGTAGTACAAAATGATGACAACTTGTATTGGCTTTGATCGTGTGCAGGGTCTGGACTTCGTCGTCGCCGAGGCGAGGCGGCACGGGATATACCTCCTCCTCTGCCTCACCAACAACTTCGACGACTTCGGCGGCAAGCGCCAGTACGTGGAGTGGGCGAGGGAGGACGTCGCCGCCGCCGGCGGCGCTACATACAACCTCACCACCGCTGACGACTTTTTCAACTCCACCCTCGTCAAGTCCTACTACAAGAACCACGTCAAGGTACGCAACTTGTACAAGGCTTGTACATGTGTTCGTCTACGAGTACATACAAAAATCATGGCTAAAAGATGTTTGCCTACGTGTCCCGTACGTACGTACGCAGACGGTGCTGACGAGGGTGAACACGGTGACCGGCGTGGCGTACAGGGACGACCCGGCCATCCTCGGGTGGGAGCTGATGAACGAGCCGCGGTGCGACGCCGAGCCCACCGGCGCCATGGTCCAGGCATGGGTGGAAGAGATGTCCCCCTACCTCAAAACCATCGACGCCAACCACCTGCTCACCGCCGGGCTGGAGGGCTTCTACGGCGACGGCGCGCACGAGAGCAAGGCCCTGAACCCGTGGGGCATCTACTACGGCACCAACTTCATCGCCACGCACCGGGCCGCCGGGATCGACTTCGCCACCATCCACCTCTACCCGGACGTCTGGCTCTGGGGCTCCACCGCCGACGAGCAGGCCGCCTTCTTCCGCAACTGGACGGCGTCGCACGTGCGCGACACCGAGCAACACCTTGGCATGCCGCTGCTCGTCACCGAGTACGGGAAGCTCCTCTGGGAGGAGGATCAGGAGGGCGGCTGCGAGAACGCGACGACGAGGAGGGATCGGTTTCTTGGCACGGTGCTCGACGCGATCTACGCGTCGGCCTCGCGCGGCGGGCCGCTCGTCGGCGGCGCGTTCTGGCAGCTGCTGCTTGATGGGGATGACATGGAGGCGCTGAAGGACGGGTACCAGATCGTGCTTCCGGAGGATCAACGTGCCGCGAGTATTATCACCGAGCACTCGGAGAAGATGGCCGAGCTCAGCGAGCAAGACGTGGAGGAGGCTCGTGGTCGTCGGAGCAGGAGTGAGCCGAGGAAGATTGGCGGTTTTGGAAGCTCGCACAATAGTCGTCCTTACGTCCGGAGATTCTTTGTTCGGTTTGGCTCTTTGTTCAGATCAGTTTCTTCGTTGCTCGGTGCCGTGTAGCTAGGTAGTGCCGTGAGATATTCTCCAAAGGTAAAAATTAGCTGTTAATTATTAACACTAGTGATGTGTAACTAGCGGCATTGTAATCAGGATCTCAGGAGTTGTAAAGAACTCAGGTCTCAAGCTGACCAGGGTATGAAATCTGGCTGAGTAATAAGAGCATAACTACAAAAAAAAAATCTGATAAATTAAGAAACGGATGCTTCATCTTCATCTCGTGTGTTCGGGAGGAGAGGACAAATGAGCACACAGATGTTGGTGACCAGAACAGTCGATGCATGAACTGAACCGGTATGCATCGGATTACATGGGTAGGAGCATCTCCGTGCACTTATTACATGGGAGTATACCAGCTAAAATCTGCAGGGGCCAACAATATTTTTTTCTTCAGAAACGAACAAATAACGTGTGTTTTTTTCTCGGTAATTTTTGGTTTGGGTTAGGAGGCGTCTGTGAGTGGAAGCCCAGATGAACGCGGCCTCTTATATAATTAAAAGGCTAGCTTTTTGTTTTTGAGCGGAATTACAAGGCTAGCTAAGTAAAGAGTCTAAAGACAAGCCTTTTGATTTCGACCAAACTGGGCTATATTTTGCTTATGGGCCGGATGGTGGAAAGTAATGGACTTCCTGGTTTAAGAGACAGCATAGCAATTTTGGAGGACTATAAAAAGAGTTCTCTTTAGAAAGGTCACCCCACCGTCACGACGATGCCACGTGGCGGCTGAAGCGAACGCGTCGGAGGCCCTCACTCGCGCGCGTCTCGGAAACCCAAGCCTCCCAGCCGCGTACGTACGGGCACGCCGCGCGGCGGCGTACGCTGCTCCCCGCGCAGGAGTAAGGCTAGCGTGTTGTGCTGTACATCTTGCCCTCCGCGTCCATGCAAAAAAAAACAAAAACTTGCCCTCCGAGCGTCTATGCACATGCGTGGGTGTACAGATTGCTTGAAAAAAAAACCACGTACGAGTATTCATGTTGGATATTGTATGGTTGTACGCATACCATATAGTATAGAGTACAAAAGAAAATAAATCACGGTGTACAGATTACACAGAAATAGGAGTACAGAACACACATGATGGTGTATAAAATACACAGAATATGAAGTATAAAAATACAGAGAAAAAAGAAGTTGTACAAAGTACACAAAACTGAAACTACAGACCACACAGAAGGTGTACAAAGTACGCAGAACGGGTTGTACAAAAACACAGAACACGAAGTACAAGTTATACTGATACGAAAAGTACAAGTACACATAAAATGGAGTACAAAAGTACACAAAACAGAAAGTACAAGGTATACAGAAGTGAGAGTACAAAGTTCACACAACAGGATGTACAAACTATATAGAACCGGGAGTACAAAAAAAAAGTTCGTCGAAACCTATCAACATGGGATCTAGTTTTGAAGATCTCGACGCGGTGAGCTCAAAAGTGAAAACGGTTCGTGATTTGGATGAACGGTTCTCGAGATATTTTGTTTTATAATTTCGGTTTTGCAAAATAAAAGTGAAAAACAGCCCTCCCACCTCACTTATCCCTGTTTTTCTCATCCTCCCCTCTTTATATCTGGTGGCGACACTTGGCAAACATGCAAACAACCGTGGGGGACCGAGTAAGGAGAAGTCGACACTTGTCACGACGAGAGCGAGCCGGAGGTTCCCTTCGTGAAGGGAACCCTTTTTTTAGTGAATTCGGGGTCCTATTCGTAGGATCTGTTCTGCAAAGCTTGTTTGGTTGGTAGGATTAGAAACTATAGAATCTTCCAATGTGTCACTTTACATGCAATTCCATAGAATAATTTATTTTAGATAAAAATGCATGGTAATTTTCCTTTGTTTCAATGAAAGTATGACATTCACCTAATTCTTCGGACAAATTCGTTGTTTTTCTCTGGTACAACCAAAGAGCATCTTCGATTCATTCATGTGTTTACACTTCTCATAGGATTGAACATGCCATGGCATCCCTATTCCTATTATGGAGATAGAAATTATATTCCTACCTTTAAAAAAAATCCCATGAACCAAAGAGGCCCCTAGATCGAGCCACACCCCCACTACACTCCCCTCACGTGTGTGATCGAAGCATATGAAACATATACCGCTGTCCTAGTTTGGAATGGACCTGAATCTTGCTTGGGAACAACGATCGATGACGACACAAGTAGCACAAACAATCCCTGCAAAATGTAGCACAAAGAAAATTGGTGTTTAATTGCATATGGGAGGGATATATAGTGAATTTGACTTCAAAATAATTACTTACCATCAGGTATTCGTAGTCATCAATCAATATATGTGTATCATCATATACTTGTGTGAATCATAAAGTTAGTTTCGATGCAACTTCATGCCGACTTGCAAATAGTTATTTTCAATTGTATGAGGAATGACAAAATTGATTTCCACATAAACAACTGCTGACCCCCCCCCCCCCCCCCCCCCCCCCGCGCGTACTCGTAGACACTATTTTGTACAAAACTCTATTGTGTCTCTATTGGGTCGATCAAATTTCATCACTCCTCATTTCGTGCTTTTGATCTTCTTTCTTATCAATTCTACGAGCAAGCAACAATTAGAATTCTACCTTTCGAGGTTCGTGTCCACTGAGAATAAAAAAGGTGTGTGTACACTCTGGTTGAGGTGTCTTTCGTAATCTTTTTTTTGTGGCATTGTTACCAGTTGGTGGAATAAGATAGTTGCACAATTTACACAATTCAGAGTTGTAGGCAGTAGAACAAGAATTGTTCTATGTTCTTGATTATGAAACAAAATTCATAAACGAATTCGGTGAAAGGTTACTAAATTAGTACAATCGAATAAAGGAAAAATATGCAAATTATATGCCTACAGATTTTTTTGGACATGACAACAGAACTATAGAACAAGTGGAAATAGGTATATTTACCAAATACCTTGAAAGCACTAAAAATTACATCATGAAAAAAGTAATTTGGGGTTATAAATATTAGAAAAAAATAGGTTCAACTTCCGTATGGTAATTTATATCTCCCCTTGGACGTTTAATCACAACCATACTTGTTCTACATATTATTCCCATTAATCTGCACATAGTCTGGAGACAGTTCGAAGTTTCGTCCCAGTAGAGTCGCCAAAAAGTGTGTTCGGACAAGAACATGACACCCGCATACCCTTGACGCCGAGCGTGATGCGTGGAAGCATGCATCACAGGAGGCTTGGCGGAAGCGTGATACACAAGACAATTCAGCGGAAGCTTTTGTAGACCCGAAACCCGCTCGCCCGGGAGGGACCCCATCAGGGCTCACGGCGGCAATGGGCTTCCCTAGGCCGGCCTGACCGCACATAGGACCTCGTGGATTTGTATCCTCCAATCTTGAAGAATGACAAAGACGAGAAGATAGATATAATGGGAGATAAATAAAAGTAGATGAACATGAATAAATAGTAGATTGATTTTTTCGATTGGTGTTGGTTCGATATCATGTATATAAGAGGTAGCATGCCTTCATTTATAAGAAACAGGCTTGGATTCGCGTCCATAACCCTAGTTTGGGTCAAATTAGGATGGTTTGGTCCAAACCTTCCGTAATTGTTCGGTTTTACACTAGTGTACCTTCCAGACCTTTTTCGAGGTAGTATACGACGTTGAATCGAAATCACGTAAAAAGAAAAGTTGTTCGTCTTGACAAACGAAGAAGTTTTCTTTTTTGTACGTTTTATCATTCGAGTCCGTATTAAGGGCTGATTTTTTGTCGAATTTGTGAAAATTGTGGCAATAAATGACCTTAGATCGAAATAGCGTAATCAGCAAAAGTTGTTCGTTTCGAAAAAAACATTTAAGTTTTCATTTTATAAGGATTTTCATAATAACCTTCATAATGTCCATGCGTGACTAGTACATGTCCTACCGACTCTCTTCTTTGTTGTCCTAATTCCGTGTCATATTTTGGCCAAAATTCTGAACTTGACTAGTACATGTACTAGTTAGACTCTGTTTCTTCCATTATCATGTCTTCAGGGGTCACTTACGACGACGTCGGATGAAGCTGACCCGAAAAGCAAATTTGTTTGTCTAGACGAGACGTATAAATTTCACATTGGAAACTTTATCAATTGAGATTATTTTAAGGATGCCCATTTGCGAGCCAAAATCGTTCGTCAACAGGTGCCATATATATCTTTTGTGTACTCTGGTGTATACACTTTTGGAGTACTAGGGTGCTGCAAAAAATTTCTAAGATAAATAGTATTTTTACTAAATATTTATACTCTTATAATAATTAAACTACAATATTATATCATATTGTTTTTGGTTAGTTAGTGTAGTTAACCACATAACACTGTTGCGCAATATTAGTATAAGATAACATTTTTGTGTAGTTCTAACATATATGAATGAATAATATGTATGTATTCAAGTAAGAAATATTTTATGTATGCCACCTTTCTTTTTGTGTAGATATTGTCCCTTAATTTTGTAAGACATTTAGCTAAATTGAATCCTCTTAATTGTGAGAAAACTTAAAAACATAGAAAAATACACATGCCTCCATGGATTAATATTTGTGTGTCGTGGATATATGGAACCCAAGTGGTCTAACATCTATTTTAATAGAAATTTCTAGTGTATGATTCGTGTAGCCTACGAACAGTAGCAGAGGCTCCCATTGTATTTTATTTACAGATTAAACATGAACTGTGTTAATGAGGGTATGTGTCCCAATTAGTCTTCTGTGGGCATGGCATTTAATATGATAACGCACCCCATACTTGCATGCAGCTACGTAGATTCTCTTTAAGTTTTAAATTTCAAAATGTTTTATCTCTCTACCGTAAATCCAATTTACATCCTTTTTCACGGTTGACTTTGTCGTGATGAGATATTTAAAACAAGATCTCATGCTGATATGTTTCAACATCTTTTTTTCTGACTCTAGTTGCCAAGTTATGGACGCTTGATCACCCGGTATAGTCAAGTTGGTAACTAGGTTAAAATCAATTCGTTACCGGATTTTTGAACATCACTACTCACCAATGTTACACTTTTCTGCTGGTAATGTCATATTTTACGTGTTTAGAATAGATCAAATGCTCACTCTCTAAACATGTAGATCATTGCTATGATAAAAAATCATGTAAAAATTATCGGGTAACTGTGTAAAATTTGGATGGTAATTATTAACTAGCTAGTAAATGCAAATTACAGTAGAATAACCTGGCAATTGGTGACGAAAATAATTGTCCAAACATATTAAGATGGGAACTTGTTTTAAAGTACTCGTCGAGACAAACCCCACGGTAAAAACAGATCATCAATTGGATTAACAGTTTAAAAGATAATTTATTTTAAATTTCCGAATCGTGGGAAGATTGTTTTCATGCATACATGTTGTTTGTTCCTTCACCCTTATAGGGACGGAGGCTAACATCCACCTTATAGGAATATTTTGTATAAGGGTGGATGCTAACATCCAACGCCATATAGAAAATTTTGTGGGGGCACGGTTGCTTGATGCATTAATCGATTAAATATATGTACAAGGTGGGTTATGTGTTAATTTTTTTTTTTTGAGGACTTCACTGATTCTAAAACTAAGGAGAATAAAATCAGATCTCTAAAAGGTTACAATGATCTTACAAACTCTAGAAAATTAGCAGTACACATGTCTTCGGTGATAAGATTTTCCAAGCAACTCATGAAGGCCCTGCAACGATCTAGTCCTCTACTTGAAGATGATCATTTTGTTGATCTCCTTGTCCTCATTACCGATCACCGTTCTCATCCCTCCCATGGCAACCTAGTTTGTTTGGACTATGACCATGGGTTTTGATATCATTCCATATATATTGTTTGTGTGGCTCCATGTTATTCTCACCATGGATATCCTAGGTTATAACATAGGCCTTTTGTGTTGGCAAAACATAATCATTAAACATGGTGCACAATTAATTGTTTCCTCGTGTGATCTAGATCATAAGTGAGATTCAGGGGGTTAGGCTTTGACAAGGAAATTGAATTTGTCACATGCAGTGGAAAAATGAATCATGATTGGTTAGACTAGAAGTAGAATGGTCTTGCATAGAGCCGTAGGTGAAATGAAAGATTTTCCTGGAGAAAATTAACACTTCAGATCGGTAGTATTAAACCTACGGGCTAATAACCTACGGACTGACTTACAGTGGGACGTGTCTCAATCCAATTAGTCCTCACCCTTCCCCACCCCTCGTGAATTCTCTTGGGGGCCCACCCCCTGATTACCCCATCTAATCCCGTAAGAATTCCGTAGGTAGGATTCTGTAGGTGTAGCATTACTCCTTGCAGATATAATCACCCTATCTTGTGCACGTTCAATAAGATGGAGTGTAAGATGCCGGTAAAAATATGTTCTTGTTCACATTCGAGCATTAGTCAGCTTTAAATTCTCTCCTAGAGGATTTGATCAAAATGCAGGAGTTTGATGGCACAAAACAGTAGAGAAACTACAGTTTTGTTTATGGATACATAAAAACATGCATATGACTTTCAAAGTTTAATATGTTGTTTTCCAGGATTGATATTTATTGATACATAAAATGTGGAAAACCCCTTTTTTGGTATTTTTTACATTTTAGGAACCCCGTGGAACTAAATAAATCGGAGAAAATCTGGCGTTCATATTTTTGGAACACTAAGAGGACCACCACCGAAAGCACCAAAGAAACCGCCTTGCGGACCAGGAGGCCATGGGGCAACTAGGGAGTATCTATGCCCTATAGGGACCATCTCTGCTCGTTCTTCGAATCACGACAATTCTTTTGCCACCACCTTCGCCTTTTTCCTAAAATTGACATATATACCCTCAAGAAATTTTTGTTGTGATGAACAGAGCCGCATGGAGACTGAGAATAAATCAGGGCCACATAGAGCGCAGCCAAAGGATATTAGAGGAAATCGGTGTCTAAATAGGCTCCCAATGGTATCTCGCCCACCGCCATGGCCATCTTGTTGGTACCCATCATCGTCTACAACAAATTCTCCATCATCTATCGTTGGGACCACTTGGCAAACATGATATGGGGTACAATATATCATTTTCCCACGATGTATTGTGTCTCTCTATTTAGTTTTGAGTACTAACTTGTTCATGGCGTTGGTGAAATAGTTTGAGTTTTTGGTTGTTGTACATGTATGTTATCTTGTATGAGTTTTTATATGCTCATGTATGAGTGAAGAAGTATGTCAGAGGACCACATAAGGGTTTCACTATGCCAAGTTGATTTGAGGAGGGAATACAAGGGCGAAAGAAACTGCGGCCCAAATCTTTAATGATGTCATAGGGGTAAATAGGGGACCTTGAAACTTAATGCAGTAGTTGAATTGGACACTTGTAATATTGTGAAGCATAAACATATATGATTAGAAGGGGTGAATAGGAGTTAATGAAATTTTCTCGAATAAAAACTGAATACATAATTTTTAGCACAAGTTTATGATGTAACATTGGTTATATAAAGCCACAGAAATTCACAGATAAAGCTAAACTGATGCTTCAAGTGTAACAAAACATGTCTAGCAAGCAGTAAACTGAATCTTTAGAGGTAGCAATGATAGAACAGAATAGGCACAAATACTGAATCAAGTAGAAACAAATCAGTATGAGCAACGATGAATATGAATTGTAATTGAAAGTAAGGGAACAGAGATTTCTGATTTGTTTCTCCAAATTCAATTGTTGGCAACAGATCTACGTCTTCGTTCGGAGAGGTTATGCACGTGTGCACCAAATATGTCGGACTAAGCCTTCTTCGGTGATAGTCAAGCTTGTGAATTAATTTAAAACGATCTCGTCCTATTGATTTTCGTAGCGAATCAATAAACCCTTCATAGATCATATCACATCCTCATGCTGTATTCTCGAATAGCTGACTCTTTACCGTTTAGGAGTGTCAATCTCCGAGAGTAACGGGAAGATATTTTCAGATCAAAAGCGATCTCAAAATGTACTCAACTATGTCCACTATCTTTTTTCTTTCTCTCAATTTTTTTTCTCAATACAAGGAGAGGGGGAAACTTACCCGTCTTGCAAAGGATCTAGATTAAGAAATTTAGCTCAAATCGACAAAGTCGCCAGACTTAAAATGCACTGCTCTATGTCCAGATTAGACCTTTGCTGGTTGACCAAGCTAACAAATTTAGCGGCAACAACGATTCGATGATGTGTCTTATTGTAAGACTAGAAAATATATATTAATACTTGCTAGTGGAGTTTGTCCATATAAGATATGTTGCAGCCATCATTATGACATGGCTATAAAGCCTATAATAAGAAGGGACGAACCAAGGTGAAAGGCTATCACAACCTCTCCCAACAATGAACTGAGCTCCCTACTCTAATTATCTCCAGACAGCCGAGGGCTCCATATCGATCACCTCTCACCGGCTATATTTGTCCAATCTCAACTGTATGTGTGTCTGTGACAGAGAGAAGGAGGAAGACTTGGTTACACAGCCACATGCTTACACACGTGCGGTGTGAGGTTAACACTGGTTTTGCGCTCTCTCCCACTGGTTCCTCCGAGGATCTTGGTCCAGTTCCTAGCTTCTTGCCGTGCATGAGCTGGTGATCGATCGATGATTGAACGCATCCTGTCCCCGGACTAGCCTGAGGCCACCACCGTGCGTGCATGTCTCCGGTCAGACACGGCCTCGCCAACGTAGCTACATGAGGTTGCTGGGAATGGCGCCGGCCGGCGGCGTCGGAGAGGACAACGATGCGGCGGCGATGTCGTACTACGTGCCGATGAAGGCGACGTCCGAGGGGGCATGGCAGGGGGACAACCCGTTGCACTTCTCGCTGCCGCTGGTCATCCTGCAGATCTGCCTCGTCGTCGCCGTCACCCGCGGCCTCGCATTCGCCCTCCGCCCGCTTCGCCAGCCGCGTGTCATCGCCGAGATCATCGTAAGTCCCTCGCCGTCCCTCCTACCATTGTCCTTTTTCACGCAGAGTATGTCGCGTTTGCGTTCATAAATAAAAGATTCACCACTCTTTTGTGTTTCGTTTGTTTCTTGCACCATCTAATTATACACGAGAACGTAGTAATTTGCGTCCTTCAAGAATTCCGTAGTAATTTGCTTGCACCATCTTTTTCACGCAGAGAGACAAGCATCGTTTTTTTGGACAAACATACTTGAAACAATGAGCGTTTGTTGTTCCATGCTAATTCAACCACCAATCTCGATACTCCAAATTAATGATCATTGCCAGTACTAAATTGAGTGATTAATTAGTGATCATTTCGTTCTGAGTTTAGCACTTTGACCAGCAGTTTTGAAGCAGAACTATGCACAGTTGTTATTCTTTTTATTTCCCTCTATTTCTAGTATTTGTGCAGATCAGAATTGAGAAAGAAACCTAATTTGTATGCTTGGCAAGTGCAGAACAGAGTGTGCCCATTTGTGGTACATTGCAAGAGTCTGTTATTGCAGTAACAATATGAATTGGATTAAGCCTGAACTTTTGGACAAACTAGTGAAGCTTTCGACCTTACATAATACTCCCGGGTTTATAGCTAGAAAAAGGTCCCCTGCCCATACTTAGCAATTTTCCACTTTTGTCTTCGACTAATTTTGGAACTGCTGAATTATATACTATTGGTAACTGAGTTCGGAGTAGTGCTCCACGTAATTAGTACAGCAAATGTCACACACAACCACACCCAAATTATGCAAGCTACAGTCGACTTTACTGAATATTGCATACAGACCCCAAATGAACTGCACAAACTTTGGGCCAAAACCAATTGACATTTTGGTTTAACTTTTGTTGCCTGGATATTTAAAAAACAACAGACCAAGAGAGGGAGAAACCCTCGTGAAGTTCCATTAAGATATGACTGGACTAGCAGCCAGTAGACTAGGACCTTTCTCGCTCCCTAAATTTCGCTCACCTAGATTCGCACATACCTAAAAGTAAAATTGTAATCTTAAAAATGTGTAGTTTTACTCAGGGAAAAAACATTCATGGAAATTTCAGACGAATTTCATGAAAATAACAATTTCAATAGGAAACGAGAAATTGTAATGTCAATCAAAATTTGTGTTCAAATTTGAAATTTTCAAGGATTCGACAATTCGAAAGAGGTAATACTACTTTCCCGAAGTTCTGGATTTAACTTTTTGCTAAAAAGTCCGAGACACCCACCCCGCTGAAAACAAAAAGCTACAACTAAGGGGTATAAAACCCATGTTACAAAGGACGCCCAGCAAACTACACCCAACCTACATGCCAACCACACAAACACACATAAGGGCGACACAAACACCATGGGAAGACAGGGAGTCTGATTCTGCAAAGAAGGCAAAGCCAGGCCACTGCTACTTTAGAGAGTCAATGGTGATGCGGACCGTAGGACTCCCCTTGCATCCGCCAACCACCATCGATACCCTGAATGTCGTACCACCTCGCATCGTTGCAGCCTTTGTCCATCACAACATGCATCCACACGCGCCACCCGAAACCCGTCGAGCGCCTCCATGCATCCAAGACGCCACAACAAAGGATCCTCCGCACACCACTTCCCATGCTGCCTGACGTAACCATGCTAGCACGACACTTGTGCACATATTATCACCAGCTCGCGCTCCAACTGTGTGTCAAATTATCTCCAAGAACAACGCCTTCTTGCGACATCCACGATGCTAACGTTGCCCGATCCGACTCCAAGAGCCAGCTAAAGTATTTAAACACCACAATTTGAAGTCTACTCAAATATTTTGACTTTTTATTTGAAAATTCATAAATTTCTCGTAATTAACAAAGAAAGAAAACACGAGACGAAATGTTGAACCCTGGTTGTACTATAATGTTACTGCAATTCCAACACATAGTGAAGTGAGAATGAGGAACTTTTTGGTTTATTGTGCAGCATTGGTTGATTCGGCTTGTTTTGTCTGCATTATGTATTGGCAATATGAATTTATCGCATATATAACTTTCAAAAAAAAAATATCGCATATATCTGCGCTTCTAGCTTATGCTAGTGCTGTCCAGGGTGTTGAATTTCGGATTGAACAAAATTTTGAGACCCACCGAAATTTAGCAATTTTGGGTATTATCTCGATCAAATTTCATCAAAATATAATTAAATTCGAATTTCAACTGAGTTTGGTTTGAAATTTAATCCCTGCGTGCTGCTTCTGTGGGCTAATCGCATTTGCATTCAATGCGAAATGCAGGGCGGCGTCCTGCTCGGCCCGTCGGCGCTCGGCCGAAGCAAGGTTTTCCTCCACACCGTCTTCCCCAGGGAGAGCCTAACGGTGCTCGACACGCTGGCCAACATCGGCCTGCTCTTCTTCCTCTTCCTCGTCGGCCTCGAGCTGGACCCGGCCTCGCTCCGCCGCACCGGCCGCCGCGCCCTCGCGATCGCCGTGGTCGGCATCTCCCTCCCCTTCTCTCTCGGCGTCGGCTCCTCCCTTGTGCTCCGCGCCGCCATCGATCCCGACGCCCCGCGCGGTCCGCTCATCGTCTTCACGGGCGTCGCGCTCTCCGTCACGGCCTTCCCGGTGCTCGCCCGCATCCTCGCTGAGCTCAAGCTCCTCACCACCGAGCTCGGGCGAATGGCCATGTCGGCGGCCGCCGTCAACGACATCACCGCATGGATATTGCTCGCGCTCGCCATCGCGCTCTCGGGCTCCGGCTCCCCGTTCGTGTCCGTCTACGTCTTCCTCTCCGGCGCCGCGTTCGTCGGCCTCGCCACCCTGCTCGTGCGGCCGCTGCTAGTGTACATGGCGCGTCGGTCCCCGGACGGCGAGCCGGTCAAGGAGTCGTTCGTGTGCGGCACCATGGCCATCGTCCTCGGCGCCGGCCTCGCCACCGACACCATTGGCATCCACGCACTGTTCGGCGCGTTCGTCATCGGCGTCCTGGTGCCGAAGGAGGGCGCCTTCGCCGGCGCCCTCACTGACAAGATCGAAGACCTCGTGTCATCTCTGTTCCTCCCGCTCTACTTTGTCTCCAGCGGGCTCAAGACGAACGTGGCCACAATCTCCGGCGCCAAGTCGTGGGGTCTCCTCCTGCTCGTCATCACCACGGCGTGCGTCGGCAAGATCGGCGGCACGGTGCTCACGTCGCTGGTAATGCGGGTGCCGCTGCGGGAGGCGCTGGCGCTGGGGCTGATGATGAACACCAAGGGACTCGTGGAGCTCATCGTGCTCAACATCGGCCGCGACCGCAAGGTGCTCAACGAAGAGGCGTTCGCCATCATGGTGCTCATGGCGCTCGTCACCACCTTCCTCACCACACCCGCCCTCAGCACCGTGTACAAGCCGGCGCGGCGGCAGGCGTCGTACACGCACCGCACCGTGGAGCGCGACGACGTCGACGCCGACAGCGAGCTGCGCGTGCTGGCGTGCTTTCATGCCAGCCGCGGCATCCCGACGCTGATCAACCTGGTGGAGGCGTCCCGCGGCACGCGACGAAGCAAGCTCACCATGTACGCCATGCACCTGGTGGAGCTCTCGGAGCGGTCGTCGGCAATCTCCATGGTGCAGCGCGCGCGCCGCAATGGCATGCCGTTCTCTAGCCGGCGCGGGCGGAAGGACGCCGGCGGCGAGGAGGTGCAGGTGGCGTTCGACGCGTTCCAGCGGCTGAGCGCCGTGACGGTGAAGCCGATGACAGCCATCTCCGACCTGGCCACCATCCACGAGGACATCGTCGCGTGCGCGGTGCAAAAGCGCGCCGCACTCATCGTGCTTCCGTTCCACAAGATGCTCTGCCACGACGGAACGATGGAGGCGTGCGTGGGCCGGGCCTACCACCACGTGAACGTGCGCGTGCTCCGGAAGGCGCCGTGCTCGGTGGCGGTCCTCGTCGACCGGGCGCTCGGCGGCATGGCGCAGGTCTCGGCGCCCGAAGTCTCCTACACCGTGCTGCTCCTCTTCTTCGGCGGGCCCGACGACCGCGAGGCGCTCGCCTACGCCGCCCGCATGGCCGAGCACCCCGGCATCGCGCTCACCGTGGCGCGCTTCGCGGCCGCTGCGGCGGCGGCCAAACCGCCGGACGCCCCCGACGAGATCGCCGCCGTGGATGAGGAGGCCATACAGAAGCACGTCGTCACCGGCGCGTCAGTCAGGTACGAGGAGGTGGCGGCGCGGGAGCGGCAGGAGGTGGCGTCGGCGATCAAGGCACTGGCGAAGGGCAAGAACCTGGTGGTGACCGGGCGCTCGGCACGGGCGGCGCCGCTGGTGGAGAAGAGCCACTGCCCGGAGCTGGGCCCAGTGGGGTGCTACCTGGCGACGGCGGAGTTCTCGGCGACGGCGTCCGTGCTCGTCGTGCAGCGGTACGACAGGAGGAGCGACCCGTCGTCGGCGCCCGCGGCGGGAGATGAGGATGTGGAAGGTGCCATGGTGCCCGCGCCGATGCCGTCCCCGGCCTACACGCCTGCTACGGCGTCGCCGGTTGAGCAGATCAGCCCGGACGCCGGAGAAGCCGGTACGTGACGGCTCGCGCGCGCACGCAATTCCGACGTGCGTGTCAGGCGCGTAGCTTGGTAGCTAGGTTCTGATTATAGTTCCCTAATTGCGGTAGTGTGTGCGTATTTGTACATGTAGAAAACGGATGTATGAATAATGGCAGCAGCCCAAAAAATGTAGCGTACGCGCACAGATCGATATAGACATATAGTAGTAGTAATCCTTGCAGTAGACAAAATTTGTTATGTATTGCTAACAGATACTTGTACGGAGGAGAGACATTGGAATCAAGAATAGGTTTGTGAGTATTTGCCTATGATCCTCATCAACTGTAATCGTCTCAATCAGGGATTAAAATTACAACAAAGTTTCAACGAATTTTGGTGGGTTCCGGAATATAGGTTACTGGAAATTTCCAGAGCAGATTAAATCAAATTTAAATAAAATTGAATTCAATTAAATGTTGTTGAATTTGATGAAATTTGTTCGAAATAATTTCTGAAAATTCCTAATTTTTGGTATGTTGACGGATCTTGATTTTTTTCAATGTAAATTCAAAACTTTGGTTTCAATATGATTTTTTCAACCCTGCATTAGACAACCATTCAACCATCTTCCCGAAAGCTATAATTGCCACCACTACGAGTTTATGATGACCTTAACTAAGTAACCAAGCGTGCTTTTATCTTGTTTTGACTCGCAAAAAACATTAGGCTGTTTTGTACATGTCACAAGAGGGTCACATGTTTTCATGAAATTTTGGAGATTTGCTTCTGTTGTCCACACAATCCAGTAAGCGTTTTCTTGTTCTTTTA
Organism: Puccinellia tenuiflora; assembly: GCA_012064385.1. Classification (NCBI taxonomy): domain Eukaryota; kingdom Viridiplantae; phylum Streptophyta; class Magnoliopsida; order Poales; family Poaceae; genus Puccinellia; species Puccinellia tenuiflora. Next base: position 1,310,816 of record QRDG01000150.1, read on the forward strand.
AATGTAGGGATGGCCTTCAGGCCTGCGGTAATCATCATTGCCTTTACCTTGAGAAAAGCCATTCAACCATCCTGGGCTGCATTTGGTGTGGCCCAATAACAAGTACAGGTTTTCAATCTAGAAAATATACTTTTACTCAATTTTTTTAGAAAATATACTTTTACTCAAAAAAAAGAAATATACCAAGTTTCTATTAATGTTACAAGTCGGTTAATATGGAAACATTTTAATGCGTCAAAGAAAGAAATTCATGCATGTCAAAAATAATGTTCATTTGAAAGAAAAAAATCTAGGTGCTAGGACACCCAATTTGTAAATTCCATGAAAAAGTTGTACGAAATCGGTCATGAACAAAAATATGTTAGTCATGAAACAAAGCACGAAAAATAACAACCTCAAAAAGAATCAATAGCTCCAGAAAGTCATTTCGTCCTAAATGAAGCATACCTAGATCATGGGCGTCCCGTATGGTGCCGCTAAAGGCGGCAAATAGGACCTCCCCACCCACGCCAATTTTGTGGCAAATAGGGTTGTTGCCGCCTAAACCCCCCCTCAAGGATTGGCCCAAATCAGGGCGTGGTTTTTCCTTGTATTTTTCATCTCATTTTATCTTTTTCACTATTCTTATTTCTAGTTTGTTTTTTTTTTTGTAACTTTAGTACGTTCTATTAAATTTTTGTTTCCTTTTTCTTTTTTACAATACAAGAATATATTTTGGACATACAAAATATTTTACGATGTATGAACTTCTATTATTTAGCATACCTAATAAAATTTTACGTAACTTTTATATGTAGGTTCTTGTATATTTCATTATTGCTTTTGATTTTTTCCTTTTAAACACAAGAAAATTTGGTGATATATAAACATTTATTTCAAAAAATGAACAATTTAGTCCCTTGATATGAACATCGCTAACATT